>CAHIKZ030001247.1:572500-585000 GCA_903632075.3 Acanthosepion pharaonis
TCCCTGCTATAGGTAAATAGCAGGTAAGATTGGTCTCTAAGAAGGTCATTTGCTGACCTTGTGGCATACTGTGCGCCAGTTCTCTGTATACGGCTCTTCGGGTTCATTCTGTACAAACTCTTCCCCACTATAATCAAATGATTTGTGCGGCTAGTCTGGCTGTCGGTTCTCGTATTCATAAAATGGCAGGAGAGTACAGTATATATATATATATATATATATATATATATATATATATATATATATATATATATATATATATAGGTAACTATACTCGTCTCAAAAAACCTTCGAATTTTTGATTTGCCAATAATCAAATCAATCTCAAGGAAAAAAGGTTTTAAAAAAAAGAAAGAGCTAGAAACATGAAAGTCTGTCGAAAAAAATCCCACAGATACAGGTTCGAAGCCCAAAGAAAAAAAACCGACACGAGTAAACAACTAACTAAGAAGAGCAAATACAGCCGTAGAGCAGACCTAGTCAAACCTAGTGAGCAGACAAACCTACCCAGGGTAGGTTTGTCTGGCTCACTAGTTTTGACTATATCTATATATATATATATATATATATATATATATATATATATATATATATATATATATATATATATATCGCTTGCTTTGAAGACATACAAGGCATATTGGCAGTCTTCTGAATACTAAACTAAAGTTTGCATGTTGCTCTCTATTGTGAGTTGGTGTTCGTACTTGTAAGCAATAAAAGAAAAAGCATATAAAAAATGTATGTTTCTGCTACGCACCTTTTATTGACAATTTTATATAAACTGTAATTTACCAAAGTTCTCCGGTAATCTGTAAAGTTAGGCGTTGTGATTCGCTTGTAATTTTAGCAGTCAGCTTTAACTCTTTAGTAATTAACTGATAATTTGAACAACCAACAGATATAACTACTTTCTGGGTCCCCTGTAATGTGAATTGACAGCTTTAATTCCCTTGTGATTCGCTGGTAATTTGAATAGCAAAGCATAACTCCATACATTTTAACACTCAGGCGTAACACCTTTGTGTTTTGAAAGAATTATAACTTGGGCGTTTTGTGTTACTTTGCCCTGATTTTCACATCTGGTAGGGAGTTTGTAGTCTTTCATGCAGTGCGAAGCTGTTATATTTCCTGATCTTTGAAGTCATGACGTCGATTCCTGTGATCCTACCATTTTTTTTTTTGGTGATGTTTGCGGCTTATTTAGTTTGGTTAGATGTTATCGAATGACGATTGTTGCAGCTAAGGAAGTGCTCGAAACAGCAATTGAGGTTAGAATCATATCCGTTTGTGGAGCAGTGATCTAATGAGTCGGTTTGGCGGTCTGATAGATCCGGCCATAAACAGGCTTTAGCATTTGGTACAAAAAAAAAAAAAAAAACTTGGCAGTTGGTCTGTATTAGCAACGTTTGAACGGTGTGACATTAATGGCGCGAGATGATTTTCTATCGTGGACATTATTGATTGGCCGAAGTGCGGTTTATGGGCTTTGATAATAGAACTGATTTTTTTTAAGTGATTAAAAAAAATGAGGTATGAATCTACCAACATAACCAAATTTCAAAAACCATCTGACATTGAATATAAAAAGTCCCCCCACCCCCGCCAACAAAAATCACTCCAGTATCGAGACGGTGGTGTAGTGGTTATAGCAGTTGGTTATAGATGTATTAATTGTCATCTCTTTGTCAATAGTTCAATTCCTGGATCTGGGACTAATGCACTAATTCAACAGGAACGAACAATAACTAACTTCACAGGGGCAAAATATCACAATAAGGAAGGTATATCTCGCATCAACCAATCAATGGAGGCCTGATGATGACCATAGAGTACTTGGTCAAAACGTTGTGCCTATAATAACATCTACATCAAGAAAGATGAAAACAATCGTTGGGATTAATAAGAGAATAGTTTTTGCGGTTTTCATCGAACCAATTGCAAAAGAATGAAAGATCACCAAAGTAAAGACGGAGGAAGAAGAATGCAAATGACATAAAGGAAATGCAAGGCGACTATATACGTAATGTAAGGAGAGAGAGAAACAAAGAAAGTGTCTGAGAAAGGGGGTGGAGAGGGAGAGAGGTAGAGAAAGTGTAGAAAAAAGAATGAAAGTGCAAGAAAAAGAGAGAGAGGAAGCAAGAGAAAGAAATATAAAAATGTGAAAGAAAGAAAGAAAGAAAGTACGAGAGGGAGAGAGAGAGAAAAAGTGTAAGAAAGAGAGAGAGAGATGAGTAAGAGAAAAGGAAAGTGTAAGAGAATGTATGAGAAAAAGAAAAAGAAGGTGTGAAAGAAAATTAGAGAAAGAAAGACCTTACCCATAATAACATAATGGACTATTCCATAAATCCTGTGCCTCAAGAGGAAGCAGGGAGTTCAGTCTGAAGTCGGACAACAGGCTGACCGGCTGATCGGTTGAACTCTCTGCCTTCGGGCGGGGAGGAACCCGAGTGAAGCTACGCCAAAAGGCGGAGTCTCTTTCTGGAAGGTAAACCGACCCTGAACCCGTTTATACGGGTTCAAAGGGCATATTTTTGGACGAGCCCACGGGCTCGGTGATCCCACGTTTAACCGGCCTTGTGCCACTTGATGCCCTCGTTTGGTGACTAAATACTGTTCCGTCTGAAGTCTGGAGTGAAGTCCATCAGGAGTCTGTCAGTCAGTCAGAGCGAGTCCGAAGCAGAGGCAGTCCGAAACAGAGTCGCGTTCAGACAATTACTACAAGACATTGGAATAGTGATACTGGTCGAGACTACATTGTTCTCCCTACTAAATCTGATTGTTCGTACTAACACTTTCTACTTCTCTGTATATATTCCTGTTTGTAATATATCTGTGTTATTCCATATCCGTATTCGAGTTCTTCTTTATTGGTTCTACCATGGACTATCACCGTGGTCCAAGGAACCGGACCGTAACAGAAAGATAGAAATGTGGGAGAAAGAAAGTGTATGTTAGAGAGAGAGATAATGAGAAAAAAAAGAGAAAGTGTTAGAGAGAGAGAGAGAGAGAGAGAGAGAAAACATAGGAAACAGAGAGAGTGCGCGTGTGTAAGAGAAAGAGAGAAAGTACTAGAATATAAGAGAGAAAGTGCGAGAAAAAGAATTTAGAGAAAGAAAGAGAACAAAAGTGTGAGAGAAAGAGAGGCTCGAAAGAATCATTGAAAGAGAAAAAAGACAGAAAATAAGCGTGAAAGGGTAAGAAACAGTGAGAGAGAGAGAGAGAGAGAGAGAGAGAGAGAGAGAGAGAGAGAGAGAGAGAATGGAGGGAGGGGAAACGTTAGGGAAAAGTGAGAAATGGAAGACAAAGAGGAAGTGTATTAGAAGTGTGAGAGAAAGAAACCATGACAGAAAGAGAGAAAGTAAGGTAGAAAGAGAATGAGAAAGAAAGCGTAAGAAAAATAGAGAGAAAACGAGAAAGAATGCCTGAAGGAAAGAGAGAGACAATGAATGTGCCTGTGAAAGAGAGGCGGAAGAAATAAAACACGACAGAAAGAAATTGCGGGAGGTAACCCCTGATCACTACAATCTTTAACAGCTTGAAGTCGAGCGCCAACTGTTATCTATCCTACATATCCTCATATTATGCACCTCTTGTTCCATCTCTGTGCGCCCTGGCAATAACATCATTTAATAACCCTCTACCTTGAGTGGCTCTTGAGCATTATGCTGGGTGAATATTAGTAAAAGAAAATATTGCGGAACGGACTACATAGAGGATGCTTCCCTTATCACTGCAATCTTAACCTCTTCAAGTCAAGGGCCAACCGTTATCTATCCTACATATCCTCATATTATGCACCTCTTGTTCAATCCCTGTACACCCTGACAATAACATCATTTAGTAACCCTCTACCTTGAGTGGCTCTTGAGCATTATACTGGGTGAATATTAGTAAAAGAAAATATTGCGGAACGGACTACATAGAGGATGCTTCCCTTATCCAATCTTAACCTCTTCAAGTCGAGGGGCCAACCGTTATCTATCCTACATATCCTCATATTATGCACCTCTTGTTCAATTCCTGTACACCCTGACAATAACATCATTTAGTAACCCTCTTCCTTGAGTGGCTCTTGAGCATTATACTGGGTGAATATTAGTAAAAGAAAATATTGCGGAACGGACTACATAGAGGATGCTTCCCTTATCACTGCAATCTTAACCTCTTCAAGTAGAGGGCCAACCGTTATCTATCCTACATATCCTCATATTATGCACCTCTTGTTCAATCCCTGTACGCCCTGACAATAACATCATTTAGTAACCCTCTACCTTGAGTGGCTCTTGAGCATTATACTGGGTGAATATTAGTAAAAGAAAATATTGCGGAACGGACTACATAGAGGATGCTTCCCTTATCACTGCAATCTTAACCTCTTCAAGTCGAGGGCCAACCGTTATCTATCCTACATATCCTCATATTATGCACCTCTTGTTCCATCCCTGTACGCCCTGGCAATAACATCATTTAGTAACCCTCTACCTTGAGTGGCTCTTGAGCATTATACTGGGTGAATATTAGTAAAAGAAAATATTGCGGAACGGACTACATAGAGGATGCTTCCCTTATCACTGCAATCTTAACCTCTTCAAGTAGAGGGCCAACCGTTATCTATCCTACATATCCTCATATTATGCACCTCTTGTTCAATCCCTGTACACCCTGACAATAACATCATTTAGTAACCCTCTACTTCGAGTGGCTCTTGAGTCTTGTATTGATTGAACAATAGTACAGAAAAAAAGTGTAAGAGAGAGAGAAAGAGAGAGAGAGAGAGAGGAGAAAGAGCAAAGGCATGAGAGAAAGCGAGAGAAAGGAAAAGCGTCAAAGGGAGAAAGGAAAAAATATTTCTGTGTTCGGGTGGATGTTGCCACTTTCAATGGATCTTTTCAAACCATTTCACGTTCCTGCTTCCTTTCGTTCTTTCTTTTTTTTTTTTTTTTTTTCTTTATATTCCATCCAACTGTCCTTCCATCTTCAGGTGTCTAGCCTCTCTTCCAACCTTCGTCAAACAGCTTCTTCGCGTGGTTTTTGTCCGCCACGTTCTTTCCGTAATGGCTTGTCTCTCCGACAGAAACACAAGGAGCCAACTGATATAATCGGCGCGGCAGCTTCCATCCTTATTCTCTTTACAAACAAAGCAGCAACAACAACAAAAACAACATTTATTATTATTAACCCGTACTATTACTGCTACTTGTACTCCTACTACTACTGCTACGACCGATGCGTTTACTCTCCAACTATCTGCTAAAGCTTATTTTAATTCAGCGTAAGGCGAAATATGAAAAAAAAATAGCCTTAAGAAGATTTCCTGCGTCAGTCATCGAAACGCGGTAAGTTTACAAGCCCGTCTTAAATAACAGCTTCTGAATTCCAAGTTATTTCTTATAATCATTCAACTACAAGTAAGGCGATAAAGCCTCTGAGACGCAACAGGTTACTGCGAGTGAATGAAACTCAGAAGCCGTTAACGAGGAAAAAGGACAATAAAAGAACAGGTTCCAAAAAGACAAGATGGCGATTGAAGTTGCATTTCAATTTTTGAAGATCGTAGGTGGCAGAGAAGCAAGAAACCGGAAGAGAGTTCCACAAGTGAGAAGTACGAGAGAAGAAACGATCAGTATAGAACTTACGGTTACTTCTAGCAATTTAATATCAACTTCATTGAAAATCTTATCAACACGTTCAAAAGAAAAAATAGCTAATATTTTTACATTTTTTAATCATTTCGCCCCAAGCAAGGCAAGAAAGCTACTAAGACGCAAGGTGTTACCGAGTATGAAAGGATAAGAGAAAAACTTTATTAAGGTAAGAGACCAATAAAAAAAAACAGTAATTAAGAAAACAAAAGATAACCATTACATTTCAATTTTTCAAAATCCAAGTTGATTGGAAAGCAAAAAGCTGAAAGAGAGTTCCGCAAGCGAGAAATGCAACAGAAGAACCTGTTAGCATAGAACTTACGGTTACATATAGCAATTTCATCTTTAAAATGATGAGACCTAATTGCCAATCTAGTACTGCGCGTACATTCGTGAAGTCTAGGTATCAAAGAAGAAAGCGCATCAGAACAATTACCATGAAAATATTTATAGAAATGTCACAAGGAAGCTACGTTACGGCGGTGGGAAAGTGGTTGAAACCGAGTTGCCAGGTCAGCACTGATAACATAGCAGATTTTTCTTTGGGTTAGCTTGAGCGTCTACCATGTGCTCTGTGGAAAAAATATTTTACACAGCTCATTACTACTGTAGTCAGTTTGATCCGCACTGAGTGTTCCTCATCTGTGATCATTTGCCGCAGCCATGCATATCACTGAAGGAGTGGTTCGCAAGCAATATTGCTGTACTGAGTTCGATCCTTCCCAACTGCAAATACTGAGCAGGTAAATTATCACAGACCATAATGTTACGCAGTGGCTGGAATCTTCCATCATCATCATCATCATCATAATAATAATGATGATCATCATCAGGCCCATGACCAGCTGTGGTCGAAGGGTCGCTGCGTAGCTAAGCACCTAATCAGTTCCACCATATATCCAGTTTGAAAGCCGAAGCATATTCATTCATGCGTAGCGTGTCTTGGGCAAGTAGACCTGGAGGAGCCCATCCCTCTCCAAGTCAAAGCACAGCCGATGTCCTCCAAATTGAAGGTTCATCTTGGTGACAGACACATATTCGTTGAATCCATTGGGCGGGGAAGCTCCCTACCCCGACAGACATACATGTACGCAATTGACCCAGTACAATGATATACATGTATTAATCTAGTTCACTGATATATACATGTACTCGGTTGAACCAGTTCATTGATATACATATACTCTGTTCATCTAGTTCAATGATATAAATGTACTCGGTTGACACATCAGTCTAAAAAAAAACCTTCCGCTCAGAGATGCTGCTTGGTTAACTCAAGTGCTGCATATATAGCTATGGAGTCCCGTCAACCCTACCGTGGTCGATGACCCTACAATGAAGGTTGGTTCGCCTTTTGTCAGGTCTTGTTTTTAATCCTACTCACCACTTTAGTCGCTGATAACCCGGTACGGCCAATGGTATTGGGTTACACGATACAAGTAACAATGAGCTAACATAATGATCTTGTCCAGTTTTAAAAGTCATCATTCAAAACTATAACCATTTACCTGGGCTTGAACACTGACCATCGGTAAAGGATGTTGCAAAACCCCAATTCATTCAACCCGGTTCATTACCCAATAATGCAAACGAAAGAAGTGGGTAGCAGATTAGACTGTTGAAGCCTTGCCTTCTAGTGGGCAATCTAAACCCTTAACGTTTTTCAAAGAACCCAGACTGTATGAATTTAAGCGTGCAACTAGATTGGCATTTGAGTACATCCTTTTACTATAGATATAAGTAAATGCGAGCGCCACCACTACCCCGACAGTTTATTTTCTCACCTTTCCCGTCTATGGAACTCCCTTCCGTTTACTTGCTTCCCTGATAACAACAATCTTCAAAAATTTAAATGCAACGTCAATCTACTTGAATGCCTTTCATATTTTGTCCTTTTCTCAATCCTCCCTATTCTCAGTCTTCTTTTCCACTTTAATTTCCTGTAACCCCCTCTGTACTAGTGGTATTTCCGACTTACTTGGGGTGAAATGATTAAACAAAAAGAAGATAGATACCTGTTAATCCTGGAACAGCGTCCCAAAATGTTGTGGATTCGGTTTTTACGAATTTGTCCATGAAGTGAATATTGCTGTCATATCTGGCCTGGTGCTTCTGCTATGCATTAAGAGATTTTTTTATATATAAGATACAAAGAAGAATCTGCTGTGTTATCGGTCCTGATCTGGCATATCAGCTTCAGTCACTTTCCCAGCGCCGTAACATAGCCTTTTCTGCTTTCACTGTGCCTTTTCTATACATATTTTCGTGGCAATTAACCTGATTAGCTTTCCACTTTGATACCTCGACTCCACGAATTTAATTGCAGTAATAAATTGGCGACATGATCTCGTCATTTTACAGGTGTAATTGCTAGACGTAACCGTAAGATTTCTGCTAACAGTTTCACTTCGGAAACCCTTTGATCTTTAAAATTTTAAATGCAGTTTCAATCGTTATCTTTTGTCTTCTTCATTCCTGTTCTTTTATTGTCCCCTCCCACTTAATAATGTTTTTTTGTCATATTCTCACACACTGTAGTACCTCCACTTTCATCTTAGTGGTTTTATTATCTTGATTGAGGTGAAATGATTTTTTTCTTAAAAAAAAAAAAAGAAGATATTTGCGACAAAAATGTATATACAATAACAAGTTTTATAACTTGGAAATAGATTTGGGAATAATCAAAATTAATTGTGAAATCCAGTAAAAGTCACCAATGAAATAAAAATAATTGTTTGTATGGAAAGTAAGGACCTACGTACATCAAATTGTCTTTAAATTAAGTGTGGACAGAAGAATTATCATTGAATTTTTAAAAAGTTAACTTTAAATATTAATGCAATACTTAAATGCAGCGATCAATTTCTCCTGTAGTTTATTGTTGACTCTTGTATCTACACCCTTACCTAATGTGATGAAAGCCCAATCAAGATCCCTTTTAAGCTAGTATATGTGTGTCGGTGAATTTTTTTATAAGTATTTTCATGGTAATTGTTCTGATGCACTTTCCTCCCTTGTACCTAGACATTATGAATTTAAGCGCAGTACTCGATTGGCAGTTAGGTCACATCGTTTTACAGCTGAAATAGCTAGATGTAACTGTATGTTCTATGCTAACAGGTTCTTCTCCTGCACTTCTTGATTCTCAAACTCTCTTCCAGCTTCTTGCTTTCCAGTCATCTTTGATCTTGAAAACTTTAAATTCAATGTAAATTGTTATCTTCTAAATTCCTGTTCTTTTATTGTTCTCTCTCCTAAATGATGTTTTCTTTTTCTCATATTCAGTAACCCCTTGTGTGTTAGTGGCTTTATTAAAAAAAATTAATGTTTGGCTATTTGGTCAGATGACGCAAAGTGAACCAGGCTGAGAACTTTATGGTAACCCCTTGTAATTTTAACCTTTATTGTAACTTTACTTTTTAATTATTCCTTCATTGCTTTATTTGCTAATGACTTGTCTTTAGAAAGATGATAGGTTTTTGAAATTTCAAAATCTAACACCATATTGCTAGCTAAATCGCCATCCTACAAACAAATGCATTAATTTCTTTTAACACTAAAAGATAAAAGCCTAGAATCATACTTGTGCTGAAATCTTAATTCATAAATGTGGCAAAAGATTTACAAAGGATTGATGAAAAGTTCTTGACCCTGATCAACAAGGGATTACAAAATAAACTTTCCAACCACCGTAACATGGCTTTCCTTTGCCTTTTCAATAAATATTTTCAAGGTTCTGATGAGCTTTCCTCTTTGGTACCTAAACTTTACGAATTTAAGTGCAGTACTAGATTGGCAGTTAGGTCTCATTGTTTGACAGCTGAAATGGCTAGATGTAACTGTACGTTCTATGCTAACAGATTCTTCTCCTGCACTTCTTGATTCTCAAACTCTCTTCCAGCTTCTTGCTTTCCAGTCAACTTTGATCTTCAAAACGTTAAATGCAATGTCAATCGTTATCTTCCGTCTTCCTGATTCCCCTTCTTTTATTGTTCTCTCTCCTTAATAATGTTTTCTTTTTCTCATCTTCCCTCACACCCAGTAACCCTTTTACGTCTTAATGGCTTTATTGCCTTGCTTGGGGTGAAATGTTTAAAGAAAATCAATAGCTGTTGAGTGCCGAGAAACGCGAAACATGACAGGGCAGTAAAACCGGTCATTTTATTGTTACCAATACGGAAGACTTTCGTGTTAGATACTATTCACTGCGTCCGGATTTTATTAGGAAAGGAAAAACGAAGAGTAACGCAGAATTTTATCCCCGAAATTAAATGAGCCAACAAAATATTATGCGTGTACTCGTTTGAACCAGCCTAATTATATATTTATATATATATATATATATATATATATATATATATATATATATATATATATATATACTAGGCTGACAGTTCAATGATATTCAAGTACTCTCTTGGCCCAGTCTGATGAAATATATGTACTCAGCTGATCCAGTACACTGATATACAGTAGCGTCCAAAACTAAGGGACAAAATTTTAATTTTAATATTTGTTAGAAATAACAACTGTGAAAAGCTGAAATTTTGACAACTGGTAGTCGTTATCATCCATAATAACATACTAAAATTTGCATCATTTGCAAAGGATAGAAAAAGAATTATAACAATTATTTATTTATTTTCAAAATAGGATCGTCCAAAAGTAAGGGACAAAATTGAGAAAAACAATGTAAACAGTATGCTATATTCAAATTTTTTGATTTCCTCTAAAGAATAAGTATTACTTAGTCATTTGTAAACGTTGCATCAGCCGGCACCATGGCGAAACGCCAAAACCTGATTACTCTGTGAGACAAGCTATTGTGAAGCTACACAAGGAAAAGCACACCATTAGAGAGATTTCAGAGAAAGTGAAACGTTCCAAGAGTGTTGTAGGCAGGGTTGTTAAATCCTACAATGATACTGGCAAAATAGTTAGTGCTTTTAAAACCGGCAGACCCCGCAAAACTTTGGCAAGAGAAGATCGAATAATGCAGCGTATGTCATTAAAGGACCGTTTTATGTCTTGCACAGAAATTAAAAGGGTTATGAATAGTACCTCATGTGTTAATGTGTCAAGACAGACTGTTTGTAGACGACTGCAAGAAATAGGGCTGTTTAATCGAACCCCAGGGAAGAAACCACTTGTTAGTTCGAAGAATAAGAAAAAGAGATTAGAGTTTGCAAACAGGTATGTAATTTGGATATATGAAAATTGGGCAAAAGTATTTTTCAGTGATGAAAGCAAGTTTAATTTATTTGGAAATGATGGAAAAAACAATGTAAAGAGACGTATTGGTGAAACATTAAGTGCAAAGTGTACTAAGAAAACTGTCAAGTTTGGGGCGGAAGCGTCATGGTATTTGGAATGTTTTCTAGCCAAGGTACAACGCCTCTTGTCCGTTTACAAACTCGTGTAAACGCGCAGATCTATAAAAACATTGTTCAAGATCATGTTGTGCCAATCATACAAAATTCAGGTTTCGATAGGGCTATTTTTATGCAAGATAATGCCCCATGTCACAAGGCAAAGGTGGTAATGAGTTACCTTAGCGAGCAAGATTTGGAAATTATAGATTGGCCACCGCAAAGTCTTGACTTAAATCCAATAGAAAATCTTTGGAAGACCTTAGGGAGGAATGTTATGGAAAAAAAATCCCACTAACACGGAGGATTTGTGGGTGAAGCTTCAAGAAGAATGGTCTAAAATTAGTATCGAGGATTGTCAAGAACTGATTCGTTCTTGTAGTCGAAGATGTGCAGCTGTCATTGAGAGCAAGGGCTCATTTACTAAATATTGATTGTACATGTATTTTTATTGTTTTTTTTGTCGTGTACATTGTTTTTCTCAATTTTGTCCCTTACTTTTGGACGTTCCAAATTTGAAAATAAATAAATAATTGCTATAATTCTTTTTCTATCCTTTGCAAATGATTCAAATTTTAGTATGTTATTATGGATGATAACGACTACCAGTTGTCAAAATTTCAGCTTTTCACAGTTGTTATTTCTAACAAATATTAGGTTTTAAATTTTGTCCCTTAGTTTTGGACGCTACTGTGTATGTAACCGATTGATCCAGTACAATTAGTACAATTATATACATATACTCGAATGACCCAGTACAATTAGTACAATTACATACATGCACTCAAATGACCCAGTAAAATTAGTACAATTATATACATGTACTCGAATGACCCACTACAGTTAGTACAATTATATACATGTACTCGAATGACCCAGTACACTTATTACAATTATATACATGTACTCAAATGATCCAGTAAAACTAGTATAATTATATACATGTACTCGAATGACCCAGTACAATTAGTACAATTATATACTGATTCTGTCAAATTAATTAATATCGCGATAATGGAGTGACGCGTCAAACGAAACAGAATTCTAAAAGATAAACAAAGCCGGCCGACGCATGCGACCGTGGAGAAAATTTGGCTTGGGACCACCCTGGAGAGTGGCCATTGATTATCTTTCAGAGATATCATTTAACTTTAATTCCTGATTCCAGCGAGGGAAGCCATCTGGTGTATGTACGAATCGACATGAAAAAAAAAGAGATAGTTGAAAAGGGGATCATTATTATTGCTTATTCAAACTGTTGACTCGAAAATGAGCATCTGGTGATAAGAGAATTTTAAGACATGAGAAAAATAAAGAATTTAATTGTCGGGTGGGCACGGCCACCCAGTTGAAGGATTGACCAGCGGAGAACCCAGATGTCGTTTTTTTTTACATTGATTAATGAGTCGATAGAGGCCCGTGCTAAGTGGATTTGGGATGTGATAAAGAATTAATTGGCAATCTGGGAATTGTAAATATTTTG
>CAHIKZ030001247.1:590000-632500 GCA_903632075.3 Acanthosepion pharaonis
ACTCATACAGTCTCGATCCTATTTATATTGAAACGGTTTCAAGTGCTCCTGAAACAACTGGCACGACCATTCTGAATCTGGTTCTGATATTTTCTTTTTTTTTCCGATTCCTTTCATCCTCACCTTCCTGGCACCACTGTAATCAAAATCGAACAGACTTCTTGTTCTTGCTTTCATGAATTGGTCTGCTTGGATCTCAAATTTCCCAGAGTACGTAATTTTGTTTTTCATTTTCAAATATAAAATATCTTTGGGGCTGATGCTATTTGTTTGTAGGGCCGAAACCAAATAGTTTGCACAATTCTCAGTGCATTCCTGTTCCTATCCAATCATGTCTGCGCTTACACGAATGTATCAAGTTTCAAGGTGAGCAGTATGTTAGGGTAATGATATGTAGCACCACCATACTTTGACCTCACGGAAATATTCAGACTTATATCAGTTGTGCTCTGACATTTGGTGAGTCAGTGTGAATACCAGCTAGGTTGCTCATAAAGGCAATATGAATTATCGAAGTCGAACAGAACATGATAGCGGTTAAGAAACGGTTGGAATATTCCGTTTCTGAAATTGTTAGTGGATTAGATATCGCTTGATCCACAGTGTCATGGTGTACTAGAAATACTTGAGGGATGCTTTACCGCCTACTGCAGACAGCACAGTGGCCGACCTCGTACGCTTAATGATAATGCAGAATATACGAAACGCATATGGGAGAAATTAGTTCACTGTTCTTTAGCTTACATGGGAGCAGGAGATCCACCAGGATGCTCCTGTTAACCCCGCAATACCGGACACAGTACCTCGCCTGGACTAGTGATGTCGCTCATTGGCCCCTGGAGGACTGGCGAGGTCCGATGAATCACTATTGGCGAAGGATATATTCGCATGGCATGGTTTATTTCTGTTTTTTTTTTTTTTTCACCCTAAGCAAGGCGATAAAACCACAAAGACATAAGGGGGTTACCGCGTCTGAAAGAATCTGAGAAAAAAATCGTTATTTTGACGAGAGGAATTGGTTAACCGTCCTAGCAGACAGGTGTGCACGCAAATCGAGTAACCGGGGATTATTATATGTGAACAGATGGAGATGGATCATAGACTAACTGCTAAATAATCGATGCATTGATATTATGCATTGATTATAGCACAGGAACCGTCAGATTAACGGTGATCCGTAAGTCAGCACTAACAAGATGGATTTAAGTGAGTTTTTTTTTAATCCATAATCAGGCCCTGTACATACAGAAATAATAGAGTTATTAATAAGAAAAGTTGAAATTAATACACATAATATTTCACAGTGCTAGCAATCACTCCTTCATAGTCAGCCGATGAAATTTTCAGCCCTCCCTTGTACCTGGAAAAAAACAACGCAGTTATTAATAAGAAGAGTTGAAATGAATGCATGCAAGGATTCCCAGCTCTAACATCACTTCTTCATAGTCAGACTATAAACTTTTCAGTCCACCCTCGTACCGGGAAGGAAAAAATGCAGTTATTAATAAGAGTTGAAATTAATATATGCAAGATTTCACTCCTTCATAATCAGCCTATGTAGTTTTCAGCCTACCCACGTACTTGAAAGAAACAATGCAGTTATTACAGTTATTAATAAGAAGAGTTGAAACCTATGAACCTTTCAGCCAACCCTCGTACCTGGAATGAAACAATGCTGTTATTCATAGGAGTAGAATTTAATATATGCAAAGATTCATAACTCTAGCATCACTCCTTCATAGTCAGCCTATGAACTTTTCAGTCCACTATCTTACCGAGAAAGAAACAACGCAGTTATTATCAAGAAGAGCTGAAATTAACGCATGCAAGATTTCACAGTGCTAGCTTCACTCCGTCATAGTTAGCAGCCTATGAACTTTTCAGCCCACACTCCTACCTGGAAAGAAGAAGAGTTAAAATGAATGCATCCAAGATTTCACAGCGTTAGCATCACTACTTCATAGTCAGCCTATGAACTTTTCAGCCCACCTTCGTATAATACTTCCGGGTTTGTTTTTGCTTGTTTTTTGGGGGTGGGGGGAGTATCGAATCTTCAAGGTTGTTTTAAACGCGCTAATAATATACATTGGAAGTGTTTTATCATCGTCAGCAATCCGGACATTTGTACCAGAGGATTGGTGGATATCTCCTTAGAATTCTACACATCCGTAGTCTGGACAGTTCTAACCATAGTGTTTTTGGCACTAGCTATTATGAGAATGATTTTAATATTCAGAATTTTCTTCAAGACAAGGTCATGATAGTTTTTTTTTTTTATATAACCCTTTTGTTCGTTAACGCAGGCACGTCTACTATCTGGCAGATTCTCCTGAGTAGCCTTGGCGTGCGGTAATTATTAAGGGGGCTAGTTTGATTGACGTATTAGTAGAGTGTTTGATCCTCACTAGGTGACGGCTGCGTACTTCGACATTAAAAAACCCAACAAGTAAAATCAGCCGACCAGAATTTTATTATCTGCGTTGAGTTTTTTTTTTTTTAACCAGTTCTTTCTTTCAGTTTCATTTTTAATACGCTTTCTTTCGTTCGCGCTTTCTTTTTCTCATTCTCTATTCCGATCTTTCTTTCTTTCTTTCTTTCTTTCTTTCTTTCTTTCTACTGACTTCTTTAATTCCCTTTCATTTTCTCCTTTGCTTTCACATTATTTCTTTCTTTCTTTCTTTCTTTATTTCTTTCTTTCTTTCTTTCTTTCTTTCTACTGACTTCTTTAATTCCCTTTCATTTTCTCCTTTTCTTTCACATTCTTTCTTTCTTTCTTTCTTTCTTTCTTTCTTTCTTTCTACTGACTTCTTTAATTCCCTTTCATTTTCTCCTTTTCTTTCACATTATTTCTTTCTTTCTTTCTTTCTTTCTTTTTTTCTTTCTTTCTTTCTTTCTTTCTTTCTACTGACTTCTTTAATTCCCTTTCATTTTCTCCTTTTCTTTCACATTCTTTCTTTCTTTCTTTCTTTCTTTCTTTCTTTCTTTCTTTCTTTCTACTGACTTCTTTAATTCCCTTTCATTTTCTCCTTTTCTTTCACATTATTTCTTTCTTTCTTTCTTTCTTTCTTTCTTTCTTTCTACTGACTTCTTTAATTCCCTTTCATTTTCTCCTTTTCTTTCACATTCTTTCTTTCTTTCTTTCTTTCTTTCTTTCTACTGACTTCTTTAATTCCCTTTCATTTTCTCCTTTTCTTTCACATTATTTCTTTCTTTCTTTCTTTCTTTCTTTCTTTCTTTCTTTCTACTGACTTCTTTAATTCCCTTTCATTTTCTCCTTTTCTTTCACATTATTTCTTTCTTTCTTTCTTTCTTTCTTTCTTTCTTTCTACTGACTTCTTTAATTCCCTTTCATTTTCTCCTTTTCTTTCACATTATTTCTTTCTTTCTTTCTTTCTTTCTTTCTTTCTTTCTTTCTTTCTTTCTTTCTTTCTTTTGAACTTCTTTATTTCCCTTTCCTTTTCTCCTTTTCTTCCACATTCTTTCTTTCTTGTAGTTGTCATGGACGCTCAAGTGACAGCAAGCATTGTTAATACTCCAGCGTTCCTTTAATCATATTGTCCATAGTTCTTAGGATTTATTCTCATCCGGGTTTTATACACCGGCTGCATCGAACGGCTGTCGCTGGAAATTAAAAGACTGCTTCAACAAATCTCCAACATTCTTCGCGTCATTTTAACTGAACGCTTCCGTTTGAATAAGACCCATTTTTCAAAGATTCATTGTTTTGTGTGTTGTTTTTGTTGTTGTTATTATTATAATTATTATTCGTGCATTTTTTTCTCCTTTGGCTCTCCTTTCTCCTCTTTTATTTTATTCGCTTAGTTATTCCTGTCATGTCTGTTATTACAATTACTATTGCTGCTACTGTTATTACCTTTAACTATTACCTCTTCTACTTTTGCAATCATTACTACGTCTTCGCTTTCTGCCATTACCACTGCTACTATTTATAAAAGAAAAACATTATAATTAACACTGCAAATAACCGCCGTTATTATTTCCAGTAAAACTCTAAAAGCCCCAAACCAATTTTTAATAACCAAATGCAAATAAAGCCCTTAATCGACATGCAAGCGCTAGCCAACGTCCTCTCGTTCTTGTGGGGCGGATGGCGATGCGTTTTGTCGTGTTTGACGAGTCGACAACGATGGAAGAATATTGCATCGGATGTATCACGTGCCATGGCACACGATCTGTGTCAGGCCTGAAATACTAGGGACTGTGATCACTATCGAATGATAGAATTCAAAATCGGCAACGGAAAAAAATAAAATAAAATAAAATAAACACACCCAGCGAATAAACGAACGAACGAATAAATATGATGATTATGGCGACGATGACGACGACGACAGTCGCGTGTGTTTCAGCCCACGCGAAAAAATGTAGGTCTCCTTGCAGACGCCCTTCATGTCGTCAGCAGCGGAATCAACCAATGGCTAACACGTTCTAGGAACACACTACCTTAAGCCTTTTTCGCTTTGCTGTATTTTTTTATTAAAAAAAAAAGGAAACGTCTTTAGATTCAAATAATACGAAAGGAAAACTGAAATCAAGTCGCGAGAAATCTCGCGTGACATTTGCAAGGGAAGTCTCCAACGAGAAAAAAAAAGTGTATCGGCTCATTTGAGAAAGGTGCGCAGACAGTGAATGAGAAGAAAAATAGTGGTGAGTTGGCTGTGGAACTTATAAACTGATTGTCTGTAATTAACAAAATGATGACGTTAAATTATTCTTAAAATGAACCTCTTCAGGTTACAAAGATACTCGAATTAATTTTATTAAAAACAACATTTATTGAAAACGCATGTATATGGATTTCAACAGGTTGATGTGTTTGTGTGTATTTTAGGCGTGGTAAGTTTTTACATATGATAGGCTTTCTTTTTTTAATGTTTTTTTTTTTTTTTTTTTTAGAAGTTAGATTTGATGGTCGGGCTCAAGTCAGCCTTGCGCAGATTTGGAACAACCAAAGGATGGTTTGTACTTTATCACTGCGAGTTTTAAACATGGTTATGGGATGTCCGTCTTCTTTTTCTTAGTCCAGAAATTAGGGTAAGACAGTATAAACAACACTACAATGGATGCGCTCAAGTCAACCGTGCGCTGCGTTAGAACAACCAAAGAGAAAGATTGAGTTACTTCATAGGTTATGGAAGACATGTGCAAGTGTCATGCGTTGTAAAGTGGGAAGAGATTTCAGACGTCAGTGGACCTTGGAAACTAACATTCTCCAGTGGGAACGTAATTACTACGCGGTTCTACATGTTGGAGCTAAAAGGAGAAAGAGAGCGAGGCAGGAAATATTTGCCTTTTTATAGACTTCAACAGCGCCACCTAACGCCGTTTTGCGAAACCAGGAGCCATATTTCCGGTTCGTTTACTTTTAGCATCATGGGAAGGTGTATTTGTTTTTTTGTTTTTTTTTATTAATTATTATCATTTTATTTGTTAATTATATTTAATTTTCCCACATGTAACTTTATTCCGAACATATTCAGAATGTATACACCTTTATTCAAAATGTATGTTGCTTTGTTCAAAATAATGTAACTTTATTAAAAATTCACGGGTTTTTCCAAAAAGAAATAAGTATTTATATTGTAATGTAATTATATTTTAATGGTTAGCGGCCAGGAACTAAAATTTGGAGGAGCCGAGTTCAAATTCTTATTGGGGCGGTTACATCCTTTTACGCATATCTTGGGTAAGGCATAAATCCATCTGTTCCCCTCTAACCCAGCTGGTATGATTAGATCGTTCTCTGTAGCTGTGGCTAGCAAATAGACTACAGTACGGACGGCTCTGATGTGGACCTGGCGTAACATACCATGCAGCCATCGAAAAGATTATAATGCTCGCAAATAACGATGGTGGATAGGGTGAGACCTGTGATACCGTCTCGATGTGTGAAGGAATTTATAAGGCAGTTACCTCTACTTAAAATAGATGTATTTTTATTTGAAATTCATGTAACTTTTGTTCAAAATATGATGCGATTCTGAAAACGCTTAGATCTTCTTAGAACATTAGAAAAACTTAATAAAAAACCTACAATATTTTCTTTGTCCGTTACATTCAATAAAATATGTATAAAATAAACTTTGATATCTAAATATATATATATATATATATATATATATATATATATATATATACACTGCGTGCCAAATTATTATCGAGATAACTTTGTTTCTACTATTTCAAAAACCGTCCAATAAATTCGCACAAAATTTTCACACAATGTTGGCAACACTGACCTGCGCAATCACTGAAATTTTCGTACTGATCTGCGCAATGTCAACAAACTGGCGCCATATTTGTTATCAGCACGGTGATTTGAGCGTGCCAAATTATTAGAAAGGTTTAGTAAAATTCCCAGAATTGAGCAAACGAAACGTTTATTAATGTTGCATGTGAAGGTTTATGATCAAAAGAAGCTAATAAATAAGATAATCAAACAAATAATAACAGATACAAACAAAGGCACAGTTTTAAACAAATTAATAGGGAATGTGCTTTTCCTGTTTTGAAATTAATTGAAGAAGTCGACCATCCATAGAATTTGTTAATTGTAGGATGTCATCTGCTGTAATGCCGCGAGATATGTCAAAAATTGCGTCCCACAACTCCTGAATTGTCATCCGTTGGCGTACAGTCTTCGCTTCACGATGCTCCAAAGGTTTTCGATTGGGTTCAAATCCGGAGAATTTGCTGGCCACTTCATTTTTCGAGGTCCATCGAAGCCTAACTGTTTCAAATATTCAGTAGTCTTGTGAGCAGCGTGTGAGGGAGCATTATCTTGCATAAAAAACAATGGCCCTTCTGAAGGCAACTCTTTGCCTTTTCATCCACGGTTCAAGATGCTCCTTCATAAATGCTATGTATGCATCAGCAGTCATTTTGACGCCATCTGGTACTCTCCATGGGCCCACTGATGTTTCCAATAATACTACCCCAGATCATTATGCCTCCACCGCCTTGTTGGCGTCTCAAACGCTGATGGCGATTCTATCCGTTCATTACCCAGCATTCGCACCATCTATCTGGCCCATCAAGTGTTGCTCGAGTTTCGTCTGTGAACAAAACTTTAGAGAAGTCAATCTTCATATTGTCCTCGGCCCATTTCAATCAATTTTGAATGTGATTTCTCGTCAACGGAGGCTTCGATACAGGTTTGACTGTTGTTGCTATTTCCCTCAGATACCGACACCGAGTACTTTTAGACACAGTAGGATCCCCAATGCGACTGAAAAGCTCTTGACTGATAAATCCAGGGTTATTCGTGGCCTCTCGTTTAAGTCGTGACATGAGAAGACGTGAAATAACCCTCGGCTTGCCTTTATCTGCCCTTTTGCGCACTTGTGTAGGGTTGGCGGTGAACTTTTTCACTGTTTGATGACACCTCCCTATCATTTTAGAAATTTCTAGGGTAGATTTACCTTTTGAGAGTTCTGAGGTGATAGTTTTCTTTTCAGCATCACTTAAACTGCTTTTACGGCCCATCTTTTCACTAAATTCTTGTACTTTTCTAATAATTTGACACGCTCAAATCACCGTGCTGCTAACAAATATAGCGCCAGTTTGTTTACATTGCGCAGATCAGTACGAAAGTTTCAGTGATTGTGCAGGTCAGTGTTGCCAACATTGTGTGAAAATTTCGTGTGAATTGATTGGACGGTTTTTGAAATATGAGAAAAAAGTTATCTCGATAATAATTTGGCACGCAGTGTATATACGTGTGCGTATGTTTGTTTATACACATACATATATACGTTTATACACATACACAGACACACACACACACACACATATATATATATATATATATATATATATATATATATATATATATATATATAATTACTGTATTTATTTTTAACCAACATATTTTCTTCAAAAGTTATTATAGTGGATACTCCGTATTTGAAATAGAAACCCCATTTTTATTCATTAAAAACGTATATTACATCTTACAATTTAATAAATAAAAATGAGGCGTCTATTTCAAATACGAAGTAACTACTATATTAACATTTGAAGTAATATATATATATATATATATATATATATATAATTTTTTAAAATAATTTTTTGCAATCTAGCCAAATTCATCGTCTTTGTTTTTATATATCCCCACATAGGGATAACAGAAAACCTGCCAAGAAAATTTTGAAACTACCAGCGTTTCTCGTTCATGCGAATGTGTAGTCGCAATAACGTCAACAAATTCAGTGCGATGTAGTCCTAAGCGCATCACAAATAAAGTTTTTCCATTTTGTTTTACGATATATATATATATATATATATATATATATATATGGTAGGTGGGAGGAAACTACCTATTCAAAATTACTAATAACTTTTGTTAATATCACCACATTTGCCAGAAACAAAAGATATTATGATCCCTAAAGTGGTAGAACTTCATGGCTAATTCTGTTTTTATATCAGAATGAAAAATTTAGTTCGGAATGGCACATCGCCTGATACTGCATGATCGCGCTCAGCTAGCATCCCGTTATGAAGTGTGGCAGTCCGTTGGACATCTACAGACATGTGGCCCACTATTAATGGACATCAGAAATTTTCATTCCAAGCTACGGGATCTGTGGCAGATTGGATGAAAATGTGCGAAAAGGTAGATTTTTTAACGCTGTACTTTACTTCTACCATTATACTATTCAAAATAAAACCCGAAAATCGACCAATAATTAATAAGGTTATTAACAAATTTAAATAGAATGTTTCTTTCCATCCACCTTGTAGATAATAAAAGAAAATGAGAGGTGAACTGAAAACTCATAGGCTGGCTATTTAGGAGTGATGCTCAAGCTATAAAATGATGCAGTCCTTAATTTCAGTTTTTCTTATTAATAACTGCATTGTTTATTTCCAGGTAAGCTGACATTTGACTGTACAAAGACTGTTCATCCTGTTGGTCAAAAAAAGTCATCATCATCAGCAAAAGGTACAAAAAATGATGTAATCAGTTGAGGATATAACCAGACAATTACAAACACTCGTGAACAACGCTGGTGCCTATGTAGAATTCTAACAATGTCCCCAAACTTCTACGTTTATACTGTTCAAAATCGACCAATAATTAATAAAGTTATTAACAATTTTAAATAGGGCGTATAATATGTATATATACAATGTGTAAATTGTCGCCATTTTATATTTTTAATTTTGCGCATGCGCCTTGTTTGTTTTTGATTTTGTCGACTACTGCACAGTATAGCAGGATCAGTTGGGCATCGCCTGTGAGAAAAAAGAGCACAATGACGCAATTCCCTTCGCCAGAAATTTGGAAATGGCATGCAGTACTGCTTGGCATTCACAAAAGAACCTCCAATACGAACATTTCAGAGTGTTTGTGTGTCAATCTGAGGACAGTGCAGAGGATTCGGAAAGAGTTGGATGAGTCTAATGGTGATTTCGAAGGTGTTTAGAGTGATCACTAGTGATGGCGACATTATGCCTCCATTCATCTTCCCACAGAGTTTCAGACGCACCACGGAGGCCTACATCAACTGCCTTGAGGAGGTAGTGCGGAGGAGGGTCAAGAGGATGGCTGCTGGAAGACCCTATGTCTGGCAATAGGACTCTGCACCATGTCACACAAGCAGAAGAACCCAGTCATGGTTGTCAGACGATTTTTGCGACCACATCACCCCTTACATCTGGCCACCTTAACTCCCCAGACTGCAACCCCCCTTGATTATTATGTGTGGGTCGCAGTTGGGCGAGAGACCAACAAAACTCCTTGTAACACGAAAGATGAACTGAAGGCAAGGATTATGGCAGCATTCATCAAATTAAACAAGAAGAGTTGCAGGAGATTCCTAAGTCGTCTTATGGCCGAGGTTGAACCCAATGACGATTTTATTGAATAAAGTTAATCTTTAGTATTTCAAGATATTTTTTGTGCAATTTTGGTAAATATATCTGTTAAAATGAGATGTCAGTATTATTTTCATTTTTGAGTAATTTAGAAAATTTATCCATCGCACCATATATATATATATATATATATATATATATATATATATGGGGGGTATGTGTGTAATATACTAGCGATATTCTAATTTTGGAGATGTCCAAAGAATATGGAGATGGATGGAATGGAGAGCCGTTTATCGACGTATGAGGATCAAGCAACTCAGTTCCCAGGAACCGATAACCAGACACCAGCACATATGATTTGATTATAGTGGTGAAGGCTTTGTGCAGAACCAGCCACACTTTTCGAATACAGAGACTTGGTGCACCGTGTGCCACACAGACTCCAAATGACCCTCTGCAGATTTTGAATTCAGAGTTGTCCTCCTAGACTAGTTGCCATCCAAAGCTGTAGAGCCCTGTCTGTGCTGGTATTTACCCATAGCCGGTGGATGGGAGGAAGAAAAGGATTCATACCTTTCCCAAGGGTATGATAATAAGTGAATGCAATGTATTCGACTGGAATTCGAACTCGGCTCTCCAATTCCTTACCGTGACTCCTATGTATACAGCAGTTCAAATAAAGTTATTTGCTTGTTTATGGGTCACCTTTTATGCAAAAATACCTTCATAACACATCCAATTGCAGCCTGCTAGTTTGTTGATGTTTTTTTTTCTTCTTTTTTTTTTTTTTGGGGGGTAGGGTGATGTGGGTTCAGTTGCAGAGAAGAAACCTTTAAATATGCAGCTGCAGTGAGAGGCACAAAAAAATGTCTGCACATTTTAGAGTCGTTGTTCATGGATGCCTTTCTTGCTTGCTGCCTTCCGCTTTTGTGTTTGATTTGTTTTTCGATCAGGTATTTATAGATTACATTCCATCAATATTTTCTCTTCTCTTTTCTTGTTTACTTTCCCTTTACTCTCCCCCCCCCCCCACACACTCCCCCACCTCCACCGTTCATGTACGTACGTTGGAGTTATTTTCAGTTGACGGCACTGCTTCTCCTTCCGTTTCTCCTCTCGCGTTCGCCTATAAACATATTGAATATTCAATCCTATTTATCAAGCTTTACTAAGTCCGAGTATCAAGAGTGCGCGGGTAGTGTGACGGATATCGACGCCGGAAGTTGGTATCGGCGAGCCGAGTTCAAATCCCGGTGGAGTCCCCTTAGCGTTCACTTTTGCATAAATGACTCTTTCTATCCCCAACTCTCAATTCGATTGCAGAGGAAACTGGACTCTAGCTATGGCAGGCAACCAGTCTAGGAGGACAACTAACAAGATTAGCTCTTGAGGGATGGGCTTCGTCAGGCACAGATATTGATAGATACGGTTTATCAATCTTTTGTCGGTTATTTACAGCCAGAAAACATTTTTAGATTGTAAGAATTTTTTTTTTTAGAAAATAATGGTTTAGTGATACAAGTCTTACTAATTAATCCATAGATGTGGGGGGAAAGAAATGGTAGAGTCATACCTTTCCCAAGGTTATTTGCGCTTAAGTGAACATAAATTGAAACTCGGCTCTCTGATTAACAATACAGAACCATTATCCATTACACCACCCCCACATCCGAGCTTATGGTATTCCCAAGCAGTCAACATCTAGGTATTGACTAGATTCGGCAATGCTTAACTTCGGTGATCGTACGGGAACAGGTGTCTCATCTTGATGCCCAATTCCGTCCGCAACGTACACGTAGAGACTGAAGCTATAATAGCCCCATCCACACGTAAAAAAGGACTAAAATAATAAGAAATAAGAAAACGCCAACACTGTATAATATCAACAATGATGACGGCCACAACATGCTGACAGTGTTTCTAAAATAAAAAAAAAATCTCCTTTCTATAGATACATATAAATAACAAACACCTACATATTCAGTTAAAATTTTTTAAAAATCCTACGGTTACGGCATTCATGACCGCGATGTTTGGCAATTTCTACCTTACAGAAGGATGTTGAAAATACCATGGCCGAAGCACGTGAGCCATGTGGAAGTTTTCAGAAAAATGTAAACAAAAAGGACACATAATTAAAATCAGAAAGAGACAAGCATCACAGATGTGATTCTACAGAAGAATGCAGAGAATACTATGGACGGAGCATGTGAGCAATAAGGAAGTATTAAGGAAAATAGAAACAAAAAGGACTCCTATACATAAAATCAGAAAGAGACACGCATTAAAGATGTGGTTCTACAGAAGAAGGCTGAGAATACCATGGACGGAGCATGTGAGCAATGAGGAAGTTTTAAGGAAGATGGAAACAAAAAGGACACTTATACTCAGAATGAGAAAGAGACAAGCATCAGAGATGTGGTTCTACAGAAGAAGTCTGGGAATAACATTGACGGGGCTTGTGAGCGGTGAGGAATTTTAAGGAAGATCGAAACAAAAATGACTCTTATACTTAGAATCAGAAAGAGACAAGCATCAGAGATGTGGTTCTACAGAAGAAGGCTGAGAATACCATGGAGAGCATGTGAGCAATGAGGAAGTTTTAAGGAAGATGGAAACAAAAAGGACACTTATACTTAGAATGAGAAAGAGACAAGCATCAGAGATGTGGTTCTACAGAAGAAGGCTGAGAATACCATGGACGGAGCATGTGAGCAATGTGGAAGTTTTAAGGAAAATGGAAACAAAAAGGACACTTATACTTAGAATCAGAAAGAGACAAGTATCAGTGATGTGGTTCTACAGAAGAAGGCTGAGAATAACATTGACCGGGCTTGTAAGCGATGCGGAATTTTAAGGAAAATCGAAACAAAAATGACTCTTATACTTAGAATCAGAAAGAGACAAGCGTTCGAGATGTGGTTCTACAGAAGGATGCTGAGAACATCATTGATGTAGCTTGTAAGCAACGAGGATGTTTTAAGGGAAATGGAAACAATAAGGATATTTTTGCATCGAATCAAAAAGCGACAGTTGAAATCTTTTGGACACTTAATGATTGCTTCCCATGGCCCGATGGTCAAAGCACCCTTGTTTTGTAAGCTGTTTCCCCTCCTGAAAAACTGTTACAGGTTTGACTCTTGTCGAGGTAGCATTTTCTGTAGTTGGAGTCATCTAAACTTTCCTCAGATTTGATTCACTCTATCCTTAAGACACTGAGCCCTGAGCTTCGCTGATTTGAGAAAAATGACTTAATGTCCAGCCACCGGTTGAACAGTGGTAGAGAAAAATGACTTAATGCCCAGCTAGCGGTTGAACGGTGGGCAAACAGTTGTAACTGTTTTTATATCTACCGTGAAACATTACATATCATTTGTTTGTGAATTTTGACTCAGGAGCTCACGCAGAAGAATTAAAGTTGCTCAGGAACACAGAGCTGAAAGGGTTAAATATATCGTTTCTACCCATTTCTTAAAAGAAGGACATGCCTTTATATCTGTTATTGATATTACAATATTTTTTTTTAAAGTTGTTAAGCTCAAATATTTAACAATGCGATCGGGGAATTTCTACGGATATTTCATTGCCGTAGAAGTCGTCATGAGCTTTATTTGAATCGTTAACAGCAGAACTAAGATTCTCATCAGAAAATTCAAATAGGAAAACCGTGAAATTTTCACGGGTCTTTCGTGCTCCATGCTTTCCGGCCAAGAATTTAAATGTAATGTCAATCGCTATCTATTTTCCTCTGGGTTTACTCTTTCATTTCCCGCTCATTATATGGTTCTGGTTCTAATTCTTTCACACCTTCTAACTCCCCTCATCCCGTGTCTTAGTGGCTTTATTGCCTTGCATGGAGTGAAATCAATTTAAAAAAAGGAAGATCTTTTGCATGACCTCATTGCAGTTCATTGCAACAGATGTCTGTCTGGTCTGTTAGATTCCACCGTTGACCACACCCGCTACCGATTTCTTCACCGTAACCCTGATAAGGGTGGCTTTCGGGTGTTATACTTAATAATAATAATAATAATAATAAAATCTCGAAAATGTGGCATATGGGAACATCAACAATCCCTGTTGTAGTTGGAGCCCTAGGACTGATTGGAAAAGATTGCAGTAGACTAATTGAAGGGATTCCTGGAAGTCCATGCCTCAAAGAAATACAAAAAATTGTTCTGACAAGTACAGCCCACACTTTACGAAGGGCTTTATCTATGTAATATATTTATTTATTTATTTTTTTGTCAGTGGAAAGTGTCATGATGGCATTTCTAACCTTAGGTCCCTGGGCGGGACCCGGAAAGAAATGTGTAAACGCCAGAAATCAAAGATAATAATAATAATAATAATAATAAACCTTCGTTATATTAATAAATCCAAATTGTTTGGGCGTGCTCTTGGATCTTCTTCGAGACTCGCCCTATAGCTGGTAACCTGAACATAATTACCCCTTGGCGGTCAAGGTTAAAACGCATCTCTACCAATTTCAATGAATACGAATAATATTTCATACCGGATCAGCCGTCAACCGGGACAACAAGGTCCGCATCCCTCAGAGAGGAACCAGTCTGAGGACGAAAAGTCTGCCACTGGAACAAACTCTTCCACACACGAAGAGACACTAGGTCACCAAACCCAGATTATTGCCAACCTTGGACCAAGTGACTCAATACCAAATCGACTAATAAAAAGTAAACGAACGAAGTGGAGCCGCGAAGAGTATCGACAAGTCATGACATCCTTCTTCACTGCACTCGAAAACCCAGCAAAGAACACCACCAATCAAACATACCAAATATGGAGAAGTACAGTGTGAAATGATATAAGACCTAACTTCAATCCAAACTTGCTTGCCAATGTTCGTAGGGACATCATGCGAAACAACAGACCCTCAAAGGCAGAAATAGATAAGATAAAATTAGATATAAGACAAAATACTCTGACCCATCACTCAAACTCTATTGGGACGAATGTAGAAATAAGGAATGCAACAGAGGATGACGTGGACGCTAGAGCGAATGAAATACGAAATAATCTCCCAGGAAATGAAACCCAAGACTCTACCTTAAACACAACCTGCAGTCCTCCAGAAAATGTACCTGGAGTCATCTTCAGTGACAATAAGTTAGAATTCCTTGAAAGCCACGAAGCTGAAATCACCGAAGCGAAAAATGACGTCATCCAAGTACTCAGCAGAGTAACTTTCATACAATTGTCAGACAGAGACCAGCTTCCGAAAATCCATATGACGAATTCCAACAAGCACACCGTGAAAATATACAATGCTGCACTGGAAACACTGTTAACAGATAAACCACCGGGAAACATCACAGAAGTTAACAACGTCATATACGCAACAGCTTTAGCAGCGACTCGGAAGCTTGGGGTAAAGACAATAAATAAAATTAACAGACACAGAGAACCAGCTTGGAAAACCAAACTGATTCGAGAAATAAAACAAATCAGATGTGAGCTTTCTATATTAGATGAGCTCACCTGAAACCCTAATATTTCCACACGTAAATTCAAAAAGATCAAGCGGAAATATAACATTAAATCCCTAATTGATATTCCATCAATCAAGGAAACCCTGAAGCAGAAACTTCAGCTAAAGGCGCAGAGAACAAGACGATACGAAAAACGTTGTAGGTTCTATCGCCAAAATAAAATATTCCGAACAGATCTTAAGAAATTTTACAGGGAAATTGGAAAAACACCTATACATGTCGAAAGGCCACCATCGATTGATAATGTACAGACATCTTAGGAAAATATTTGGAGTAGCCCAAAGGAATATAACCCAAATGCAGAATGGATACGGCGTGAAGAAGAACGACTGCTGGATACACCTCTGCAAGAATGGGAAAATATATCCACAGATGATGTTAGGCAAGCTCTAACGAAATCCCAAAATTGGAAATCCCCAGGAAATGACAAGTTGCCCAATTTCTGGCTGTATCATCTCACATCTACCCATGAAATTCTTGCAAAAACATTATCAACGCTTGTAAATAATCCCAATAAAATCCCGGAATGGATTACTGAAGGTATTACACACCTCATACCAAAAACAACTGAAACAGACGACCCGAAAAATTATAGACCGATAACATGTCTCTCCGCAACGTATAAGTTGATCACGTCTGTACTGACGAACCGTATTTATTCCTTTCTCGATACAAACAGCATTCTCCCGCTGGAACAGAAGGGATGCAGAAGAGGTTCATATGGCTGCAAAGATCAACTTCTGATAAATAAAATGATCCTGGAAAATTGCAGGAGACGACGCAGGATTCTAAGTGCAGCGTGGATTGATTATCGTAAAGCCTTTGATGGTGTTCCACATTCTTGGATCCTTAAGACTTTGGAAATGTACAAAGTCTCCCCTGTGGTATTAAATTTCCTTAAGCACAGCATGGGAATGTGGAACACCAAACTATACCTTAGTCACACCGGGGGCACTGCCATATCCAACCGTCTGAATATCCGACGTGGAATCTTTCAAGGAGACTCTCTGTCACCTCTTCTGTTTTGTTTATACTTAATCCCTCTTACACATGAACTGGACAACAGTAGCTATGGTTACAAAATAAATAAGAAAATATTCAATCACCTACTCTACATGGATGATCTCAAACTCTTTGCCAAAGACGACAATGAGTTGAAAGGCCTCCTCAATATTGTAAAATACTTCAGCGACGACATAGGTATGGACTTCGGATAAGTAAATGTGCAAAAGTAACTTTCAAGAAAGGTAGACTTACAGAAACACCCTTAATAGATTTAGATTTTGTCACAAAGATTAGTGAACTGGAGCATGATGAAGCTTATAAGTACCTAGGAATTAGCGAAGGAGATGCCATACAACACCCCCAAATGAAGGAAAAAATAAGAAAAGAGTACTACAGGCGTGTACGTCTGGTAGTAAATACTGAGCTAAACTCAAAAAACAGGATATCAGCCATAAACACATTGACTGTCCCTGTGGTGCAATACAGCTTTAATGTCCTTAACTGGACCATAGCTGAAATTAAGCGAATGGATGCCAAAACGAGAAAGCTTCTCACTTGCTATCGCATGCATCATCCCAAAGCTGATGTCGATCGTCTGTATGTGCCCAGATCCGAAGGAGGCAGAGGATTAGTTCAACTAGAACTGTCCTACAAAACTACAACAATTGGCCTCCAAAGATATTTGGAAACTACAGAAGACTGGATGATGGTATGCGTCAAGAAACATGAAAGTAGTAAGCGTCTTTACTCCGTAATGAAAGAAGCCAACAAAATCAAAATGGAGTTTCAAATGGGCGTAGAGATGCAACTACAGCACAATACACCGGCTGAAACCTCAAAATACCTAAAAAAAGACAGCAAAGACGAATGCAACCGACCAGATACAGAAGCGATGGCAAGATAAACCGCTTCATAGACAATACTCTGCCCGTACCAAACAAGCTGACATAGACAAAACCCGTACCCATCAGTGGCTACGTAGTGCAGGGTTGAAAGCGGAAACTGAAGGTTTTATCCTTGCTGCGCAGGACCAATGCTTGCTAACTAGGAATTATCAAGCACATATACTAAAATATTGTGTCAGCCCAAAATGCAGATTCTGTGATAAATATCCAGAAACGATTGATCATCTTGTATCAGGTTGCACGATATTGGCACTCACTGAATATAAAACCCGGCATGACAGAGTGGGCCAATATCTGCACTGGAAAATCTGCAACTTCTACGGGAAGGAAACTGAAAGAAACTGGTATGAACAAAACCCAGACCCGGTTACGGAGATAGGACCTGTTACAATTCTATGGGACTACACAATACACACTGACAGAACAATTAAAGCCAACCGCCCAGATATTGTTATTAAAGACCACAAACAAAAACGGTGTCTCCTTATTGATATGGCAGTCCCTGCTGACTGCAATGTATCTTTGAAGATATTCAAAAAGTTGTCAAAATACAAGGACCTTAAAATAGAAATCTCGAAAATGTGGCATATGGGAACATCAACAATCCCTGTTGTAGTTGGAGCCCTAGGACTGGTTGGAAAAGATTGCAGTAGACTAATTGAAGTGATTCCTGGAAGTCCATGCCTCAAGGACATACAAAAAATTGTTCTGACAAGTACAGCCCACACTTTACGAAGGGCTTTATCTATGTAATTTAATTTTTTTTTTTTTTTTGTCAGTGGAAAGTGTCATGATGGCATTTCTAACCTTAGGTCCCTGGGCGGGACCCGGAAAGAAATGTGTAAACGCCAGAAATCAAAGAAAATAAAAATAATAATAATAATAACAACTCTATTTACATCTCGTCTTGTTCTGTTGGCTAACTATGCCGCGTAATTTATTTTTAGTCGTTATTACAGAAATCTGATGTCATGACATACAAACATCACTTAATTGTTTAACTTGTGTGTGTGGGTGTGTGTGTGTGTTTTTAACCGATTTCATTTTTTAGTCTATTTCCGATTCCGATTCATATGCATTCGCGATCGACTAGACCCAATCGAACGATCGAAGACTGATGAATGATTCTATTAATAGTAACACAACGCATATATAACAAGCAGCTGCCGCTATTTCCTACCTGTTTATTCGAAATAAATCGATACCAGGTACGTGCTGATCGATAAAAATAGCTGGCTTTTCAATTAAAAACATTGTTTTCAGTTTTAAAAAGAAAGCAAAAGGCAGCACACTATCAACGTCGCCAAATTTTATAATCTCAGAACAGTTTAGATATGAAAATAGATATTTATCATCTCCATGAATTATTTGTTCAGTGCAGATTGTTTCGTTTTATATTAAATATACAGACATATATAAAGCAAAGGAAAAAAAGGAAAGAGCAAATTTATTTTTGCATTGAAAAATATCTTAGCACAGACGTCTAAACCTACATGAATCTAAGCCTCGAAGACTAGGTCGTCCATCGAGACATCGCATAGTATCCACCCGCTTTCATTTCGTGCTGTTTTATAAGTGTATCCTTAAATGGGTGTCGGTTACGTATACAGTGGGTGTGCAAAAGTAGATACACAATAATGAAAGAGAAAACGGGGGCATAAAACGTATCGGATTGATTATACAAATACATCAATAATAAACATAATAATAAACATTTCAATAATCAAACACATCAATAATAAACATAATAATGAACATTTCAATAATAAACACATCAATAATAAACATAATAATGAACATTTCAATAATAAACACATCAATAATAAATATTTCAATAAACACATCAATAATAAACATAATAATAAACATTTCAATAATAAACACATCAATAATAAACATTTCAATAATAAACACATCAATAATAAATATTTCAATAAACACATCAATAATAAACATAATAATGAACATTTCAATAATAAACACATCAATAATAAACATTTCAATAATAAACATATCAATAATAAACATAATAAACATTTCAAGAATGAGCACATCAATAATAAACATTTCAATAATAAACATCTCAGTAATAAACACATCAATAATAAACATAATAATAAACACATCAATAATAAACATAATAATAAACACATCAATAATAAACACATTAATAATAAACATTACAATAACAAACATATCAATAATAAAGATAATAATAAACATTTCAATAATAAGCACATCAATAATAAACATAATAACAAACATTTCAATAATAAACACATCAATAATAAACATTTCAATAATAAACACATCAATAATAAACATAATAATAAACATTTTAATAATAAACATATCAATCCTTCAAATGTACAAAATGTTTGACCCCATCATTCACACTCTCCTCTTTACAGGGAAAATATTTATTATTCTTACTACTACTACTACCTACTACTACTACTACTACTACTTATTAAAAAATCAAAATTATAATAAATGTATTTTAATGTTACACGTTATTTATATATGAACAAATATTTTAAGTAAATACTCTGTTTTATAATAAACAACATTTACCGACCTGAACGTCCGAGAAATTCTCATAGAAACTATGTGTCCTCCGACAGGAATCGAAACTGTATCCTACACAGAACCCTCATATAGCCTGACGGGCTATACCAGTTTAGCTACAGAGGAAGCGTCTGGTTGGCAATGTGGATTTTACTGCTTTTAAACTACAATTTCCATGATTTCCCTCGAACGATCATATCTGCTCGAAGCGTATCTGACCGTAAACAAATTTTTTAAGATATTTTATTGTTAAATCTATTATAATAAAAATTATTCAAATAAAAATATTAAAAACGATTTTAATGAATTAAATGAATTCTAGTATAAAATGAATCCTAAAACCACTATTATAATTCTGGTAACACTGGTATGATACTTCTTGCAGCTCCCCCCCCTGTATATTAGGTGGTACAAGGTGCTACTCTTGTGTGCTCCTGTAGTTTCCATCTGATCTGGAATAGTTAGGTCTCATCTATATTCTTGTCGAGATCTCATCAATTGACAGATGAGTGGCTAGATGTCGCCGTAAATTCTAAGCTAACAGTTTCTTTTCTCCCGATTCTCACTTGTGGAGCTCCCTTCCGGCTCCATGCATACCAGCCAACTTTAATCTGCAAAAATTTAACTGTAATGTCAATCACTATCTACTGTTCTCCTGATTACCCTTTCCTCTTCCCGCTCATTATTAATGGTTCTGTTTCTAATTCTTTCACACCCTGTAACCTCCTGCGTCTTAGTGGCTTTAATGCCTTACATGGAGTGAAATCGATTTAAAAAAATGAAAGATCTTTTGAATGGCATCATCTGTCTGGCCTGTTAGATCCTACCGTTGGTCACACCCGCTACCGATGTCTTCACCGTAACACTGGTAAGGGTGGCTTCCGGGTGTTATACTTAATAATAATAATAATAATAACTCTATTTACATTTCGTCTTGTTCTGTTGACTAACTATGCCGCGTAATTTATTTTTAGTCGTTATCACAAAAGTCTGTAACCCTGGCAAGGGCGGCTTCCGGATATTATGCTTTGCCAAAAAGCATCTTGACATTGAGTAATGGCTCGTAAGATTATCTCGTTAGAACAATTACGACTGAGTAATGAGTTCGATCCTCACTGGGTGCCCAATACTTTCGTCCTTGTGCCGCATCTGAGTTAAGGTTCGTTATCGGCTACGGATTTATTGACCCACTGTTGTACATACATTTTGGCAATTTAAACCTAGCTTTAAATCTTTTACCTTTTTTTTTACTATTGTTCACCCAATACAAGGCCCAAGAGCCACTCAAAGTAGAGGGTTACGGAATGAGATTGTTGTAAGGGCGTAAAGGTAGAAGGGAAGAGCTGTGTAGTATGAGGATATGTCGGATAGATATCGGTTGACGCTAGACTTGATGTAGTCAAGATTCTAGCAGTCGGAAAGCATCTTTTCGGGAGTTTGTTCCACAAAGTGACAAATCTGAGGAATGAGCTGTCAGAGTGCAACTTCTTCCTTACAAAAGGAATACGACGTGGATGAGGATGATTCGACGCCGCGTACGAGGCAGGGTGTGTCCTAGCCGGGACAGTCTGAACTGGTGGAACAAAGGAATACAGCTCGTCTGAACATTTGCCACGGAAACAACGACAGAAAGGCGAGACGCTTGAAACGTTTAGCCTGTAGGATAGGAGTTTTAGAGTGTGAAATAGTTAATCACCCACAAGGCCGAGGAGGCGTCACTGAATTCTATCGAGGCTGGATAGGATGAATTGAACCCCAGCCAACTTTCACACTTTATCGCTATTAACTATTTTGTGAACAAAGGACTTCTGTGTCAATCAAAAGACAAAAACAATACCTGTCGATGAATTCATTTAAAACACGTTTTTCTAACGTCTGCATATTTTTAAATGCTTATAAGTGACGTCATTTAGTTTGATTGCACCAGCAAGAAAGAGATGATTAAAATCCAAAGACACTTCTAAGATTTCCCTAATATGGTTCAAAGTTTGGCACTGGAAACTTTTGCATGAAATCAATTCCTTACTGCGACCTTAAACTTATAAGACCAGCACCAGTCAGAGAAGCTGTGGTTTCAACGCCATTTTCTTTTTTAGACATTTCGCGCGAATACAAGGTCTATATGTAACTAAGTACGAACAGCTGTCACCAATGGCGTTGGCTTTATTACTTGCTTTTATGATGAACGAGCCATCTGACCAGTGACATCAGTATCCCATAGACTGATAGGGGCAGATATCTCTTCCATTTTAACTTTGACGTAAGGCCAATTCAAAACTCGCACGTGCAACGGGTGAGCTTTGTTTTCCAGCAGATAGCGGTCTAATCAACGTCAGCAACAAGGAGACAGACAGCAGCAGAAGGAATATATATATATATATATATATATATATATATATATATATATATATAATGGTTGGTTGGTTGGTTTTGTTTGGCAGCATATCAAACTCACTGGGTTATTTAATGCTGAAATCTAAATATTTTCAACACAATTTTATGGCTTCAACGAAATAATATATTTTGAACGCAATTGTATACCTTCAACTACAGATAAAACGTATTGTGACTCATTTTGTTATAAAATGTATTGCTGGTCATTTTGCTTTAAAAATGGGTATTGTTAGTAATTCTTACTATAAAATGTATTTTTATTCTTTCATAGTACTTTTTTTTTGCCTGGGGATTCACTATTTGCCGATATCTGGAACACCAACAGCTACTACCATATATATATATATATATATATATATATATATATATATATATAATTATTTTTGGAATCATATATTTAAATAAATAAAATTATATTTATGCTCTACTTTTGTATCGAGCACTATTTTTTAAAAATAATAACAAAATACTAAAGAACTTTGGACTATTTACCTAACGAGTTCTTTCCTATTTTTATATATTTTTCACACACACACAAATATATATATATATATATATATATATATATATATATATATATATATATATATATATATATATATGACGTATTGGCGTAATTTTCAGTTGACAATATGAATACAATAGCGTTTTCTAAATTCTTCCAGTTGCTAAGGATATTTTGTTTTGTTGTTAATGGTTTCTTTGTTTTAATAAATTCATTTCGTTTTTGCCTTGAAAAAGTCCACATTGGACGAAACGCGTTGGCTAATATTACCATTTTCCTATTGTCTCTTACCTTTATAAATATTGTCTTTTTCTACGGGTTAACTCTGAGAAATTTTTTATATATATATATATATATATATATATATATATATATATATATATATATATATATATATCACGTTCTAAATTCCGTAATTCTTTAGGATCGTAGAGCCCAATTTGTCTTACTAATTACCCATAGCTGGTGGTGAGATAGATTCATACCCTTCGCAAGACTTTTAGCACGTAAGTTTACGTAATAGACTCAAGTGGAATTCAAACTCGGTTTACCGAATCGCTATCCATTACACCACCTTGCTTCCATCATATATATATATATATATATATATATATATATATATATATATAATTATTTATTTAAAAATTATAAATATGTTATAAAATCACTACAAAAATAGCCATTTTGTCAAGTGATGGTGTTAAATGTAGATCGTAGAACCTCATCACTTGATAAGACACCAGAGGTGTTGAAACAAAATGACTATTTTTGTAGTGATTTTATAACATAATTATGTTATAATTTTTAAATAAATAATTATATTCGCTCTACTCTGTATTGACCACACTTTTAAGAATAGTAATTGTTGGTTATTGGAATTTATTCCGTCTGGTTCCCAGACTCCATGAATTCAAGCGCCCTACGAGGCTGGCATCCCGCTCTCACCCTTACACCGTATAAACCTTCAAATGTAGCTGTCCCTTCTACTCCAATAGCTTCATACCTCGCACCTCTCGCCTGTGGAACACCCTCCCCAATTACTGTTTCCTGAAAGCTATAATCTCCAACTATTCAAATGTAATGTCAATCGACATCTCCAATTACCTTGATCTACCCACTATCCTTCTCCTCTTCCTTTCTCCTATCACTCTTATCTGCTCTCACTCCAAATCTTCCGCAACCCCTGCATCCTAGTGGCTTCACGCCTTGCTTGGGGCACAATGCTTAAAAAATATATATATATATATATATATATATATATATATATATATATATATATATATACCATTTGCAAACTTTTGGGGCGGGTTTCTCGCATCAAAACAAAGGACTTAAGTTTGCGCAATCATATGTCTGCAAATCCTTCGTTTGAGAATTATTAAGTTTAAAGTTTACGGTAGACTCTGTTAAATGCACAATCCAAAGATTAAAAATACATTTTATGGTAAAAATACCATCAACACATTTGTAAAATTACCAACAATGCCTATTTATAGCATAATTACCACGAGTGCCTAGTTATCTGTGGTTGAAAACATATGATTTTATTCCAAATATTTAGATTATGGTATTAAATAACCTATAGAGGTTGATATGCCCTAAACAAAATCAACCAATTAACCAACACAGATCGTTCCGGGAGACCTGCAGCTGTTCATGATGAACGAATCGAAATACTGATTATAAATAACCCACGACCTACAACACGGGACATCGCAGAGATATTCCACGTGTTTTATTTGAGCGTTGCAAGGCATTGGAAGGGAGATCGGTACGACATTTGCTTGCTTTACGAGTTAAGTAAAAAAATTAACAAACTTCATTTCCAGCCTCGAATCTCTACTTAAATGTAACAAAACTACTCTTTTTTTAAAAGAACGATCACTGACGATGAACAATGGATTGTTTACAACAATGTGAAGCGGAAAATATCCCAGGGGGGAAATGAAAAGCCGGTTTCGCATCAGCATAACGTGACGCTAAATATCTGGTGTGATTGGAAGCTCTTTCCTCAATATCAGACGTTGGATTCAGACAATCGATGCTGACCAACTAGAAGCAATCGATGAAAATCGTCCGAAATTGACCAGGCAGAACGGTGTCATTTTTTATTGGGCCAATACTAGACTTTTCTTTGCAAACCCGGCAGAAATTATTACAGATTGGCTACCGTATCCCCACGACCTTGCAACTTCGGATTACCAGTTATTTCGATCCCTACACAATTCTCTTGACGAGAAAAAAACTTCAATTCTCTGGAAGCCTGTAAAAATTATTTAAACCAGTTCATCAACCAGAAAGATACCAACTTCTGAGAGGAATCATGAAGCTGCCTCAAAGATGGCGAAAGATAGTGGAACAAAACGATACATATGTGGTCGAATAAATCTACTTACAGATATATATAGTCACTTTGGAATTCACTTAAAAACGCTACGAACTTATGTTCCGACGCAATAGTAAAAAGAAAGGTTTTAATGATTGACGATGAGTGTACACTTGGGTAAACAAATATAGCCCAGACATTAATAACTGTAAAAAGAAAAAAAAATGATTGCCCACCTTTTCAACCTTGAAATGGACTAGCATTATATACATATAACGCTTATTCAGCTGGAGTTAAGGGTAATTTTTATGTTTTCTAATTCCGTGTCCTGTTTGCTTTTTTCCTGTTGCATAAAGCTATCAGCAATGTTTTTAATTCATCTCATATATTGTAAATTACAGCTATAATTTGCAACTCAAGTATTGCTTGCTCAAGGCTCAATGATGTCTTTTCGCGCTCTAATCTTTGCTTTTGCAATGGCGTCGGGAACAGAAATGGCGGTGCAAAATTGTCGGCTGCTTTTATTGAAATAACAAAACTCATCGGTACTTTGTGTCGGCTGATGAATAATAACAATGAAACTCATTGTAGAGTTTGTATTTCTTTTTTTTCTTCCTTTCTTTAATGTTTTACCTTCTTCTTTATTATCGAGAGTAATTAAATGGTTGCCATAGAAACTCTGGCTTTGACGGACAAACGTTAACGAAGATATACTTCATTAAAACAGTCGGTGACCTGGATATAAAATGAAGTCCGTTGATAGCATCTGAAGAGAAAGCATAGGCGGTCAAATAAAAGAATGATTTGAGAAGAAAAAAGGGTAAATATCTATTTGAGACATAAATATACACTGACGTGCCAAAAATCCTGGAATAGCAGTATATAAAGATAATGGTAAGTAGCATCACCATACCTTGACATCATAGAAATGCCCAAACCTATATCAATTGGGCCCTGAATTCTTGTGAGCAAAGATAAACATAGGCTAGGATTTATTTCTATTTGTATTATTCCTCATCTTTATTGCCATATTTATGGCATTTCGGCCGTTGTACGCTCCGATCTTCTTCAGATGAGATGCGTTGAAATTTCGAATCGAACCCTTTAGTTAGTCCACGTGGATAGATTGTTCTAATTCCACGTGCCATCCAAAAAAAAAAAAAAAAAAAAAAGTCATGGCATTTGGAATTAGAACCATCTACCCCCGCTTTTTGATAGCTGGTATACTGGTGTAGGTGCTTGAGATATGATATGTCGGAGAGGAAGACCTGGTTTATGGTGTTTTACGTTACTATAAAGATATACTGGTTGGTAATCGCCAATAAACTTATTGATTTTTAAGCTTCCGATTTCAGCGTTGTTCGCTGTAATCAGTTTGTTTACGCACCCTTTTAGCATGATTCATACCTTTCCCAAAAACATTCACTTACGTCCTAATACACTTAGGAAAGGTATGAATACTCTTCTCGCCCCAGCTATGGGTAGATAGCAGGACAGACCGGGTTCTATAGCCTTGTATGGCAACTGGTCTACCGTAGAAAGAAATGGCAACCTACTGCGGAAGAAAAATCTGCCTCGTCAGTCATATATCGAAAGATATATGATCGCCTAAGCGTGTATCACGCATGACACACAACTGACTTACCCTTTTAAGGATTCTGTGAGATTTTGCCTTAATTTTGTGAATTTTATTGTGTCATCTAGGATAGATTGTAATTTTTGGTTGAAAGCTGATTTGAGTTTGTTTGTGAGGATATCTTTGTGTTTGCTGTGTCGAAACTACACTAGTATACAACCCATCAAAAACCCGAAATGACATAATTTCCCCATAAGCACCCAACAATTACAGCATCGCATCAACAGACGAATTCCTTTAAAGGCCCCTTAAAAGCAAAAATTCTATGCTCAACCGTAACCAAAGAAACCATTTTTTAAAATAACGACTCCAGGCGAGGAAAAATGGATTGTTTACAACAATGTAAAGCAAAACAGACCTAGGGAAAAACAAAAAGCTGGCCTGAATTATAATATCCTTCCGTCAAATTCGACGTTGAATTCAAACAAGTACTGTCCCCAAATTGAACTGATTAAAGACAGCAATATGGATAACGAAAAGCTTCAGGAATTAGCCAATTGGAATGGTGTCGACTTCCATCAGGACAACACCAATCCTAGCGTTTCTTTGTAGACCCGGCAAAAATTGGTAGAGCTTGGTTGGAACGTCTTACTACATACGCTGCATCCATCTGACCTGGTATCTTTGGATTTACATTTATTTGGAAATCTACAAAATAATCTTAACGAGAAGGACTTCAATTAACCGGAAGTCTGTAAAAACCACTAAGACCAATTCCTCCCGCAGAAAGACGAAGTCAAAAATGGTAAAAGGTAGTAGAACTAAATAAAGGCTATGTGGTTGACGTAATCTGTGTAAAATATCGAAATATTGCATTTGAAATTCTATTGAAAAAAAAAAACTCTATGATCTTAACGTTTATAATCTACTCTAAACGTATGGCGTTGGTTAATCTAGGGAATTAGTGAGTGCTGGACAACCTCCTCAAAGATGAAGAGGAGAATTGAAGCAACAGAAATGTGGTTCTACAGAAGGATGCTGAGGATACCATGGACCGAACATGTGAGGAATGACGAAGTTTTAGAGAAAATGGAAACAAAAAGGAAACTTAAACTTAATATCAGGAAGAGACAGCTGAGATTTCTGAGGCATATAACGTGGAAAGAGGGCTTGCAGAATCTGATACTCACGTAGGCGATTATGGCTCTCCACAACTTCCCTTTGTAGCGCTTAATACATTTTGTCTTTCTGTTATCTCTCCTAAACCCTGTTCTGCCATCCATTTACGCTCTCTCTCTCTCTCTCTCTCTCTCTCTCTCTCTCTCTCTCTCCAATTACCGTCTCTCTTGCTTTCATTCTGAGTAAAGGCAAGAGAGACGGAGGAAGACATAACTTAGTGAGATTGAGTAAATAGATTGCAGAACAGGGTTTAGGAGAGATAACAAAAAGACAACATTTATTAAGAGCTACAAAGGAACGAGAAATTGTGGAGAGCCATAATCGCCTACATCCTGCGGAGCGTGGACACGGCATATTAAAAAAAAAGACGTGTGGTTGGCTTGTCTTGACTAAGTTAAGCTTATCAGGTGAAATCTACTTCTGGACTGAGGAATGTCGATTCCGTTTCGAGTGAGGACAATTATTGTCGCGTTTTTTTTTATGAAGACATCGAACTTGCAGACTTCGAAGACAGTTCGAACCTCCATCAGAAACAGAAGCGATAACGTGAAGACAGTAGGAAAAGGAAGCAGATCGTTATTTTTATAACCAGATCGATCGATTCTAGGCATCGACGGTGTATGCAGTTGAGGCAAATACAGATGATGGGGTAGGAGATGCTGCTGAGTCTGTTACTTCCCTATCAAATACCCATATCGATATATCGATTCAGGAAAAAGAAAAGAAAAGAAAGACGGGCGTGGTTTTTTTCTTTTTTTTTTTTTTTTTTTTTTTTGACAGTGTTTACCTCAGATAGACTGTCTAATTTCAAGCACGTAAATACGGCACGCGTAATGCCGCTTGTGATCGGAGTTGTTTGTAGAATACCAGAATAGCAACATTCTCTGTTAGATATATAAGCGGCCAACTGAATTTATCTTCCGACCAAGAAGTGCTTTTCAAAAATAAAATTTTACGATGTTTAATAATTTAGACAGATTTTTGAAAGTGGGTCACACCTTAAGCACACATTCATATATATATAATCGTTTACGTTCAACCCCTTCTGAAGGATTTTACGGGGATTTGTCTTGTATTAATTTCAGAAAGGGCTAAATGAATTTCTTGCTTTTGAGCCATTCTGATAATGAGAAGAGGATTTGCCGTTAATTCGATACAAAAAAAGCCACAAAAATACATTAACAACTTTCGACTCTAAGAGTTGTAAAGAAAAGATACCAGAATAAATACTTAAAAAAAAGAAGCCACTCATTTCCTTTCTTACTTAATCACGAGAAACGCTTAGGGAAAAAGTACTAAGATTCATTATTTACGCATATATACAAACACATATATACACATATTTCATTCTTTCGATTTTGGATCTGATGAAGCCTTGAATGGCGAAATGCATTATCAAATATAATTTTAATCAAAATCCATTTTCATGAAACGTTTCTTTATATTTATATATATATATACTAGCAGTAGAGCCCGGCGTTGCCCGGGGATGTAACAGTAAGAGATAGATCAAGTATCGACCATCATAAAGACTGAAAAATAAAATTGACAAAGATTATTGTTTAAGGTTGACGGACATGCATGTCTTAATTAGTTTTTTGTTTGTTTGTTTGTTTTTTGTTTGTTTGTTTTTTTCTTTTACGGATTGGACAAACCCAAACTCAAACAAAAGCATTGTTTTCAATCGTTATGAGTCTACCGATTGAATAGAATTTTATTATAAACAATTGTCTTGTAAATGGAATTTTTAAAGCATTCTGAATGTAAAAAATAAAGAAAAAGTGTGCAAGACAATAAGAAACACTACCTGCCAAAAAAAAGTGAAGTTTTGTTGAAATCGGTTGAAAAATGTAGGAAATCCGATCCCATATGTAAACGAACACAGACACTCACAAACAACCTGGGTTTTATAATAAGTACAACTCGATATGAGTTGTACCCCTTTCATTCTCGACAGCGATGCCTCTTAATCGTGTTTTCAAATTGATTTCGTGCAAAAACAATTGTGTTTTTCAAATTTTTGGCGCTGTCAGAACCACCGCAAGGCAATTTTACGTAGTCCTGTGAAGTTTTGTTGAAATCGGTTGAAAAAATGTAGGAAATCCGATCCAATATATAAACGAAACAGACACACACACACAAACACAACCTTGGTTTTATAATAAGTATGATATATATATATATATATATATATATATATATATATATATATATATATATATATATATTATGGAATGGAAAAGTCCGGCAATTATTTTAGGACATTTTATATGTCTCTTCTTATAGATACAAATATTTAAGTAAATGCTCTGTTTATAATAAAAGGAAGAACATATAAACATAAAAAATATCTTATAATAGTTGTCATTTGTTTACATTTGGATACGCATCGAGCAGATATGAATGTACGAGAGAAAATCTTGGAGAATTGTAGTTTAAAAACAGTAAAATCGACCTTGCTAACCTAAACGCTCCTCTGTTGCACAATCGGTAAAAGCACCGCAGGCTATATGACGGTTCCGTTTTGGATACAGGTTCGATTCCTGTCGGTGGACGCATATTTTCTATGAAAATATCTCTGACGTTCATTGCGGTAAATGTCATTAATATTGTTTATTATAAACAGAGCATTTACTTAAATATTTGTATCTATAAAAGAACGTATAAACATAAAAATGTCTATATATATTTATTATTATTATTAATAGAAATCTTATAAGTATAAGAAACTATACTCGCTCGGAAAACCTTCGGTGTATTGATTTGCAAATAAACAAGCCAATACCAAAGGAAAAAGAAAGGTATAAAAAAAAGAAAGAACCAAGAACATGTACGTTAACCGAAAATAATTGTCCAGCATATGAGTTCAAGGACCAAAGAAAAAAAAACCTGATGCGAGTACCCAAAATAACTAAATAAAGTGCTCAATACAATGAGTAGATCAGACTTCCCTGACGATCCGCTTAGGTGAAACCTTGGTAGGTTTATCTGGCTCTCTCGATTTAATATATATATATATATATATATATATATATATATATATATATATATATATATATATATTAACAGTATTACTCGCTTGAAAAAACCCCGGGTGACTCAACTTGTAGACACCTGAGGGCAAATCGGTACCTGAAGAAAATTTTGAAGTAAAAAAAGAAAGAATTAAAAACATAAGAACAAGGCGATTTCTTCCTCTTGAGGTTCCTCAAGGGCAACCCTCGCACCGTTGCTGCATTGAAGGCAGCCATCAATGAGAAGATTCAAGCGATCACCCAAGAGGAATGTGAATACGTTATCAATAACTTTGCATCCAAAATACCTTCAACTGAACAGCGGACATCTGGACCATGTACTCAAGGGCTCCTCTTGGTATTTTTTGGTTCATGTTTGAGGCTAAATGGGTACAGATCCTAAAATGTTCTCCTTTTACCTTTTTAATAAATGTAATTACCATTACTCTGTCATGTGTAGTCCTTGATTTGTGCCTGATCATTTTGTTTCAAAAATTCTGAATCACCCTATATATATATATATATATATATATATATATATATATATATATATATATACTAGCTTAAAAGCGGCCCTATCGGGCGGTAGTTAAGCTAGCTCCTGTGGAGAGCACTTGATTGAGTCTTCATCACAATCGGCAAGGAGGAGCAGCTGCGATATGCAACAAATAACTACAGAAGAACTCAAAATTGATCGCTACATTTAATTATTGCGTTAATATTTAAGCTTACCTTTTAAAAGTTCAATGATGATTCTTCTAAATGTCTTAAAATAATTGTCGGACTTTGTCCATTTCATAATGTGTGACGTCATTAGTTTACATTTGATACGCCATGAGCAGATATGAATGTACGTGAGAGATTCATGGAAGATTGAAGTTCAAATACAGTAAAATCGACCTTACTAACCGAACGCTCGTCTGTGGCCAAGTCGGTAAAGGCACATCAAGCTAAATGACGGTTCCGTATAGGATACAGGTTCGAATTCTGTCGGAGAACGAATATTTTCTGTGAAAATTTCTCGAACATTCAGGCCGGTAAATGTTGTTTAATACTGTTTATTATAAACAGAGTATTTACTTAAATATTTGTATCTATAAAAAGAATGTATAAACATAAAAATGTCTTAAAATATATATTTCTCCTTCTCATTGCATATTTTCTGGTGATTTAATTTAAGTTAAATCTCCTGATGAGCGGGAGCGAAACCGGTTCCTTTGTTTTTAGAAATGTCTAGTAATATCAAGCTTCACATCATAACATCTTACTTAACATGATTAACTTATGTTGCGGTTTTACATATGTTCTAATGTAATATCCTATAATAAAGTATATATACACATACACACACACACACACATATATATATATATATATATATATCAGTCTCTTCATATCTATCTCTCTGTCAATATATATATATATATAAAATATATATATATATATATAACACTCTGTTCATTATCTATCTATCTATCTATCTATCTATCTATCTATCTATCTATCTATCTTTACTCTGTTGGCACCACTTGTTTATTTGGAATCTTTCTTTGCCACTTCAAAAGTCCGCCTATTGATTCTGTTCCATACGTAATTGTCGACTTGTGAGAACTTATCTGAAGAAACGTTTCGATACACTCCAGTCGAAATAGAATCATTGGGTGTTATTCGCTGTCAGACTAGCTAAAAATTAGGACACACATCACACATCAATCATCCAAGATCGATACTCACATAGACACACTCCTATACATACATACATGTGTGTATGTATGTATATATGTGTGTTTCTGTCTGTTTACATATCTCCTAATATAGATTATATCTGTTTATCTCTGAAAAATATCTATTCCTGCCTGTTTTCTTATTTGGTATAGTTTTCGAAATCTATCTATCTATCTATCTATCTATCTATCTATCTATCTATCTACAGGGTGCGATGGATGAATTGTCGTCTAAATGACGCAAAAATGAAAATAACACTGACATCTCATTTTAACATATATTTATCAAAATGTCACGAAAATATCTTGAAATGCTAAAGAGTAAATTTATTCAATAAAATCGCTATTGGCTTCAACCACGGTCTCCAGATGACTTCAGAATCCCCTGCACCTCTTCTGGATGGTCTCCTTGTTTAAGTTGGTGAATACTGCCATAATCCTTGCCTTCAGTTCATCTTTGGTGTTACAAGGAGTTTTGTTGGTCTCTCGTTCAGCTGTGCCCCACACATAATAATCAAGCGGGTTCCAGTCCGAGGAGTTAGGTGGCCAGATGTAAGGAGTGATGTGGTCGCAGAAATTGTCTCACAGACATGACTGGGTTCATCTGCTTTTGCGTCATGGGGCAGAGTCCCTTTGCTAGATATAGGGTCTTCTTGCAGCCGCTCTTGACCAAGGGTAACACAAGCTCCACATCGCACTTGAGGAGGCCCTCGCCAAAAACTTCGGGAGTTCTTTTCTCATCAGAACGATCAGAGTGAGTTTCCCGAGCTGCCGTACCTTCGTAATCATCATTGGATTCATCCAACCCTTTGCAAATCCTCTGCACAATCCTAATATCGGCACCCAAACACCCTGAACTATTCGTATTGGAGCTGCCGACGCGAATTCCAAGCAATACAGCATGCCGTTTCTAAATATCTGGCGAAGTGAATTGAATCATACAGCTTTTTGACTGACCTTACTATACTGGGCCGCCGACAAATTCAAAAACAAACAAAGCGTATATGCTAAGTTAAAAATATAAAATCGCGACACAACCTATGTGTGTGTGTGCGCACGCGCGTGTATATATATATATATATATATATTATTGTCACTCTTTATCTCGGTCTTTTTATGTCTATCCGTCTCTATCTCAATCTTTTCATATTTATATCTCTCTATCTTCCTTCTCAGTCTTGATATCTATGTCTTTCAATATATATATCTCAATCTGTTTCTGTCTATCTATCTATCTATCTATCTATCTATCTATCTATCTATCTATGTACCTATCTATCTATCTATCTATCTATGTACCTATCTATCTATCTATCTATCTATCTATCTATCTATCTATCTATCTATCTATATGTCTGTCTGCCTTTATGTATTTCGGCCTATATCTATCTTTGTTCGAATATACCTTTGTTTGTTACTAAATGTACTAACAAAATTTTCAACAGTAGCAACCACGAAAATGAATAGGAAATTTAACTCAAGGAGAAAATAATGACATAATCAAGATGTTAACGTTCCACGCAGCTTAAAAAAAAGAAAGGTCAGAAAACAAGATCCCTATCATAACTGGATAAAATTACTGGACTTGCGAAACCTATATTCTTAAAAAAAAAAATTAAAAGAAAGATTTTATGCGGTTCAACTGAAATCAGCACTGACCTCTTGGTCAATGAATGTCGAATGTTTTCTCAGCCAGTTCATATCTCCGTCTGTCCTTAACTGCTTGACCCCCCCCCTGCCTGGTAGGAGATGATGTGAGTCTTTGCCATAAAATATTACTTCTACTGACGCCAGCTTCCACCGAAAACTACGTCTTGTACTTTGCGAATAGCTTTGAAGGCGCCCGTCTAACCACCTTAACCCTAACTCTGCTGGATTCTTTACCAATCTAATTTACAAAACATTTTCTCTTTTCCACTTGATGCACTCTCTTTATTGCATTTATTTTGATTTATGCTATGAAAAAAAAAATTGTATGTTTTTTATGGGCGCGGTTAAAAAGGGAGATGGGTGGGGGTTGAGATCAAGCGACAACAAGGCAAACCTTAAAAATGACGAGAGATACTCAGTGAGATATAATTTTTTTTTTAAGCATTTCATCCCAAGTAAGACGGGAGTGTCACTAGCACACAAGGGGTTACAGAGGATTGAGAACAAGAGTAAATTGATATGTTTGAGGAGAGGATAAAGAGAAGGACGGGTATCAAGATCTAGGCATCAGAAGATGTCGATTGACATTGCATTTAAATTTTTGATTATAGTTATCTTCTTTTTCTTCTTCTTTCTGTTATATTCTGTTGATTTATACTATGGAAAAAAATTGTATGTTTTTTGTGGGCAAAAATATATCAACTGGTCGAGGAGGACGAATTCAAAATGGTGGATAAGGCAACGAGACGGTATTCCAGTATCTTTCCAAAAATATCATGACATTAAAGGAAGTTGTGGAGAGACATATTCATTAGATAATTAAAAAAATAAAAGTATAGAGTAATAAAAGATATCTAAATGAAGGGCTAAAGAAGGTCTTCGCCTGACATCCTTTCGAAATTCTAAGCAAATAAACCAAACATTGATATTTTTTCTAAATCCCTTCTGGGCGAGTCTGAGAAGTTTTCAGCACCCCACCGCCCTCGTAGAAAATCCGTTCCTAATAACATCAACGTACGATCTTTAGACGCGACAGTTTTTCTCTGGTTCCGACATCACTATACTTGCGTTTTATGGTATTTAGTTAGTAAAACGTTTGAATTTTTTTTACACACAAAATTTCACCCACTATAAGACCCGAGAACCATTAAACGCAGTCAGTCAACAAAATGGTAAGGAACGTGAATGGAAGAGAAGATGGCAACAAATGAAAATAAAGATGGCGATTGAGACTTCATTTGAAACGATTAACGATTGACGCTTGATTTGAAACGATTAACGATTGACGCTTGATTGGAAACGATTGACGCTTGATTGGAAAAGATTAACGACTGACGCTTGATTGGAAAAGATTAACGATTGACGCTTGATTGGAAAAGATTAATTATTGACGCTTGATTGGAAAAGATTAACGATTGACGCTTGATTTGAAAAGATTAATTATTGACGTTTGATTTGAAACGATTAACGATTGACGCTTGATTTGAAACGATTAACGATTGACGCTTGATTTGAAAAGATTAATGATTGACGTTTGATTTGAAACGATTAACGATTGACGCTTGATTGGAAAAGATTAACGACTGACGCTTGATTGGAAAAGATTAACGATTGACGCTTGATTGGAAAAGATTAATGATTGACGCTTGATTGGAAAAGATTAACGATTGACGCTTAATTTGAAAAGATTAACGATTGACGCTTGATTGGAAAAGATTAATGATTGACGCTTGATTGGAAAAGATTAACGATTGACGCTTGAGTGGAAAAGATTAACGATTGACACTTGATTTGAAAAGATTAACGATTGACGCTTGATTTGAAAAGATTAACGATAGACGTTTGATTTGAAAACATTAAAGATTAAGATGAAAGTTTTCAAGGAACCCACCACGTGGGAGTCTGTTGCACAAAGTCAGTTCAAAAACCAAAAAAAAAAACGTCTGAGTAGACTTTGTTCCTGAGATTTGGAACCCGGAAGAGGAAATGAAGTTTAATTCGAATCCGTGCAAGCAGAATGGCGTGTAATAGGTGTAAACGTTTGAGCTGGTGGGACTAATGAATAGGAGTAGGTTGGTTCACCTATCGACCAGTTCACACTCCTCCCCGTTCTTTTGAACAGAAGTAGAGGTTTATCCTTTGTTTCTTGTTTTAGGATTGGGTTTCCGGTTTCTTTTTAAAAAAAATTATTGTTTCACTCCCAGTGGCCCATTACGTCTTAGTGTCATTATAGCCTTGCTTGAGGGGAAATTGATTAAAAAGTAAATAACAACAACAACGGAGTAAGACTAGACTTGTAACATTGCGAAGATGGGAATGTGCTTGCTGAGCGGAAAACAAGTCACCCATGAGACCAGAAACATGATTTTGAACCCTATGAATGCTAGAGAGTGAAGACTGAGCTGCTCTAGTCCAGATATCGAAGAACTGATTAAGTAAAACTAGCAGCTTGAAAAAAAATGATCTCCAATCAGTTGTTAACTGGGGCAAGAAATGGATTGTAAATCTTAACGTCACCAAAACGAAAAAGCTATCTTTTAGTTATCTTCGAGAACTATTTTTGGTGTCCATCGGTATGATTGATGCTAACCTTCTCGGTCTTACGTTTTCCACTAACATGACGTGAAATGATTATATTGAATCTATTGCAAGGTCTGCTGCTAGGAAAGTTGGTTCATTGTGTCGGGTCAGACAATTTCTCTTGCCAGAATCAATCTTGCATATTTATAAATCTAAAATTCGTCCGTGTGCATTGAATATTACTGCCACACTTGGTCTGGTGATCCTGTTATATATCTCGAAATTCTTGACGAAATCAAAAGAAGGGTCTGCAATGTTATCGGCCCTAACCTGGCATTTTACCCTTCAGTTATTTTCCCATCGCCGTGAAATAGTTTCTCTCTCTCTCTCTCTCTCTCTCTGTGTGTGTGTGTGTGTGTGTGTGAAGAATTCTACTAGATTGACAATTAGGTCTCATCATTTTATTGTTGAAATAGCTAGATGTAATCATCATCATTATCATCATCTTCATCATTATCATCATCATCCAGTTTTTTAATGACACCTCTTTTTTTCTTTCCTATTGAGCCTTTAAGAACAGGTCATCATCATCATCGTCATCATCATCATCCAGTTTTTTTAATGATACCTCCCTTTTTCTTTCTTATTGTGCCTTTAAGAACAGGTCATCATCATCATCATTATCATCATCATCATTATCATCATCATCATCATCAACATCATCAACATCATCATCCAGTTTTTTTAATGATACCCCCCTTTTTCTTTCCTATTGTGCCTTTAAGAACAGGTCATCATCATCATCATTATCATCATCATCATTATCATCATCATCATCATCAACATCATCAACATCATCATCCAGTTTTTTTAATGATACCCCCCTTTTTTTTCCTATTGTGCCTTTAAGAACAAGTCATCATCATCATCGTCATCATCATCATCATCCAGTTTTTTTAATGATACCCCCCTTTTTCTTTCCTATTGTGCCTTTAAGAACAAGTCATCATCATCATCGTCATCATCATCATCATCCAGTTTTTTTAATGATACCCCCATTTTTCTTTCCTATTGTGCCTTAGGGAACAAGTCATCATCATCATCGTCATTATCATCATCATCCAGTTTTTTTAATGATACCCCCATTTTTCTTTCCTATTGTGCCTTTAAGAACAGGTCATCATCATCATCATTATCATCATCATCATCATCATCATCAACATCATCATCAACATCATCATCAACCAGTTTTTTAATGGCTCCTCTCCATTGCTTTCCCATTGTGGGAGGTTTTGAGGAGCGTGGAATCTCTTAATTGGTGTTGTTCGCAGAACTACCCTGACCCAGGATGGTAGCACCTGTTAGGGTCCCAGCAACGGGCACATAGTATACATTGTAAAAAAAAAAAAAAAAATAGCAGCAATACATTTTCCTGTTAAAAAAAATTAAAATTACCAGCAATACAGTTTTGGGGAAAAAAATTGCCAAAACTTACAAGAAAATAAAATTTTGTCATTAAATGACCCATAAGCAGTTGATATGCCGTTAAACAAACGAACGAAATCAAACTTTTCCATTAAGTCCTTAAGAACTGGCCATTTTTGAATGACTACTCTCCTTTGCTTTTTCCATTGAGTCTTTAAGAACCAATCATCATCATCGTCAACATCTCAATGACAATACTTTAAAAGCTAAAACATTTTTCAATATCAACTTAAAAATATTTGGCGTGTGCGTTTGCGCGCGCGTGTGTGTGTGAGTGTGTGCACGTGTGTGTATGTATAATTTTCCTCTTTTTTTTTCTAAAGGTATTATGGATTAAATATATACATCGTCTTTGAAGTCGAAGCAAAAGATAGAAAATAAAGATCGATTTACTTCTATATACATATCTGTTTTTTTTTTCCTACGATAGAGACAGAGATATGGATACAAATGACAGTGGGGGTTCATAGATAGAGAGAATGAGAAGCAGAGCCAGAAAGATGGAAACAGTGAAAGAGAGGCATAGTGAGAGAGAGGCATACGGAGAAACAGATAGTGAAAAACAGAGAGAAAGCTAGGGCGACTGGGGGAGTGAAAGATGGAGAGACCTAGACATAAAGATGAAGCGAGACAAAGGTAGAATGAGACAGATGGAACAGAGTGGGAAACAGAGAAAGATATTAGGTTGACCGAGAGGGGCGGGGACGGACAGAAAGAGGGGAAGGGAGAGAGACAGAGATAGAGACAGACAGAGACACAGAGAGAAACCGACAGAAAGATAGAGACAGAAGCAGAGAAACACAGAGGGAAACAGAGTGAGACAGAAAGAGAGAAAGGGAAAAAGAGAGAGACATGGGGAGAAAAAGACAGTGAGAAATAGAGAGAGAGAAAGAGACGGACACAAGTGAAAAACAAAGAAAGGGACAGAGACAGGGAGTGACAGATAGCGAGAGAGAGAGACAGACAGAAAGAGGGAAAGAGAGAGAGACATGGGGAGAAAAAGACAGTGAGAAACAGAGAGAGCGAGACAGACAGACACACACAAGAGAGTGAAAAACAAAGAAAGACAGAGACAGGTAGTGACAGCTAGCGAGAGAGAGAGAGAAAGAGAGAGACAGACACACACAAGACAGTGAAAAAGAAAGAAAGCGACAGAGACAGGTAGTGACAGATAGCGAGAGAGAGAGAGAAAGAGAGAGACAGACACACACAAGAGAGTGAAAAGCAAAGAAAGCGACAGAGACAGGTAGTGACAGATAGCGAGAGAAAGAGAAAGAGAGACAGACAGACACACACAAGAGAGTAAAAAACAAAGAAAGCGACAGAGACAGGGAGTGACAGATAGCGAGAGAGAGAGAGAAAGAGAGACAGACAGACACACACAAGACAGTGAAAAACAAAGAAAGCGACAGAGACAGGTAGTGACAGATAGCGAGAGAGAGAGAGAGAAAGAGAGAGAGACACACACAAGACAGTGAAAAACAAAGAAAGCGACACAGACAGGGAGTGACAGATAGCGAGAGAGAGAGAAAGAGAGACAGAAAGAGGGAAAGAGAGAGAGAGGTAGAGACAGACAGTGACACATAGAGAAACCAAGGGAGAGATAGAGGCTGAAGCATAGAAACATAGGGGGTAAACAGAGAGAGGCAGCGGCAAACAAAGAGATATAGAGGGAGAAACGGATATTGAGAAACAAAGAAAGAGAGAGAGAGAGAGACGGATATGAGACAGTGAAAAACAAAGAAAGCTATAGCAAAAGAGGGGGACAGATAGAGTGAGAGAGAGAGACAAGAAGAGGGAAAGAGACAGAAAGAGGTGGGCAGAGGCAGAGACACATAGAGAAACCGAGAGAGAGAGAAGCATAGAAAGTGGAAGGGAAAACAGAGAGAGAGAGAGGGGGGAGAAACAGAGAGACGCAGAGGGAGAAGCAGATAATGAGAGAGAAAAACAGAGAGACAGATAGTGAAAAAACAAAAACCACAGTGACCATGGGAGTAAAAGTGAGACAGAGACGGAAAGAGAGAGACAAAAGCAGACAGACAGACAAAGATGGAGAATTAGAGAGAGAGAGAGAGAGAAAAGAGGGGGTGGGGCATAGAAACACAGAGAGAAACGGAGAGAGAGGCAATGAATGACCAAGACATAGAGACAGACACAAGATAGTGAAAAACAGAGATAGATATGAATAAATTAAGATATATATATATATATATATATATAGAGAGAGAGAGAGAGATAGAGAGAGAGAGATAAATTAACAGAGATATGAATAAGCTTACACACACACATATATATACTGATTGAACTAGATAGGTAGATACGAACAATCTAAGATAGATATATATATATTTGTGTATGTGTGCTGAGATATATAAAAGAGTGAAATAGATAGATAGATAGATAGATAGATAGATAGATAGATAGATTGTAGTAGCTACCGAATTTTCTTAACTTTCACTGCCGCCATTGGCCGGTTGTTGAAGCCTGGATTTCAACTAGTTATTCTCTTTTTGTTTTTAAGGCAGAGTCAGGTTCAGCTTATTTGAATCACTTGAACCACACAATCTTTCCTTTCTTAATACCCTCCCCCCACCCATCTTTGTAAATATAGGTACGGAAAGCTGTAGCGGAATCAATACGTACGCATCTTTGTGTCGTGCACAATTCGAAACGCATACATTCGCCATTTCTTTTTCACATTTTTACACTTACACCGACAATACACATCGAGAGACGGGGTTGTATATTAATAGAAATAAAACACATGCCCGCACACACAAACAAAGCAGCCATAATTCTATAATGTATTTTTAAATCGATCCGTGTTTTTGAGTGCCTTTGTTCTGAGACAAATCAGACAGATGCAATATCAAAAACAGGATGTGGGCAGAACTATTCGTAATGCTTCGTGCACACTCACGTCTTCTATCAGAAATCGTAGACGTCTCAAGACAAACCGACAGCAAATAATGTTAATGTTACTCGTTTCCTTATAAGGAAACATTCGCCATTTACTGGCCGAGCAGTTTCTACTATTGCCGGTTTAAATTTATCAAATCTTTTAGTTTTGCGGGAAAATAGTTCAAATGTAGCTGCTATCGCTCTTTCCGGGTGTTTCCTTCCTAGACTTTTCGGGAGTTTCCTTCCAAGACTTTTCGGGAGTTTCCTTCCAAGACTTTTCAGGAGTTTCTTTCCTAGACTTTTATTTGATGTAATAAAAACTTCAACACCTTATGTCATTATTTTTTCTTCGAGTTCCATTTTAGTTGTTGTTGCTGTTGAAAATCCTCAAGTGTTTTTTCTTATTTGGTATAATTCTTTGTTTGTGATTATATGGAGCCATTTCGAAGTTTCTCCAAGACACATCAGCTTCACTCGCTAAAGGGCATTTATAACCATTGATCTGAGAAAGCGGTTGTTCTTCTGAAATGGCTTTAATAATACAATTATGTGTATCTATCTTTTCTGTTTAGTCGTTATTTTTAGTAGATACAATTTATTTAAGTAAATGCTCCGGTTTTTAAATAAACAGTATTAATTACATTTTCCGGCCTGAATGTTCGAGATTTTTCGTAGAATCGAACCTGTAACCCCAAAGGGAACCATCATTTTTAATTTGATGTGCTGTTAACCACCCAGCAGGATATTATCTACGAAATTTCTCGAACATTCAGGCCGGTAAATGTAATTAATACTTAAAAAAAAAAGAAAAAAAAAAGGGAATATTTACTTAAATAAATTGTATCTCTTAAAAATAATGCATAACCAGAAAAAATAACTACAATTGTCGAACTTAATCCATTTCATCTATCTATCTATCTATCTATCTATCTATCTATCGTGAGAGAGAAGTTTTATCTATGACAGTCCAAAGAGCAGTGAAAAAAAATACTTGAAAATGAAATAAGTGAAATATGTGAGGCACATTGTTACTTTAGGACAGGACATTAGAAGGTTAGAGAGAGCGAAAATCATATCTATATTCTATCTATATATTCTATTCTATTCTATGTATTCTAAAAATCATATTCTATCTATCTATCTATCTATCTATCTATCTATCTATCTATCTATCCCCCCTCTCTCTCTCTCTCTCTATATATATATATATATATATATATATATATATATATATATATATATATATATAATTTAAATAAAACCAGACCACTTTAAGGTTCCATGTAATAAATTATTTCACCACAGCCCTTTTAAAGGACTGCGGATCATCAGACTTTACTTCCAAAAAAAAAAATGAAAAGAAAATTTACACATTTTTGACGGGCCTTA
>CAHIKZ030001247.1:635000-692500 GCA_903632075.3 Acanthosepion pharaonis
TAAGATGGAAACCACAGTATGAATATTGGTATCATTACTGAAGGACTGAATGATCTTTTTCTTCTGACCATTGCTCAGTTGGGAAGACAGCGGGTCTAACACAAAATGATTTTAACCTGCTCCCTTTTTAGCTGAATCGTTCAAAGGTTTTTTTTCACTGATTCTTACGAAAAATGGTGTCATAATGGCTAAACGTCTCATCTGAAAATCTGGGAAAAAGAAACTCAGTGAGTTTAGCGTTTTTTTTTTTTGTTGTTGTTGTTTTGTTTTGTTTTTGTTTTTTGTGGGATGTATAATTATGCTGTTACACGATTTGGACAATTTTGCTGTTACACAATTTGGACAATTTTGCTGTTACACGATTTGGACAATTTTGCTGTTACACCAGGTAAATAAACTCCGTATGAAGATATGCAAACTGCATAAACGTCAATAATACAAAATTTGCTTTGAAAAACTTTCGTCAAATTGTGACGTCGTCCCCCGGTCGCAGCGTCGACTATATCGTTCGATCCTGGTCACGGCACCAATTGTGACGTCGTCCCCCGGTCGCAGCGTCGACTGTGTCGTTCGATCCCGGTCGCGGCGCCAATTGTGACGTCACGTGCTCCCCAGGCTCTGATATCCTGGTCACGGACAGCACCAACTGTGACGTCTTTGCCGCGGCGTCAGCTGTTCGCTCCTCGCTGCTCCAAACGTGACGTTCTAACCCTTTGGTTAGATTGATACCAGCCTCGCCGTTCCCAACCCGCTTCCAACGCCTGGTTACCAGGGTAACTGCACTGATCTCCAGTCTGCCTACCCACGTTGTGAATTGATCTTAGACAGACGAGATCAAACAGGGTTGGGGCCGTAATGCAAGTTGAGTCTAACGGGGTGATAACACACAATTATGTATAAAAGAAAATAAAATAAAAACTCACAAGGTCCAACGTATCAAAGAAAAAGGTAACAAACTTTTTATGTCTAATTGCTTGGTACTTAGGACTATGTCTGCTTCCCGACCCGTTCTGTGGATTGTGGCACGACGCTTTTACTAGGCAACTTTAAGGCTTCCAGTTGTCTGCTCTCTAAGAAATTTGTGTTTCGGTGTGTCTTTGGACGAAAGTCGAAAAAAACTTATTTCTGTGGTCTGATTCTAAGTCGCTCTTCAAACTACTTGTTCTTGGTTGAAGAAGAGTCCAGAAGTGTGCGTGAATCTTGGTCAGCTATCTTGACGCGGTTTCAACACTGGGCGCTCATCTCTGCTTGTCGTCCACGGCTGAACTCTTTCGCCGTCCGCGGCTCAACTCAAACTTCTTCTCTTCAGAGTCTGAATTACTGGTCACTCATCTCCGCCGTCGGTGCGCGAATTAACTTCTTCTCTTCAGTGTCTGAATTACTGGTCACTCATCTCCGCCGTCGGTGCGCGAACTAACTTTTTCTCTTCAGAGTCTGAATTACTGGTCACTCATCTCCGCCGTCGGTGCGCGAACTAACTTCTCTTCGGCTTGGGTCGGACGAACTTCTTCACTTAGGCCAAACGAACTGGCCCGCAAAGTGGGCGAACGAACCTGGCCCGCCGTCCGCGGCTCAAACTCAAACTGATTTCTGTCGGTTGGGGTCCCGCTTTTATTGACGCAGTCAAAACTGGGGTGGGTCTGTCGGCGCCAGGGGTTTTTCGATAATTCTAAATACGTATCCACCATTCTTATTTCTGGTTAGGGATTTTCCATTTCGGTAACTCACTCACCCCACTTCCTTACTGTGCCTCTGAGGGCGTATACCCGCTTCCCCGCTTCTTCGTATCGGCTCCTTACACTTCCACTTCTGACAAGGGCGTCGACCGATTCTCCTCGTGCGTCACGTGACCGCTCTCGGCCAATGAGGTCCTGGTCGGGTATCTTTCCTCCTCCTTCGTGTATGTGACCGCTTTCGGCCAATGACGTCCTGGTCGGGTATCTTTCCTCCTCCTTCGTGTGTCATGTGATCTTATTTAGCCAATGACGTCTTTAGTCGGGTGTGGACAATCCGTGGCTTTGTTTTGGGGAAAGAAACACCTTGCTTAAAAAAACAAAAATATTGATTTAAATCGCCCTCATCATGAGCGACTGCGATGACACCTTGGCTTTTTAACACGTGGTATTTGTCAAGCAGTTTATCGCTAATTGATATGACCTAAGAAAGGATTTCTCAGACCTGTTGGCGTTTTTTGAACGAAATAAAATATTTCATTTTCCTCCGGCCGAAGGTCCGATAATAAAATCTTCATTATCTCAAAAAAAAAAAATTTCAGCGACATCATCTTGTGCGGCTTTTTCCAATTCTGGAGATTGTCTGGGTTTTCGTATTAATGGTTTGCCTTCATATCCTTAGATACACTTCCCCACCCACTTAGACTTTTACTATCATCCCAATGACACACTTTCCACTTGTTACTTATCAATATTTTTCATTGTCCCTAAACTTCGTTTCTTCAACCAATTGATAACATTTTCCCCAGATCTCGGTTAGATGCTTGACCTGGAATTTTTCGACACCTGTTATCTGTCAGAGGAGCGTGTGTGTGCTTGCCTATGACCTGTTTTCGTATTATTTTTTCTTTCTTTCTTCTTCGTTTTCCCTTTCCTTCTTCCAGATCGCTTGAACGTAAAGAAAGAATTATTCTTAAAACCCAAAATATTTTTCGGCCCTAAATAATTATTAAATGGTTGATAAACCGTAAAAAACAAATCATATATCTATAAATATTTCTTTTCAGCTCGTCAGGTATGCATGGTGCCACAAAAATTCTCAATGATTAATTTCGACATCAAAACAAAGTTAGAGTTCATTTTTTCCGTAGTTTCAATATGATTTATTAATGATATTGTTTGATTACAACTGGAATCTTAAGAAAAACCAGAAAGCCAGTTTTTACTTTAATAACAAGGTATTAAAGTCATCAAGAGCAGATCAACACCTACAATAGAAAAAAAAAAAAAAAAAAAGTACATGATAAGCCTTTAAAGCACTTATATCTTAATACCGTGACCCTTCTTCCCAATAATAACCAGTAATCAATTATCCATTGATTTTCTTAGATTGTTTTCTTTGGCAAGTTCAATTTCCGACATGGTAGTTTTAATTGCTTCCCATATTCCCTCTTCGTCGTCATACCGTTCGCCATCTTCATATAATTTCATCTTTACAAGTGACCATAAATTTTCGATCGGATTCAGATCGGGACTTGATGGTGGCCATTTCATTATCTTCTCTCTGGTAAACCTTTTGCGCTCAAAAAGATTCACAGGTAACCTTTGATCTATGGGAAGGAGAATGGTCGTGCATAAATACGGTGAGGCTAGGACTTGTACCATTCAAAGAATGTAATGTTCATGAAATCGCAATTGTTAGTACTGTTCAGTTTAACGCCTACATCGACTTTGAATGATCCAATAATGGTTTGGTAACAATTCTATATCATCAAGCTGTCGCCTTCTTTAACCAATGCATCGGATAAAATTCATCCTTTGGCCCATCCATCAGGTCCATTGAGTGTCACCCGAGATTCGTCCGTGAAAATTACTTAAAAAAAGCCTTGTTTTATGTATTTCTTGGCTCAATTTAAGTAAAACAAATAATTTAAACCATCAGCTTTAGAATGTTTGCTTTATTCAGAGGAGTTTGCCTAAGAGATTTCTTGACAGATCCCAATTTGTAAAGTATTCTACACATTTTTCCTTCTTGGCTCGCTCAAATACAACCTGTTTGAAGATTTCTTTCCTTTTTTTCATTTCTTTCTTTCTTTCTTTCTTTCTACTTTTCTTACTTTCCAGCTTGCTTTCCTTTTTTCTTTTCAACTTCATATTTTCTCTCTTTTCATCCCCTCCTTTCACATTTCTTTCCTCTTTTTTTTCACCTTTATTTATTTTTTCTCTTTTTTCATCATTTCTATAATATGCATCATTTTCTTTCTTTCTTTCTTTCTTTCTGCTTCTCTTTTCCCAATTTTCTTTTCTTCGTTTTTTCTTTCTATCCTTTCTCTCTCTTTTTCTTTCCACCTTATTTTCCGTCTCTCTTTTGCTATAACTTCTTTCAAAACATTTATTTTTCCGAATCTAATAACCTCCTTTAATATTATTTATTTAAAAAGATAAAAAGGCTCTGAATTATTTTCATATCCATGAGTCTCTGTACATTAAATCAGCGGTCATACATTAAATTGAATCTGTTCCTTTCGAAGAAGGTCGGTGCAAATTTTGACTGCATACAATATACACCAATGACAGGAACATTACATTCTAGGTATCTGCTCCCTTTATAAGTCACTAGCAGTAGAGCCCGGCGTTGCCCGGGGATGTAACAGTAAGAGATAGATCAAGTATCGACCATCATAAAAACTGAAAAATAAAATTGACAAAGATTATTGTTTAAGGTTGACGGACACGCATGTCTTAATTAGTTTTTTTTTTTTTTTTTTTTATGAATTGGTCAAACCCAAACTCAAACAAAAACATTGTTTTCAATCGTTAAGAGTCTACCGATTGAATATAATTTTATTATAAACAATTGTCTTGTAAATGGAATTTTTAAAGCATTCTGAATTTGTAGAAAATCCGATCCCATATATAAACGAACACACACACACACACGAACAACAAGGGTTTTATAAGTATAACTCGATATGAGTCCCCCTTTCATTCTGGCGACAGAATCGTGTTTTCAAATTGATTTCGTGCAAAAAGAATTTTTCCAATTTTTGGCGCTGTCAGAACCACCGCAAGGTAATTTTACGCAGTCCTGTGAAGTTTTGTTGAAATCGGTTGAAAATTGTAGGAAATCCGATCCAATATATAAACGTACAGGCGCGCGCGCGCACACACACACACACACACACACACACACACACACAATATGCGTTTTATAATAAGTAAGATGTTCACTCACAACTTAAAAGTATATGTCAGGGTTTTCAAAAATTTCCTATTTCTTACGGTTCTTAACAATGTTGGATCTTTGCTACACCGTCCACGCTGCTCTCCTATCTACACAAGCTCCTTAGATAGGTTACTCAGCAATTCACCCTGCCTCTCTTGCCATGTGAGCGAGAAATTATCTGATCCTTATTTCGACATTCCCTGTTGGTGGCATTTCTACTGCCTCGTTCTAATTTTAAGTATAAGTGACGTATTTGTTTCCATTGTCCTTAAAACTTCCTCATTGCTCACATGCTCCGTTCATGGTATTCTCAGCATATTTCTGTAGAACCACATCTCTGATGCTTGTCACTTTCTGATTCTAAGTATAAGTGTCCTTTTTGTTTCCAATTTAATAAGGACTTCTTCATTGCACACATGCTCCGTCCATGGCATTCTATAGAGAACTATCTCTGAGGCTTCTCTCTTTCTGATTGTAATTATAAGCGTCTTTTGTTTACATTTTCCTTAAAACTTCCTTGTTGCTCACATGCTCCATCCATGGTATTCTCTGCCTTCTTTAGTAGAACCACATCTCTGATGCTTCTCTCTTTCTGATTCTAAGTGGATGTGTCCTTTTTGTTTCCATTTTCCTTAAAACTTCCTCATTGCTCACATGCTCCGTCCATGGTATTCTCAGCCATCTTCTGTAGAACCACATCTCTGATGCTTGTCTCTTTCTGATTCTAAGTATAAATGTTCTTTTTGTTTCCATTTTCCTTAAAACTTCCTCATTGTACACATGCTCCATCCATGGTATCCTCAGCCTTCTTCTGTAGAACGACATCTCTGACGCTTCTCTCTTTCTGATTGTAATTATAAGCGTCTTTTGTTTACATTTTCCTTAAAACTCCCTTGTTGCTCACATGCTCCATCCATGGTATTCTCTGCCTTCTTTAGCAGAACCACATCTCTGATGCTTGTCTCTTTCTGATTCTAATTATAAGTGTCCTTTTTCTTACCAATTTCCTTAAAACTTTTTCGTTGCTCACATGCTCCGTCCATGGTATTCTCAGCCTACTTCTGTAGAACCACATCTCTGATGCTTGTCTCTTTCTGATTCTAAGTATAAGTGTTCTTTTTGTTTCCATTTTCTTTAAAACTTCCTCATTGCACACATGCTTCGTCCATGGTATCCTCAGCCTTCTTCTGTAGAACGACATCTCTGACGCTTGTCTCTTTCTGATTGTATGTATACGTGTCCTTTTTGTTTCCATTTTCCTTAAAACTTCCTCATTGCACGCATGCTTCGTCCATGGTATCCTCAGCTTTCTTCTGTAGAACTACATCTCTGATGCTTGTATCTTTCTCATTTTAAGTATAATGTCAGATTCTTCATCTTGTGGAAACCTTCCAGTATTCTCTGACTTTTAAGCGGATTGATTTATTTTCCTTTTCTTAATACTTTGAGTTGGGGGTGTCGTCTTTTGCTATTCTATTGCTCCTTCGACTTTTGGTGTCACATTTTCCGTTGTTTATTAAAACACTTCGTAGTAAGTGTTAAGTAAGTTTATATCTGGGAGGTGTTTATCTTGCTTGCAACCATACATTTTCTCGTGCTTTCTCTTTGCAAAGGCGCCAAATTACAAAACTCGATTTGGGATTGCACAACTTATGAAGACGTTGAGGATATTTGCTGCCTTGATGTCGAGCCTTTTCTCGGAAAACTAATTGACATTTCACAATCAATAAAAGCCGCTAGGATGTAAGTTGCTACTGAGAGGGAAATAAACAGAGTCTACAAGAAAAGAATTAAGCATGCATAAGACTGAAATTGCATTTAAACTTTGTAAGATGGCATTTTTTGTGGGAGTGTGTACGTTAGTGTTTGAATTGGGAAATACGTGTCTCCTGTAACGTTTTTTTTTTTTTTTTTTTTTAAGCGTTTCACCCCAAGCAAGGCGGAAAGCCACTAGGCCGCAAGGGGTTACAGAAAATTTGGAGCAAGGTCAGATAGGTGTGATAGAAGAAAGGATGAGGAGAAGAGTAATGGATAGATCAACGCAATTGGAGATACAGAGGCCAGTGAGAGAGAGAGAGAGTACCGGAAACCCCTTCCTAAACAAGAAACAAGGTGTAAGCCTCTACTCATGTCCAAGAGAAGGGGGAGGAGTGTGAACCGGACGGTAGGAAAGCCTACCTACTCTTATTACATATAACACATACAAACAACAAAAACAGAGGTAACAATAAGAGGGGGAGGTCATTTGCAAATAGTCCTGGCTGACACTGCATTTACCCTTTCGCAACATTAAGTTTTAAGTTTTAACTTAGTAAAAGTCCCATTGTCTATTCTAAAAAGAAATCGAAGAAAATAGGGTTATCCGGATTTATTGCCATGTCATAATAAATGCCCCAACATACATGGCAGCGAGTGTTAGTCCGCTTTCTTCCTCATGATAAGTGAATGTACAGCTTACCTTAAGTCCAAGCATCGACCCAGTGCGGGGGATCAACGGCCAATCCACCGCCCTCACCAAATAGTATCCCATAACAAATTTAGAGGACTTGCATGTGTGTGTCCGGGTAACAAAATACAAAGAAACAACTAAAACCAATATATATATATATATATATATATATACAAAAAAGCGATAAGGTATTATTAACAAGACAAAAAGTTACATTGATGCGAGCGACAAAGATAATGATATTGCGTGTCTATGACAAAACAATGAACATGCATGAAAACATGTAAAGACCAGTGAATTTTTTGTGTATGTAACATGTGAGTGGAAGTCCTAAAGAAAATGAAGTTGTAGACGTACGTGTGTGTGTGCGCGTTTGTGTCTGCGTTTCCCAATGAAAAACGCGTTTTCATGATAGATCTACATCCTTGCGTGTCTAAGGAAAATAGGAAAAAGGGAATGACAGAAAATATTATGTTATTTAAGAAAGCGTCCCCTAGCGGCGGTTTTTACTTAGGAAAGTAAGTGGAGTTACCTCCACATATTTGTCCGGAAAAGAAAATACCAGGAGAGAGTCTTACAAGCTAGAAGTTCCGAAGAAAATACTATTAGAAAAGAACTTATAGTTACAACTATTAATGTCAACAGTAAAATTATTAGAACTATCTACCAACCTATTACTATCTATTAGGAGGCACGGTGGAGTAATGGATAGCGGCTTGGATTGAGGAATCGGAGAGCCGAGTTCGAATTCCAGTCGAATCCATTACATTCACTTACGTGCTAACACCCTTGGCAAAGGTGTGAATCCTCTTTCTTCTCCCTCCAGCTATTGGTAAATAGGACAGACTGGGTTCTATAGCCTTGGATGGCAACTGGTCTAGGAGAAGGAAAACTCTGAATTCAAACCTGCTCTTAGAGGAGGGTGAATGGAGTCTCTCTGAGCCTTGGTTGGCAATCCATTTAGTGTTGGTGTCACGATAAAAAACACCCTTGATAGCCCTAGCGAAGCATCAAGAATTTAGCTATTTGACAAGATTATGAACTACACAAATCAAAGTATTGGTGAGTTCAATCTCGGCTGAGGCCGCAAGATGATGATGATGATTACTATCTACTATACTACTATCTACCAACCTACTACTGCGTTTAAATACATGAATTAGTAGTAGCATAGCTGAAAGCTCACCAGAATCATTCGAGTGAAAATATTCAATGGAGAGACTGCGTTACGTATGTTATTTTCCTTTTGGATTTTGTTTAGAATCCCCAAGTATAAAACAGAATCACCAGACTACGTGTGGCAGCAATATTTGATGCAAGTAAAAATTGTAGACTTAAAAAAATACAAGACGGATAACAAGCAACTTCTTGCCTCAGTTCACAACAAGGTCATTTTTGATAACAGCTGCCAATTTGATTAAATTTAACCTATTACATTACTATTAAGCGAGGATTAAATAGTTGTCAGCATATATAACTAGTCGGAGAATGATGGCATCAGAAAGATCGTTGATAAAAATAGGGAATAAAGTGAGTCCAAAAACAGAGCCCTAGGTGTCGTCCGCATTAATGCAAAATGGTCCAGAGGGGTGGTTTTTCAAGATAACATTCATTTTGCGATTTGGTAAGAAAGATTGAATTAAATCAAAGAAACGGATCGAAACACCGGGACCCTTCAACATCTGGAGAAGACCAGCATGACAACCCCTGTCAAACGCCTTGGAAGTAAGCAACATCCCGAGCTACGCTATTCTCATCTAAGGCTTATAGACGCTTTCATCAGTAACCGTCAATTCACCGATGGTTGACCTAGAGAAGCCATATTGTTTATCTGAAAGAAGAGCCTGCAAGGTGAGACACTTAACCAAATTCAGGGTTGATTAGAGCATGTATTACTTTACCAAAGATAGAGCGTGGGAGTATATGGTTCTCCACAATTTCTGAACCAATGTAGCTCTTGGAAAGATTCGTAATTCACCATTTCTCTTACGAACTGTTCTGCCGTTCATTCACAAATACCTGTTAGGTAGATTATTCGCTTTTTCGTTCTGTCCCTCTTGCCTTCAATAAGTCCTGTGAGTATCAGATTTTACAAACCCTCTTTTCTCATGATGTATCCCAGAAATTTCAACTGCTTCCTTATTCTGAATTCAAGCAAACTTTTTATTTCCATTTTCCTTAAAACTTCCTCGTTACTCACATGTTCCATCCATGGTATTCTTAGCAACCTTCTATAAAATCTCATTTGTGTTGCTTGCAGTCTCATCTTCATCTGTGAGGAGATTGTTCAGCATTCAGTGCCATATAGGAAGACTGATATTACATTACCGTTTATTACCCTTTCCAATTTCACTTATCTGTTAAAACACGTCCTAGATATTTAAATATTCTCACATGCTTGCTTTCGGCGTTTGCAATTCGCAGTTCACATCTTGGTTTGTGTCTCTTACTGACAACCATACATTCTGTCTTCTTGCAATTCATTATATATCAATATACCTTCACGTTAAGACCAAGATTAATTTACGAGAATCGAACTGCAAAGTGTGGGTGTTTGCCAGTGCAATTTCAACATGATTCGCTTCGGAAGCAAACAAAATACATTAAACATTTACCTATTCGCGTATAAAAGTGGGATCGGTGATGACGTCGCATTCACTTTGGCACAAATCGGGAATGATATGGATTCTTTTTCTTCATTTACTTTTACCAAACTTTTACAGTAGTTACCCATAATGGGGTTACTTAGAAAAAGACATGTCTTGCTTTCCCACTCTTCAAGGCCCACATTAGGCATTAGTATATCCGTGATATATTAACATCTTAACACGACTGGGGGGGGCGGGTTTAGAATAAATCAAAGAAATTAATTCCAAGAATGATTTGTGTCTAAAAGCATTTTACATGCAACACTTGAATATACAACTAAAAAATTGATTTGGTTTTTAACGGTTTATCAACCCTGTTTAGATTATTTAAAGGCAGAAAATATTTTTATATGTAAGAATTTTTTTGGGGACAATGATTATTTATTGATATAAGTTACACTAATTATCTAGAGGGAGAAAAGTGGATTCATACTTTTCCCAAGGGCATTTGCACGTAAGTGAACATAAAGAATCCGACTGGAATTAGAACTAAATTTATTTTTATTTGATATTTTTCTTTTTTGCTGAGTTTCTTTAATTCCGATATGTCATTAAGATATTTTTAAAAAAACAAAAAAAAAAAAAATCAAATTTTTAAAAAGGATGAGATTTTATTGTCCTCATCTTTGTTGTTGCTATCGCAACGTTCCGAGCGCATTTTTCAGTTTGAAGTAAAAAATACTGGACAGGGAGGACCACAGGAGAGTTTCCCGACCGAAAAGATCAATGCATATACTAGTCTATGAGGACCCTCTTAGTAGGCCTAGCATAGGAATAAATACGATATTTGTTATGAAAAGGAGATATCTTGCTTTTCCCACTCTTCAAGGCCCACGTTAGGCATTAGTATAACCGTGATGTGCTAACACTTGACACGACTGCAAAGACGTTTAGAATAAATCAAAAAAATTAATTTCCGAAAATGAATTGTCTGTTAAAACATTTTAGATTCACCACTAAAACAAAATAAAGTACATCAAGTACAAAAAGTTCTTTTTTTCGAGGCTTAAAAAAAACGCAATAAGATCTCTGTCATTTTGAGTGTCTTCAAAATCTGTCAAGAAATCATCCGAGATTCAATTCTGTATAGTAAGAATAAATAGTTCTACGTTATGAAACACTTTTCCGGCTTTTGGCTTTCCAGCTAATTTTGATCATTAAAAATTTAAATGCAATATCAATCGTTATCTTCTGCCTTCTTAATTCCTGTTCTTTTATTGTTTTCGCTCCTTAATAATATTTTTTCTTATATTTTTCGCACTCAGTAACACCCTGCGTGTTAGTGGCTTTGTTGCCTTGCAAGGGGCAAAATGATTTTTTAAAAATAATAACGAAACGGCTAATATTACTATTATCATTTAGCTTCAACTGTACTGTAGAATATGCGATCGAAACCAAAACGGCGGCGCCCATGAAAAATCGCCGTTCGTGATTATTTCAAATAAATATTGATCATATATCTGGTCTGGTGTTCCTCTTTTACCTTTTAGCTTCATCTGTATTGTAGAATATGCGATCGAAACCAAAACGGCGGCGCCCATGACAAATCGCCGTTCGTGATTATTTCAAATAAATATTGATCACATATCTGGTCTGGTGTTCCTTTTACCTTCATCTGTAATGTGGAATATGCGATCGAAACCAAAACAGCGGCGCCCATGAAAAATCGCCATCACTGATTATTTCCAATAAATATTGATCACATATCTGGTGTGGGGTTCCTCTTTTACCTTTTAGCTTCACCTGTATTGTAGAATATGCAATCGAAACCAAAACAGCGGCGCCCATGGACAATTAACGTCTGGGATTATTTCAAATAAATATTGATCAGATATCTGGGCAGGTGTTTCTATTTTAACTTTTAGCTTCATCTGTGCTTTAGAATATGCGATCGAAACTAAAACGGCGGCACCCATGAAAAATCCACGTCAGTGATTATTTCAAATACATATTGATTAGATATCTGGTCTGGTGTTCCTCTTTTACCTTTTAGCTTCATCTGTACTGTAGAATATACGATCGAAACCAACACGGCGGCGTCCATGAGATATCGACGTCTGGGATTATTTCAAATAAATATTGATGACATATCTAGTCTGGTCTCCTCCTTAAGACTTCCGGTGTGACACTTTCCTTTCTCTTTTAAGATACTTTCCCAGATATTTAAATATTCGTACTTGCTTGATTTTGGCATGCCCAATTCGCAGTTCCCATCTTGAGCTATTTGTCTTGCTGGCAATCGCTGCAAAGAAGATTAATGTTGACAAAAATGTATCTTTGACTCTTTGTGCCATGTTATCGAGCGTCATATTCACTCAGAAATTTCTTGAATGCGCTTTATTCTATAGAAGACGAAGAAGTCCAGCATTGATTTGAAGCAATAGTTTAATTAATTGGCAAGAAAGTCATATCGCTTTATGTCCATATAGGTGAGAGTCGCTTAATTGAAGAAATTCAAGATGGCTGCGTTCTGGTCGTTTTCGTAAAGTTTAGCCAAGTCTCATGCGCAGAGATACGAATTTCTGTAAATATCCATGTATGGCATTGGTAAATGTGATTGTTAATTTAAGAGTTCCACAAAGAATCGCACTATGTAGAAATGAAAGGTCATAAACCAAGCAAGACAACTTTATTGTGTGCAATGTTTTTGAAAGGTAGATTAAATTAAATAGTCAAAAGTAATGTTCATCGTTATCTTCTGTCTTCTTAATTCCTGTTCTTTTATTGTTCTCTCTTGTTAATGTTATCTTTTTCTCGTGTTCTCTCACACTCAGTAACCCCCTTGCGTCGTAGTGGCTTTATTGCCTTGTGTTATCATCCTCGTAAAACTTCGTAGTTCAAGTTAGTCATGTTGGTTGTCCTTCGAATCCGAAGATGACGTGTCGTATCTACCTCTCACCTGTGAATATGGAGGTGGCTCCGCGACCCCAAGCTGGACGCGCAGAGTCTGTAACAGTGGGGGCACTGAAAGCCTGTTGTCACAATCACTGCTAACGATTCCATGTGGCGTTGAACTCTGGCAACGATGAGCGTCTGACGTCGAGCATCCTCGAAAGTGATAGTAGCATCATGGATTGTGATTCGCCAACCTGTTCAATCTCTGGCGCGTTCCTCTAGTTCTTTGGGCCTGTGCTTGCACCCCTGGAGTTTTGATTTCACAGTGTCTTTGTACCGCTTCTTTGGACAGCGTTGGTTTCTCTTGCCGCACAGGAGCTCTTCGTACAGCAGACGCCTTGGCAAGCTGTGTTCCTCCATGTGGATGAGATGCCCCACCCATTGAAGTTTGGCCTTAATAAGCATGCTCAATGCTTGAGGAGTGTCATGGGTCCTTGCCTATAACTACAGAATGAACTCTTCCTAACACTATATATACTACGCCTCTCAAGAGAGAGGGTCGAATACAGCCGAGCTTCTACGGGCATTTTTCGGCCGAGCCTACGGGCTCGGGAAACCCACGTTAAACTCGGCCTTGTGCCACATGCAACCCTCGTGGGGGGGAGCTAGATACCGAATCAAGCCGAGCTTCTCGGCTTGACGGTTGAACTCTCTGCCTCTGAGCAGAGAGGAACCCGGACTAGGCTCCGCCGAAGGGCAGAGTCTCGTTCGGGGAGGTTGACCAACCCGATCCCGTTTATACGGGTTCTACGGGCATTTTTTAGCCGAGCCTACGTGCTCGGGAAACCCACGTTAAACTCGGCCTTGTGCCACATGGAACCCTCGTGGTGGGGTGGCTAGATATCGAATCGAGTCGAGCCAATAGTAGTTCACTCTAAACCAGACTGACAGTCATACTAACACCTTCCACATCTTGTATTATTATTTCGTGTAATATACCTTCGTTATTTCTACTCTTGTGTTCGTGTTGTTCTTCCTTGGTCCTAACCTGGACCATAACAAGGAGTAAGCACGATCCAAGACCTCAAGGTTAGTAACGCGGTCCTGCCATCGAATTCTGAGTATGGAACGGGACGCTCGCATGTGGAAGTTCGCTAGCTTCTTGATATGTCTGCGATAGAGTGTCCAAGACTCACAACCAAGATCTCTTCCAGGAAGTCCTCTTTGCCGATGACTGGGTTAATAATATCCCAAGGGAAAACACTGGAACACAAGATTAGTGAAAGAACTCTTTAATCACGGGATCGATAGTACAATACTAGCGAATATCGTAGTTAGTGCGACACACTTTGTCACTGTTATTTATTATTGAATAAATACAGTAATTGTAGCACAAAGACAAAAAATGGGAAAATGGTTTAAGGCTGGTCAACACTATCCTATACCTAGCTAATCAGATTCACGACCCATCCACACATTACAGATTACTCACTCACCATAAGAATCTATCCGTCTCCATTCATTCCTACATAAACCAAAATACCTGTAGACACTTTGCGACGACTGTGCGAATCGCTTGCTACTCCTTTAATAGTTTATGCTATATTCCGTGCTAATAGGAATATTTACTTGAAAAACATGGTGGACAAAAATAAGTAAAGGTTTATTGTAAAAACCAGTACAATTGGAATAAATGTCATATTTAGGCACAAAGTCGTCGCAAGTCAATCCAGTAGTGAGTGCAACTATTGGAAGTCACATGTGGCGCAAGGCCGAATTTAATGTGGGGTTCCCGAGTCCTTCGGCATAACCTCGTCCGGGTTTCTCTCTGCCCAGCTGAAAAGATTCCAGCTAGTAATATTTACTAACCTCCCTCGGGGTCACATGTGGCACAAGGCCGAGTTTAATGTGGGCTAATCCGAGACCGTGGACTCGGCCTAAAATTCCACGTAAGCCTCGCATAAAAGGGACCGGGTCTGTCTACCTCCCCAAACGAGACTCTGCCTTTCGGCATAGCTTCGTCCGAGTACCTCTCTGCCTGAAGGCATAGAGTTCGACACCACGGCATGTTTAACAGACCCCACTCTCAAGGCTCGTATGTGGCACAAGGCTGAGTTTATCATGGGTTCTCCGAGCCCGTAGGTTTGGCCAAAAATATTCCCTAAGAACCCGTATAGACGGGTTCAGGGTCGGTCTACCTCCCCGAACGAGACTCTTCCCTTCGGCAGAGCCTTGTCCGGGTCCTTCTCTGCCCGATGGCAGAGAGTTCAACCGAACAGCCAAGAAGATTTCGGCTGGAATATTCAGCCACCCCCAGACGAGGGTTGCATGTGGCACAAGACCGGGTTTAACGTGGGTTCTCCAAGCCCATAGGCTCGACCAAAAAATGGCCGTAGAACCCGCATAAACGGGATCGGGCTGGTCAACCTCCCTGAACGAGGCTGTGTCCTTCGGCATAACCTCGTCTGGGTTCCTCTCTGCTCAGAGGCAGAGAGTTCGACCTGCCAACCGAAAAGACTTCGGCTGGACTCTGAAGACCGTTGACTTACAGATACTTATAGGTAGTTACTACCTATAGTATAGCCACTCATGGGGGTGACAGGTTATTCCATTATATCAGTTTAATAGAGTCCATGTTCAAAACTTTAGTGTAACGAAGGTGGGTCGTCTTTTTACACAGTACCTTTCTTGGGGGTGAAATGATATTTTTTTAAAATTCTCTGAACAAAGATAAATCATTTGGGGATAAAATCTTGTGGTTTGATTAAACGAAGCTGAAAGTTTCAGTGATTCAAGAAAGCAATACCTGTGGCAGGAGAAAAGATGAAAAGATATTTATCGAAAGGCAAAATCCCGAGAGTGAAGCAGCAAATAGATTAAATTATGCTATGCAGTTGATTTAGTTCAAAAGGTGTTGATAAAGTTTTGAAAGAATGAAAGCTACCTGGATATTCACAAGTGAAACCTAAAAAGTATACACTAAATTTTCGCATATTCCTATAAAATAAAGCCCTTATAATATAAGTGAAAGCTTGAATGGAATGAAAATGAAAACCTTTGGGTTTGACCGTAGATTTCACAAATACTTAATTGAATTCCTTCATAAATTTACTTACATTATTTACAGCCGGTCTATTGTTCTCAACTTTGTTGCTGCTATCACAACGTTTCGGCCATTGTACTCTCCGGCCTTCATCAGGTGCTTGTTGATCCGGGTAACCTTCAGGGAATTTCGAAATGTACTCTTCATTTAATATACGGGCCGTTGACCATATCTAGGGATATCTTTTTCTAGTTCTTATTTAGTGCTGCTCAGTTACTGCTCGTCCCGATCCCACTGAGTTCAACGCTCTAATCCACTAGGTTACTGTTCAGTTGGACAATCCTGAGTGGAGAATTTGGAGTCTTAAACCTAACTTGCCTAGTGCTGCTGCTGCTACTTGACACGTTTGATTGCATCCGCCGATGCTTCTCTTTTTTGCTGCGGCTGCTGCTGTTGAAGACTTGCTGTCATTTCTCTTTCTCTATATATTACCGCCTGCCATATCGTATTTATTTCTAAGCTAGGCCTACTAAAGACCTCTTCATAGACTAGTATATGCATAGATTCTTTCGGACTTGAGACTCTCCGGTGTTCCTCCCTGTTCAGTATTTTTACTTCATACTGAAAAAAGCGCCCGAAATGTTGACAATAAAAACTCATTCTTTTTAAATATCTGATATGTATTTGTTTGTTTTTTTATTAAAAATATTTCAATAGCATATATCAGAATTAAAGAAAATCAGCAAAAAATAAAAAACCAAATAAAAATCAATAATAATAAATAAATTTTGAATGCTGAGTTTTAATTCCAGTCGAGTTCGATATGTTTATTTACGTACAAATGCCCTTGGGAAAGGTATGAATCCAATTCTTCTCCCCTCTAGATATGGGTTAATTAGTGGAATTTATATCAGTAAAAAATTATCACCCAAAACAATCTTACATATAAAAATATTTTCTGTCTTTAAATAACCTAAACAGGGTTGATAAGCTGTTAAAAAGGCAAATCAATTTTGCAGTTTTTTAGTGTTGCATGTAGTTTTTAGTGTTTCATTTTTAGAATTAATTTCTTTGATTTAGACTAGCATATGCATTCATTCTTTCGAAAGTGAGACTCTCCAATGTTTGTCCCTGTTCAATATTTTTATATTAAGTCTTGTTGGAATCTTAGTGCAGGTTTCAGTCTGGTAGAAGCACTGCGGACATGATTTTCAGTTTAAGGCAACTACAGGATAAAGCATGAGAACATAACAAGGATTTATTTATTACTTTTGTTGATCTCACTAAGACCTTTGTTACCATTTCAATGATGCTCTCTGGGTCAGCCTTAGGAAGCTGGGTATTCCTGAAAGGTTTCTTAGTGTCATCATGCTTTTCCATAAGGGGATGATGGCTTCAGTTAGATCCAGAGAAGAGGTGTAAGACCCATTCATTGTCTCTAATAAAGCAAAACAAGGCTGTGTTTTTACACGTCTCTTATTTGCATTATATTTTTTGTCATTCTGGAAACAGTATTAGAGAATATTAAAGACGATACTTGATTTGAGTTTAGGACAAATGGCGGGTTGTTCAACCATCAACACTCCAAAGCAAGAACTAAGACGATTGTACAAAACTGTTTATGACCTGCTCTTTGCAGATGATTGTACAATTGTAGCCCACGTCTTTGAGGGTATGCAATGGATCATTAACAAATTCTCTCATGCATTAAAAGCTTTCAGGCTGAGCATCAGCATAAAAAAGGAACTTGTCAAACAAGTATAGGGTTGTTTCTTAACTTTTTTACCTTGAAATTAATTTAACTTACAATCCAATCCATACTATCAACTTCAAAGTATCGAGCATCTATATGGTAATCCTGCGAAAGATAGCAGCAATAGTCTGTACTACATTCGATTTATGTTCAATGTTTAAATTTCCTGAAGTTTTGAACAACACTTTGTATATAATATATACTACATACAAATGTTATACATACATACATGCATAACCATGTTTTTTTGTTGAGGCAGAACTGGGATTAATCTCGACAGACAATGCAAGGTGGGTTCTACCTGACAGGATCTGTCATAATGACTTGAGGCAAGGTTTTACAAGACCAGATGCTCTTCCTGACACTCATTTCAACTATGGAAAATGAAACAAGCACGATGGTGAGAGAAAGCACAAAAAGTGCAGGATACTACTAATAGATACAACTTTAAATCATTCTATCAGAATCTAAGGGGTGGTTTTGCAAATGGCTCAATTCCCACCTTTTCTTCCAATGTCAACCTTCTAACAGACAAAACACTAGGCAGAACACTTCTCAAATATTCTAAACATGGATTTGAATGTTGAGGAGAATCTTATCAACAGCTTATCACAGAGGCCGATTCTTGAAGAGTAATCAGCTTCTCCATCTATAGCTGAGATAAAAATGGTCACAAAACAACTGACAAATGGGAAGTCCTCTTATAATGATGGCATATGAGCAGAGATATACAAATGTGGCAGCAATATCCTGGTTCTTAAACTTTGTGATTTCCTTTCTTTAATCTGGTATTCAGGATCAGTTCCTCAGGAGTATTAAAGATGCTTCTATTGTCCACCTCTATAATCACAAAGGCAATAAATGAAAGTGTAACAACCATAGAGGTATTACCCTTCTGTGTGTTTGCTGGGAAGATTCTTGGAAGAATCATCTTGAATAGACTCTACTCTTCACTAGCTGATTAAGTCTTGTTGGAATCTTAGTGCTGGTTTCAGTTTGGTAGAAACACTGTGGACATGATTTTCAAATAAAGTTAATGTTCGATTTGAGTTTAGGACAAGTGGTGGGTTGTTCAACCATCAACACTCCAAAGCAAGAACTAAGACGATTATACAAAACTGTTTATGACCTGCTCTTTGCAGATGATTGTACAATTGTAGCCCACATCCTTGAGGGTATGCAATGGATCATTAACAAATTCTCTCATGCATTAAAAGCTTTCAGGCTGAGCATCAGCATAAAAAAGGAACTTGTCGAACAGCCTATCTGTAACCATCCTGTAGCTGTTGATCCCACTGTTTATCTTGATGGAAATGTTTTGAAAGCCGTTTCCTCTATCACCTATCTTGGCACCATTGTATCCCAAAATGCTGTTATGGTCCGGTTCCTTGTACCAAAGTGATAGTCCAAGGTAGAACCAATAAAGAAGAACTCGAATACTGATATGGAATAACACAGATATACTACAAACAAGAATATATACAGAGAGGTAGAAAAGTGTTAGTACGAACAATCAGGTTTAGTAGTAACTAGCAGTAGAGCCCGGCGTTGCCCGGGGATATAACAGTAAGAGATAGATCAAGTATCCACCATCATAAAGACTGAAAAATAAAATTGACAAAGATTATTGTTTAAGGTTGACGGACACGCATGTCTTAATTAGTTTTTTTTTTTTTTTTTTACGAATTGGTCAAACCCAAACAAAAACATTGTTTTCAATCGTTATGAGTCTACTGATTGAATAGAATTTTATTATAAATAATTGTCTTGTAAATGGAATTTTAAAGCATTCTGAATGTAAAAATAAAAAAAAAAAAAGTGTGCAAGACAATACGAAACACTACATGCCAAAAAAAAAACAAGTGAAGTTTTGTTGAAATCGGTTGAAAAATGTAGGTAGCCTTTCTGTAATCTTTTAGTTTTACAATTTATGATTTTTACTTATTGAATACAGTAAAGAAAAATTGCATATTTTGCTTGTGGTGATTCATAATTAGAATTCTGATTTGAATATATTTTTCACTCGTTGTTTCTAATACAAAAAAATATTAACTTTATTTGGGTTTATTAATTATGATCTAACAAATCTTATTCATTTAGTAGCCTTTCTGTAATATATAATAATCTTTTACAATTTATGATTTTTACTTATTGAATACAGTAAAAAAATTGGACACCATGTGTATTTAAAGTAGTTTCCCGTTCCGGTTATTATTTTTAGTTAGGACTTGTGTATGTTTAGATTTCATTATCTTTCCCTAAAGATAAAGAATTTATTCCGATGTTTGTATTCGTACAATCAGTAGAGATCGTTAGATTATTGCTTAAGGTTGACGGACACGCATGTCTTAATTAGTTTTTTTTTTTTTTTACGAATTGGTCAAACCCAAACTCAAACAAAAACATTGTTTTCAATCGTTATGAGTCTACTGATTGAATAGAATTTTATTATAAATAATTGTCTTTTTAAAGCATTCTGAATGTTAAAAATAAAGAAAAAAGTGTGCAAGAGAATAAGAAACACTACCTGCCAAAAAAAAGTGAAGTTTTGTTTTATCGGCTGAAAAATATAGGAAATCCGCTCCCATATTTATAATAACCCACACACACAAACAAACCGATGTGAGTTGTCTCCCTTCCATTTTCACGATGTCTCTTAATCGTGTTTTCAAATTGATTTTGTGCAAAAACAATTATATTTTTCCCATTTTTGACGCTGTTAGAACCACCACAAGGTAATTTTATGTAGTCCTGTGAAGTTTTGTTGAAATCGGTTGAAAAATGTAGGAAATCCGATCCAATATATAAACATCACAGACACACACACACACACACACAGACAATCTGCGTTTTATAATAAGTAAGATTGTCTGAACGCGACTCTGTTTCGGACTGTCTCGCTCTGACTGACTGACAGACTCCTGACGGACTTCACTCCAGACTTCAGACTGAACTCCAGACTTCAGACGGAACTCCCTGCTTCCTCTTGAGGCGCAGTATTTATTACGTATGGAATAATCCATTATGTTCTTATGGGTAAGGTCCCATAACAAATGCTAAAATGGAAAAAGAAATTGTGTGCAGGACTGGAAAGGTTAGTTCCGCATTCGGTAATCTTCATCATAGACTCTAGAATATTCGTGATGTTTCGTTAAAGGTTAAAATTGTGCAATTAAGTAGTACTGACAGCACTATGTTGCCAATTAAGTACTGCGCTTAAATTCATAAAATGTAGGTATCATAGCGAAGAGAGATATTTATCTGTAAATATTTACAAAATGTGGCACAAGGCCAAAATGGGCAAAAGGGCGGCCTTCATCTTAGCAAGCCACAAACACTGACTCAGACATACCACAATATTCATAACAACAATGCAACACAATCTTACTTAATTTTCTTACTACATCCACCATAATACCTCATTGTCTCTATGAAAATCTTAACTAGTACAACTATGTACAATTCAATGTCTGGCGGGGTAGGTGAATAAAACAACAATAGCGAAGAGCTCATCGAAACAATTACCATGAAAACATTTATAGAAAAGCCACAGGAAGGCAAATTTGCGGCGGTGGGAAAGTGACTGAAGCCGAGACGCCAGGTCTGAACCAATAATATTTCAGATTCTTATAAAGAATATCTAAATAAATAGGTAAAGGACCACCCACAATCCTCCCCATTTGTCAGTTTTCTCAATCTCTTTCACTTTCGATCCCTGCAACGCCTGCGTTCTAGTGGCATTATCGCCTTGCTTGGTGGAGGAGAGTAAAACGATTAACAAAACATATCTAATCTTAGTGTTGTAAGATATTTGAAAACATTTGTATACGTAAATCGATACGGCATTTTCGTGCTTCTCGAGTGAATTTCGTTTCTATTTGCGGTTCTCTGCTGAAAGTCAGCATTTTTTTTTTTATTTTTTTTTTTAAGGAACGACCACACGCACAATGAAAAATGAATAGTTTACAACAATATGAAGCAGAAAATAGTTACAGAGAAAGCGAAATAAGAAGGCGCAGTTTACAAAAGGTCTGTCTGCATCCAAAGAATGTGATGCTATGAATCTGGTTGGATTGAGAAAACGTTATGGATTTACGAACTTCTGTTTGCGTGTGGTATAATGGCTCGGAAAACAGATACTGAATGACGCCACTTATGACTTTTGCTTGGTGTTGTAAGCAACGGACGATCCCTTTCTTTAAGCTGTATGGATGGTGGGAGTTGAAATTGAGGTACTGTCCGGTGATTGTCGGTTTACGGTATACGGATGTCTTGAACCAATGCTCTGTTCGATATATTAGAACATCCAGGAATGGGAGTGTGTTGTTACTCTCTTTCTCCATTGTGAACTGTATCGAAGGTCTTATTGAGTTCATATAGTCCAGTAGAACTTCAACATCTTCCTGGTGTGGCCAGAGTATGAAGGTGTCATCTACGTACCTTAACCATATAGTTGGCTTTAGAGATATAGATTCTAATGCCATTTCCTCAAAGTATTCCATGTATATATTCGCCATTGCTGGTGAATATATTCCAATAGATAATCTGGATATTCTCCATCAGATGTTGACTTTCTGTACACAAACAACACACTTCAGAATGGGATCACACATATATCGACAGGATGAGGGCTTAGCAATGGGCTCACCATTATCACCAGCAAGATAAGGACAATAGTCCGAATAATGTAAATAATTAAAAAAAAATCTTTGCATGTTCGTGTAAAGCAGTGTTTCTAAAACTATTTTACTTCAGGGCGCACTTGTAGAATAACTAGAAATCTGGAGCGCACTTTCAAATTTAATAAGAAAAAATTAGTCATTAAAATTTGAAAATAGGAAAATAATGAAATCTCCTGAAATAAGCATTTATTTTTAAAAATTTACATTGTTTTTTTTTTTTGTTTTTTTTTTCTTAACATGCTTGTGTGAAACATGTGCCTGATGTGTCTTGGTAACTTTTTGAATGATAGGCCTTATATGTTATTCCTTGAGGAAAGCAAAGAGGACATGCTTATCCCCTCCTTATTAAAGATTAGGGAATTTAACTATTTATTAAAATATCAAATGGCACATAGACTTGACTTAAAAATGGAAGTCATGTGCTTCGTGCTTCGATTTTTTTTATTATATAAAAAAAAAGATTTTTAAATATATAAATAATTCATGAATCGCTCTTGTGTTAACTTGACACGCACCTGGTTACTTTTTTTAGGAATACTGCTCTAGACAAATATTTCTTTGACGTATATTTTTTAGATGAGCGTTCCTTAGACCAATATTCTTAGACCAATATTCTTTATACCAATATTCCTTAGACGATTGTCCTGGATTCCTACAATAACCCTGTTTTCTCACAGACACTTACAGGAGTTCCTGACGACTGTTAAACCGTTCTCATTTGATTTTTTAGGCTTATTCCTGGATCATAAAGATTGATCATTTTTTACTATTTCCCTGACCTTGTGCCAGACTAAAGAAGATTATACAGGTGACTGTTTAGTAGCACCAGGTGATACAAGTAACGTATGACCTTCTTCTAGATAAGAAAAAGTAACCTAGATTAGCCTTCCTTTAAGACTGAGATCGGCAACCCGCGGCACGCGTGCCGCGCTAAGCAATTTTCAATGGCACGCAGCCGCAAATTACATCACGAAGTCCGAACCAACAACTACTACAACGCAAGATATTTAACTGTTTCAATTTTAATATATACTAAAGTATATATATATATATATATATATATATATATATATATATATAATTATTTATTTAAAAATATGATGCTCTACTTTTGTACCGAGCACTGTTTTTAAAAATAATAACTAAAATAGTAAGGGACTTTGGATTATTTACCTTACCAGTTCCTTCCTATTTTCTATATATTTTCACATATATATATATATATATATATATATATATATATCAAAGTATATAATTGGTATATACGGAATGAATTCCAATAAGAAACAATTACCATTCTTAAAAGAGTGCTCAATACAAAGTAGAGCAGATATAATTATTTTTTATAAAAAAATTATAACATAAGTATATTATAAAATCACTACAAAAATAGCCATTTTGTTTCAACACACTCTGTGTCTTATCAAGTGATGATGTTGAAAAGAAAATAAATGGTTTTAAAAGTTTCAGATTAATTAACGATCCTACACTAGGGGGAAACATTGTTACAAAAGCTAGAATAACCAATCAAAAACGAAGTATAGAAAGATTCAAAAGCTTGACAACGAAATCCTGCTATAATAGCTATTCAGATCTTTAAATACGTGTAATATTAAAAATAATTTATACTAACTAATAATTATAAATTTATATGATAAAATTTAATATTAAAATTAAAAACTGTCAATTTTTAAAAATCCAAATTTAATCACTATTAAGTTTAAAAACTACAAAATTATTGAGAAAAGAAAAAATATATATGTTTATTCAATTCATTTCTTCATTGAAATTACGTTCGACAAGACAAGACGCTACAATACATCCGGTCATTTGACAATACATGTATATATATTTTTTCTTTTTTTCCTTTCTTTTCCGTTTTTATTTTAAAGTTTGTGAATATGGTCTTAAACTCACGCGTGTAAACAACAAAAACACAATCAGATTATAATACATAAGCACCCAGACATAATTAGATACACACACACACACACACACACACACACACACACACTAAAAAAAAAAAAAAAAAAAAAGAGAGGTGGGGGATACATGAACATCTCTACAGCCCTTTATGAAAAAAGGAGACGTGGAAACTAACACTTATACACACACACAGTTAAATGTGAATACACTCTACATACACATAGACACCGATATATACATACATACATCCACAGACAATGACATAGACAATGAGAAATCACAACCAGTAAATATTTCAGACTTAAATAAATGCTAACCACTTATTGAATTATAACTTAAGGAGCAAATATACAAAGATAAAAAATGGTTAAAAATAATATTATTTAATATATTAAAACGAAAATTCTAAAACCATAAATATCAAAAAAATAATAATTAATCATATAAGTTGATAATAGTTTCATTATATATTTGGCAAAAGAAAAAACAGGATAAAAAATCCACAAATATATATATATATATATATATATACACGGCAGCAAAAAAACAAATTAACACACATAAATATACACTCATACATACATATACATACAGAAATACATACAAATAAATATATAAACATAAACATATACGTACATATACATATCTATGATAACAAGTACACATGCACGCACATATACATATAAACCTAAATACACACACATATATACACATAGACTTTTATGCACACATACTTACATATATAAAAAAAAAAAACAGTCATGATATACCAAAGTTTCCATACCCACACATACACACAAACAAACTCATACATAATAGGTGCCAACACACACACATATATATATATACATACACAAACATACATAAATATATATACACACATACATACATATCTACAAATAAAATATATATATAAATATATCTATCTACAATAACAACTACCCATATATACATGCATACATAAAAATACAACAACACTCAACCAAATACATATATAAACGTACTAACATATAGATACATAAATATACCTTCAAACACCAACACACAGCAATATACATATAGTCTAACATACAAATATATAAACACATTCATACAAACAGAAATATACTTAAATATAAATACACATACACAATAAAATAGGACATACAGATATATATATATATATATATATATATATATACACATATATATATATATATACACACACACATACACACACACACACACACATATATATATATATACATACAAATATATCGTGGCACAAAGCCGAAATTAGGGGTACCCAGTGAGGAACGAACTCATTACTCAGTCGCACCCAATCTAGCGAACCATGCTGGCCAACCATTATACTGCCGTGATTTTATCATACATATACATATACATACTCATACATATACACATACACACACATACATACATATACACACATACATACATATATATATGCATATATATATATATATATATATATATATATATATATATATATATATATATATATATATCCAACCACACACACACACACACATATATATATATACAAACATATATATATATATATATATGGTTATATACATATACACACATACACACACAAATACATACATATACACACACCCATACACACATACATATAAAGGCACACACACACACATACAGCAACAATTATTAACCTTTCTCTTATAATCTACCTTACCTTCCCACAAATATATATATATATACACACACACTCACATATATATACATACACACCCCCCACATACACCCACACATATATAAAAAAAACCCATAAATACATTTATACACCAACCTACACATTCCTCAGTGCAAATATCTAACCAACACATAAATAAATATATACACATTTACACCAACACTAATAACACTATGCAGGTAAACAATACATACTTATATCGTAAGTATGACCATCATGCAATAAAAATACTAATCTATTAAAAATACAGCGACATATCATTATCATTTAAAGTATACGACCCCTACACTAAGTTAAATTTATAACGGTGTTTACAATTTACAGTAAGTTCATATCTTTGATTTAAGAGATCAGCCTTGGATTATGATACTTTAGTTAAGGATAGTCTAACCAGAAGCTACCAAAAAATTGATACTAGTAATTTCAACCAAGTAAATAATATCAACAGTATCAGTAAATCAATTACTGATAAGTTACGAATTAGTGATCGGGTAGGCAAACTACAAACTAAGGAAGCCTATGTCTTGTTAAAGGACCATAAACCCGAATTCAAAACTAAGCCATCCATTAGACTTATAAATCCTACAAGACCAGAAATCGGTAGGATTAGTAAGACCATCTTAGAAAGAATCAACCACTCCATAAAAAACACCCTTGGACTGCTAAAGTGGATTAACACAACTGATGTCATCAACTGGTTTAACAACATACGATATAAGGGAAAATGTTCATTCATACAGTTCGATATTATCGACTATTATCCCTCTATATCGAAGGATCTTTTCACCTTAGCATTGGACTTCGTCCGGGAATATTCTATTTCTGAGAGTGAAATTGACATCATTATGAAGTGTCGAAATTCTGTTCTGATTTACAAGGATGAACAGTGGACCAAAAAGTCTTGCAACAACAATTTTGACATTTCCATGGGTTCTTTGGATTCTGCTGAAGCTTCGGACTTGGTTGGATTATTTCTTTTATATAATTTAAGTGCCTTCGATTGTCTAGATTCATATAGTGTAGGATTATATAGAGATGATGGATTATTAGTTGTTAAAAACTCAACTAAAATTAAGGTAGACCGTATTAGGAAAATGATCTATAGGGTATTTAAGGATTTAGGTCTTAGGACAATAGTTACTACTAATGTTAGACAAGTAGATTTTCTAGATGTCACCCTAGATCTTGCTAACATTTTCCAACCATATGTGAAGGTTAATTCCAACCCATTATACGTGCATCCTAATTCCAACCATCCCCCTTCGGTTATCAAACATATACCCTCTTCCATTGAATTTAGAATTAGCGCTAACTCTTATAATAAGGAGGTTTTCAATAAACATAGTGATTTTTATAATTCTGCACTAAAAAATAGTGGATACAAAAATACCACTATTCAATATAAAAACCCTGTTAATTGCAACCATAATAAGAAAAGAAGATCTAGAAAGATTATTTGGTTTACTCCCCCTTTCAATGTTATGGTCAAAACTAAGTTAGGGCGTATATTTATAAACCTAATCAAAAAACATTTCCCCAACCCTGAAACTAACCCACTTAGTAAAATATTTAATCCTAATACCCTTAAATTAAGCTATAGCTGTGCTGATAACCTAGAGCAGATAATTAAAAAACATAACAACATAGTCTTTAACAAGTATAGGAGTTCAAAAGGCTTGACTAATCAACAGGTTACTAACTGCAATACTAATTATAAGAATACAAATAACAACTTATGTAATTGTAGGAACTGAATAATTGTCCACTACAAAATAACTGTGGGATTACTTCTGTAGTCTATCTTGGTACTATTTCAACAATTGAAAATCCAAATATAAAGAAGTTTTACATTGGTTCTACTATGAAAACATTCAAGGAACGCTGGCGGGGGCATATGCAATCCATTAATCACAGTGAATATAGGTACATGACTTCATTATCCAAGTATTTTTGGAATCTAAAAGATAAGAACAAAACACCGACGGTTAAATGGAGTTTGGTTAAGAAAGCTCGTACATGTAACTCCCTATATACCCCATGTTACCTTTGCCTTAATGAAAAATTTGAAATTATTAGATTTAAAAACAAGGCTGATCTCTTAAATCAAAGATATGAACTTACAGTAAATTGTAAACACCGTTATAAATTTAACTTAGTGGTAGTATACTTTAAATGATAATGATATGTCACTGTATTTTTAATAGATTAGTATTTTTATTGCATGATGGTCATACTTACGATATAAGTGTGTATTGTTTACCTACATAGTGTTATTAGTGTTGGTGTAAATGTGTATATATTTATTTATGTGTTGGTTAGAGTATTTGCACTGAGGAATGTGGAGGTTGGTGTATAAGTGTATTTATGGGTTTTTTTTTATATATGTGTGGGTGTATGTGTGGGGGGGTGTGTATGTATATATATGTGTGTGTGTGTGTGTATATATATATATATATTATGTGGGAAGGTAAGGTAGATTATAAGAGAAAAGGTTAATAATTGTTGCTGTATATGTGTATGTGTGTGCCTTTATATGTATGTGTGTATGGATGTGTGTATATGTATGTATTTTGTGTGTATGTATGTATATGTATGTATGTATGTATGTATGTAAATATATATATATATATGTTTGTATATATATATATATATATATATATGTGTGTGTGTGTGTGTGTGTGTGTGGTTGTATATATATATATATATATATGCATATATATATGTATGTATGTGTGTATATGTATGTATGTGTGTGTATGTGTATATGTATGAGTATTTATATGTATATGTATGATAAAATCACGGCAGTATAATGGTTGGCCAGCATGGTTCGCTAGATTAGGTGCGACTGAGTAATGAGTTCGTTCCTCACTGGGTACCCCCTAATTTCGGCTTTGTGCCACGATATATTTGTATGTATATATATATGTATGTGTGTGTGTATGTGTGTATGTATGTGTGTATATATATATATATGTGTGTGTGTATATATATATATATATATATATATATCTGTATGTCCTATTTTATTGTGTATGTGTATTTATATTTAAGTATATTTCTGTTTGTATGAATGTGTTTATATATTTGTATGTTAGACTATATGTATATTGCTGTGTGTTGGTGTTTGAAGGTATATTTATGTATCTATATGTTAGTACGTTTATATATGTATTTGGTTGAGTGTTGTTGTATTTTTATGTATGCATGTATATATGGGTAGTTGTTATTGTAGATAGATATATTTATATATATATGTTTATTTGTAGATATGTATGTATGTGTGTATATATATTTATGTATGTTTGTGTATGTATATATATGTGTGTGTGTTGGCACCTATTATGTATGAGTTTGTTTGTGTGTATGTGTGGGTATGGAAACTTTGGTATATCATGACTGTTTTTATATATGTAAGTATGTGTGCATAAAAGTCTATGTGTATATATGTGTGTGTATTTAGGTTTATATGTATATGTGCGTGCATGTGTACTTGTTATCATAGATATGTATATGTACGTATATGTTTATGTTTATATATTTATTTGTATGTATTTCTGTATGTATATGTATGTATGAGTGTATATTTATGTGTGTTAATTTGTTTTTGCTGCCGTGTATATATATATATATATATATATATATATTTGTATGGATTTTTCTTTATCCTGTTTTTCTTTACCAAATATATAATGAAACTATTATCAACTTATATGATTAATAATATATTTTTATTGATATTTATGGTTTTAGAATTTTCGTTTTAATATATTAAATAATATTATTTTTAACCATTTTTATCTTTGTATATTTGCTCCCTTAAGTTATAATTCAATAAGTGGTTAGCATTTATTTAAGTCTGAAATATTTACTGGTTGTGATTTCTCATTGTCTATGTCATTGTCTGTGGATGTATGTATGTGTATATATCGGTGTCTATGTGTATGTAGAGTGTATTCACATTTAACTGTGTGTGTGTATAAGTGTTAGTTTCCACGTCTCCATTTTTTCATAAAGGGCTGTAGAGATGTTCATGTATCCCCCCCACCTCTCTCTTTTTTTTTTTTTTTTTTGTGTGTGTGTGTGTGTGTGTGTGTTTGTGTATCTAATTATGTCTAGGTGCTTATGTATTATAATCTGATTGTGTTTTTGTTGTGCCACGCGTGAGTTTAAGACCATATTCACAAACTTTAAAATAAAAACGGAAAAGAAAGGGAAAAAGAAAAAAATATATATACATGTATTGTCAAATGACCGGATGTATTGTAGCGTCTTGTCTTGTCGAACGCAATTTCAATGAAGAAATGAATTGAATAAACATATATATTTTTTCTTTTCTCAATAATTTTGTAGTTTTTAAACTTAATAGTGATTAAATTTGGATTTTTAAAAATTGCCAGTTTTTAATTTTAATATTAAATTTTATCATATAAATTTATAATTATTAGTTAGTATAAATTATTTTTAATATTACACGTATTTAAAGAGCAGTGAGAAGAGCAGTGAAGAGTATTGGCCTGAGAGGAACAGCTTATCGCATATCGTTGCTAATGGTGAGGATGGCTGGCTGGAGCTAGAGCTAGAGCTGGTCCTACTGATGGCTAGTCCCGGATCAGCTGTTTTTGAGGCCTCTTTATGCTGGATCAGTTACACAAAAGTTGCTGGTTTTAGAAGGTGAAGTTTCTTCTTTCGGTTGTTTTTTAAAAATGTGGGATCGCCGACAGGATACGACATTACTTCCACAAAATCGGACATTTAATTGGGACAAGTACTATATTCATAATTAAACCGATTAAAGACTGCAATCGATGAAAAGCATTCGCTATTAGCCAATCGGAAGTGTGCCATCCTTCATTGGGACAACGCCAGACATTGGTGGGAATTAGCTGGGGTGTCTTACTACACCTGCTGTACTCGCGTGACCTTGCAAGTTCGGATTGAGACTTATTTCAATTCCTACAAAATTCTATTCCTGCGAAAAAAAAACTTCAATTCGCCGGAAGTATGCAATAACCACTTCGAGCAGTTCACCAACCAGTAAGATGCCAAATTCTTGGAGAATGGAATCATGGTGAAAGGTAGTAAAATAAATTAACAAAAATTGCTGAATAAGTTCTTAGACAAATATCTAAATATTGTCTTTGAAATTCACTTAAAAAACGCCACAAGTTTTTGTTCCAATATTTCTTTAAAAAAATAGAACTGCGATTTGTTTAAAACTGTTTTATTTTTTTTTTTTTTTAATAAGGCATTTGAAAAGAAATCACTGATTTTTTTGCTTCTCTCGACGAACCTGTTCGTGGATTAGTCGATGATGATCGGTCTGTCAGTTGTTTAAAAGATACGAAACAATAAATACACCATCTTGATTTTTTGTTTTGGGGGGGTTTTGGGGTTTTTTTTTTTAAAGAATAGCAAAAAAAAAAATCTATAATTAGAACAAAAACGATTTGTGAAAGGAAAAAAGAAAAAGTCGGTCACTTATTGGATGGCTGAAAGCAGACGAGAAAAATCGGCGCTGAAGGTGGTTGCTTTCCACGAAAGAGAGAAGGCGAACTCAACTCTGCAGCCGGGACCTTCACCAGGGCACACTCCCCTGCTGCGGCACTTGGTACAAACTGACAAAAAACTATAAAAAAAAAATCTTTCGTTCGATCGATAGGAGACAATGCGCTTCTTAATAACTCTTCGTCTGCCTCCAACGGCCTTTGAACAGACGGCGTAGAAGGGAATATGTGGAAAGAGGCAAGAGTCGATGGGAAGTTTTTTTTATGGATATTGTTTTGTATGGATGGGTGAGGAAAAGGATGTCGAGAGAAATCAAGCGGAAGGAAGGAAGGAAGGAAGGAAGGAAGGAAGGAAGGAAGGAAGGAAGGAAGGAAAAGGTAAAAAGGAAAAAGAGGATGATTAAATATGATAATTATAATAAGATAAAACAAGAAAAGTAGAAGTGAAGATGGACAGAAGACAATTGGTGAAAGCCAGAGTAAGCAGTTTGATAAGGGATAGAAAAGAAAGACAGAACTGAAGCACCCCCACCCCCCGAAAAAAGGGATAAAAATAAGGAAGGAAATAAAAAGAATAGTGAACAAGAAATAAAATAAGTGAAGGGTAGAAAGGGAAACGTAAGGAAAAAGTAGGATAGAAGAAGAAGAAGAATAAAGAAGAAGAAGAATAAGAAGAAGAAGGAGGAAGGATAGGGAGCAATAAAAGAAAGAAAGAAAGAAAGAAAGAAAGAAAGAAAGAAAGAAAGAGAAAGTAAGGAAGAAAACGAAAAGAGGAAGGAAAGATGGAGAGAAAGAATACAAAGAAAAACAATAAAAGAAAGAAAGGAAAGAAGAAAATTACTGAAATATTTTAAGAGAAAAGTAAAGAAAAAAGAAGGATGTAAGAAGAAGAAGAAGAAGAAGAAAACGAAGGAACGAAGAAAGAAAGAAAGAAAAAGAAAGAAAGAAAGAAAGAAAGAAATAAAGAAAGAAAGAAAGAAAGGAAGGGAAAAGTAAAGAAAGAAAGAAAGAAAGAAAGAAAGAAAGAGAAAATAAGGAAAAAACGAAAAGAGGAAGGAAAGATAGGGAGAAAGAATGCAAAGAAAAAACAATAAAAGAAAGAAAGAAAGAAAGGAAAGAAGAAAATAACTGAAAGATTTTAAGAGAAAAGTAAAGAAAAAAGAAGGATGTAAGAAGAAGAAGAAGAAGAAAACGAAGGAACGAAGGAAAGAATGAAGGGTAGGGAACAAGAAAGAAAGAAAGAAAGAAAGAAAGAAAGAAAGAAAGAAAGAAAGAAAGAAAAAAAAAAGAAAAAAAAAATAAAGAAGTAAATGGAACATAGGAAGGAAAAACTAAGTAAAAAAGACTGATGGGAGAAGAACAGGAAGGAATGAAGCAAAAAGATGGAAAAAAAAGCGAATCAAATGAAGAAAGAAAATAGATGCAAAAAACAATAAATAATTGGATAGGAGATGGAAATAGAATCGGAGAAATGCTAGACAAAAAGATAATGAAGGAAGGAAAATGGCAGAATTAAAGAAGAAAGAGATATAGAATTGATTGATGGGATAGAATCGATGAAAAAAAAAAAGAATGGATAATTAGTAACAGCAATAAGAGTCATAGCGGTAAAAGAGATATTCAACATTTAACATTTGGCTCCAGCACACTGCTCTAATTTCTTTTTCTTTTTTTTTGCCTGTATTATGAATGTAAAATTGTTCAGTTCAGTATTAATACGAATACGACAACTATTACTAGGACAATCCGATGTTATTTGAGGAGTGGTAGCCCCTGTTCGGGTCCAAGCTATGAGCAAATAATGAACCTCCAAACAAAACTCAGCAGTACATTTTTCTAATAAAATGACCAACAATACATTATTATAGCAAAATGACAATCAATGCTAAAAAAATATAAAAATACATTTTTATAGTAAAATTACCAACAATATATTTGATGATCAATAAACTATATTTCTAAAAAAACGGGCGCAGAACAACTCAACACCGACGACTCAACACCGACGACTCAATACCGCCGACTGAGCTCCGGGACAACTCAGGACCGAGACAACATAACTTATTTTTTATAACCGAATAAAAGCAATTTATTAAGGATTAAAACCTTAAATAGTGAATATTTTTCTTCAAAGAAGGCATTTGAAAAGGCATTATGTCCAGTATAAACCAGTTTTTTTGGTTTTAATTATTTTTAATAAAGTAAGTAAAGAAATTTATTTTTTAATAAAGCAAATTGATATATAAAACATAATTCAATAAATTATCATTTGTTTTTAATTATTTTTTAATAAAGTAAATCGAAAAATGCAAAGCAAAATGAAGCAGTTTTTTGTTTTTATCAACATTCTAAAATATTTTTATAAAAAATAATCTCATCTGCTGGAGAAAGTGCTGTGTCTCTAAGCAGCAGGTAAGTGCCGAGGTGTCCCCACATGACGTAGTCGATCATGGGTCTCCACAACTTCCTGTTCCTTGTAGCTCCTAATAAATTTCGTTTTTCTTGTATTTCTCCTAAACTCTGTTTGGCCATCGATTTACTCAAACTTACCATGTTGTGCGTTGTTTTCCTTTGTCTTTCTTGCTCTTCAATCTGTCCTGTGAGTATCAGATTTTCCAAGCCCTCCTTCCTCATTACGTGCCCCAGAAATTTCAACTGTCTCTTCCTGGTGTTTCATTTTGGTTTCCTTTTTCTTTAAAACTATATCGTTGCTCACATGTTCGGTTCAGGGTATACTCAGCATCTTTCTGTAGAACAACATTTCTATTGGTTCATGTCTCTTCTTCATCCAGCACTCACTGCTATACGGGAGACAGATAACACGTAACAGTTTAGTACTCCTTTTCTGGTTTCTAACGAAGTTTTTTTTATTTCTTAGTACTCTGCTTAGCTTTTGGGATGTTTCCTTGGCTATCCCAATTGATGTAATGAATATGCATACACCTGGGTCCCCCCTCTCAGTAATATGATTGGCTGGTGTCAGCCATAAATACAGACTGATGTGGAGGTACAAAACGACACTTATTGGCTACGCCTATAGTCTCCGCCTATTGCCTACCACTACGACGAGGACCAGTCTATTATGGTTACCTGCTAGATTTGTCCTACTCAGTTACAGTAGTCCAAAACCACTTTGCTACTTCGAACAAATATATCCCTCTCCGGGACATATCACCAATACACCTTCGGATTTCAGTGTCACACTTTCTGTCCTCTGTTAAATTTGGAATTCGCACTTTGGGCTGATCTTTTTGCTAACAACTTTGCATTCTGTCTTCTACCAGTTGATGTTTAATTCTTTCTTCTCGCTTCCCTTCGCTATCTTCTATAGGAGTTTTTGTAGCTTTCTTTCTTCTGTGTCTGCTATCAATACTGTGTCATCTGCATACCATATGTTGTTAAGATTATGGGTGCATTCTCCTATCTTTTCTTCAAAGTACCAATATTCAGAGAACTTAGAATAATTATTTCTTTACTTACTTTAATGCACCATTTTACTTACAATTATTGCCGCGTGACGCAAACAAGTCAGTACATTATTTAAACAAAATAGCCGTAAATAATAACCAGTGCCTTTTTTATAGCCATCTGTCACTTATATTATTGCCGACTAAGACTTTTTACATTTACATAAGTAACGAAGTAATCGTTCTAAGTAATGCAGTTAATCGAAATAAGTGCTGCGTAAATTTGTTGCGTTTCTTCAAGTACTGTCAGCCACTTTAGCCATCTTTTTCTTTTCTTTTTTTAATCAATTCACCCCAAGTAAGGCGGTAATGTCACTAAGATGCAAGGGACTATTAAGAGAGAAAGGGAATGAAAAGGACTTTGGAGAGGAACCGGAAACACAATCCTAATCAATAAACAAGGGATAAACCTCTACTCCTGTTAAAAAAAAGGGTTGTCTTCTAGCAGTTGATATTTAATCTTTTCTTCTCGCTTCCCTTCACTATCTTTTATAGTAGTTTTTGTAGCTTTCTTTCTTGTGTCTGCTATCAACACTGTGTCATCTGCATACCTTATGTTGTGGCTGATTTTGGCCGCCAATAATGAACCCTTGTAGGACTTCTAGTTCTCTCACAATCGCCTCGCTGTATAGGTTGAATAAGTCCGGTGAGCCGACACATCCTTGTCGTACACCCAGTTTTTAGTTTTGCATATCTGCTGAACTCATTTTCTATCCGTATGCAGGTGGTTTGCTGGCTGTATAGATTCTTGATTATTCTGATATCCTTATCAAATCAAGGTTACTGAGCAGTTTCAATAGAGAGCACTTTATCGAACGCCTTTGCGTAATCTATAAAACATAGATACACGTTACCCGGTCGAAAATTCTAAAAGTCGGATTAGGGTACTTTAAAATCACGTGAGGAAAAAAATTCCTAGACATATCAGCATCTCAGAGCTACAAAAGACATAGATCATAGTCAGAAAAGATTTCAGAAAAGGGACCTGCCAACTAATCAACATGAATTTTCAACAGATTTCCAGTGTTTCTAACAAAAAAAAAAAAGTATTTAAAAAAATGTCAAATCATAAGAACATGCAAATCGAAGTAACAAAAATGTCGAAACTTAAAACTACGATTATCTCTGTTGTGATAGCGGCACTGGGTATGATAAACAACATTGACGATTCTAAAAATCTGAAAGTGGGGTGGGGGGCACTTCAGGGCCGAGATTTTTCTGCAGAGGAGGGCGGGGGCAAATTCAAGCAGCGTCTTTATTTTCATATGACAGCACTATCGTATACACAACTTAGAAATGAGTTTTACTAATAAGTATATGACTAAATTAAACGGAATAACTTTTCATTCATAGTAGCGGAGTTCTAATCTATTCTTGCCCTCTTTTACACACTCAGGCTGTTGGACCACAAAAGAGGGGTTAACTTCAAAACAAAATCAAAGGGTTAATACTAACGTCAATACTAGCAGAACAGTGTAATTTGGCTACTCTGAGTTTTCTCCTCTACAAAACTTAGAAAAATGAAAGGGGGCAACTGAGGGGCCAGCCAAAATTCGGTGAAGAGGGGGGTACATTGACTCCCCCTTCTGCCCCCCTCTAGATTCGCCACTGATAAACAAGGGTACAGAACGACGAAAGATTACTTTGTGAGGGATTGCACATATCATCCACAAAACCCTGTTGATCTAAGCAAAACGTCCCAAATATGCATAGATAACTCTCCGAGAGTGAGGTTTTTATTCACAGACCCCGGATGGGCCTTGGTAATTAGACACTTAAAATTACTCTCTAGCAAGATGATACCATACAACCACAACAACAACAACAACAACAATAATAATAATAATAATAATAATAATAATAATAATGGTGACTCGTTTCGCAATACATCCCTCCACTAGAGTAACTAACTAATCCACTCAAGACATCCTTATTCCACACACCCCTTTTATTATATATTCATGAAATTTCCTCACACCACCCACTTAATTTTGTTTTCGAATATTCTAGAAAAAAAAGAGTTTAATTACTGAACATTATAAACAAAATATTCCCCAAAATTCCAGAAACCTCTTTAATTCAAATCACCCCATCTATTTGAAACTCAAGTGTTGTATGTGTATATAAAAAAATATTCTTAAAGAATAACTGACATCCATCAAACATGGCACGTGGAACTAGAACAGTCTACCCCGGTGAGTGAAATAAAGGGTTCAGTTCGACATTCCAACCACCTGAAGAAGGCCGGAGCGTACAACGGCCGAAACGTTGTGATAAATATGGCGACAAAGATGAGGACAATAGTCCGAATAATGTAAATTATGTACATAATACCTCATCTTAGAAATATAGACAGACTTTTAAAGAATTATTAAAGAAAAAAAAATTCCAGGCAAGTTTTTTTATTCCAACCTCCCGTCTTTTAGAAATCCTTGTTTTTTTTTTTGTTTTTTTTTTTTTATTCTATGAGCCTTCTAGGAGATAGCGTTTCATTACTGAAAATTATGAAAAGAAAAATATTAAAAATAGCCTGCTATTCCGTTAATTTTTATCACCCCGTTTATTTGAAACTAAAGTTTAATGATTTGATGGAAAATATGGACAGTCTTGCAGCTGAATTGGTTAAGGCGTCATCTATGAAAGACGAGCTCGCAGGAGAAAGAAAGAGCAACGATGACATAGAAAAGAACAATAAAAATTTGATAAAACGTCCAAATTTCTAACAGATGAAAATAACTTGGTGTATTCCCGCTCCGCATCATCGGAATTTTCATTACACGCGAATAGTATCCATCTTTATTTTTATTTTTTTTATTTGTTTTCTGCCGGATTTAACTTTGGTAATTGTGTTGAGAGCTTGGAAAATCCGACTTAGAGATACAGGGCAGTCCCATTTTCCGAACGTGAATATCAGTGGCTTGTAAAGGGTGGTGGTGTGTGATACGATTGGGCGGAATAGCTGAACAACAAGAGGTGTAGTTCCTGAAGAGCATTTATAGCCTCGTTTTGATTATATGCACAGAATAGAAATAAAATAAAAAAAATGGCAGCTGTGCCATTCGCTTCTATTTTTTTCTTATCTTTCTTTTTCTTTACTTTTTTTCTTTTCTTTAACTCGTTGCGAAAATTGTGAGCTTTGGTTCTTTCGCCAAAGCCGAAGATGAAAAGAAATGGAAAGTGGTTGGATGGAAATATCAGAACAGCGAATATCTTGAGATGTCTTTGAAAGACAAAGAGGATTGACAAGTGAATAGGACTAAAAGAGGTCGAGGAGTTCGATCTGGAGATGACGAAACAAAGGAACAAAAGAAAAGACTCGTTAGAATGTTTTCGATCCAGGTTGTTCTTTCTCAGTGTTTCAATAAATAGTGCTTTTCTTTCTTTCTTTCTTTCTTTCTTTCTTTCTTTCTTTCTTGTTTCTTTTCTTAATTCTTCATCTTTCTTTTTACTTTCTTTTTGTTTCTTTTCCCTAATTTTTTCATCTTTTTTCTTCCTAATTCTTTCTTTCTTTCTTTCTTTCTTTCTTTTATTCTTTCTTTCTTTTTAGTGGCTGGTTTATTTCAAGCTCTTACTTTTCCTTCTTTTTCATTCATTTTCCGTCTTTCTTTTCCTTCTTTTCTCTTCCAGTCTTTCATTTTTCTTTATTTTCTTTCGTTCCTTTTTAGTCTTTCTTCTGACTTTTATTTTTCATTCTCTTCTTCTGTTTCGTTCTTTTTCATTCTTTTTTTTCCGTTTTATTTTCTATTTTTCTATCTATTTTTCTTTCAGACTTTATTTTCTCTTTCTTCTTTCTTTCTTTCTTTTCTTCCTTCTTTTCATTCATTCGTTTGTTTTTGCTAGTTATTAGATCTAGTTCGGCACAAAGTCAAATTCATTACGTACTTTCAAGATATTATGTTCAAGACTTGGTATTTATTTCCAAACAGCCTCATATCATATGAATTAATGCAAACGTGTAGCATAAGAAATGTACAGCAATGGAAATTGCATGCAAGACTAGTTTCTGAAATCAGCTGTGCTCTTCTGAGTATAATGCAGAGAGTAGAGTGCATAGTTGCCAATAAGAGGAGCGGCATAAAGTCCGAAATACGAGTTCAAGACAGATCAAGAAAAATATGACATCGAAATCCGAAGGCGCATTCAACTAGCAATAACTCATCTCAGCTAAATATTTAGAAAATGGAAATGTCATTAGAAACAAAGAAAATCAGTGCTGAACTGCGATGCAATATCAATCGTTTTATAAAACAGTGAACGCAAGAGATATGTGGTTCTGAAGAAGAAAGGCTGAGAATAGCATGGACGGAGCATGTATGCAATGAGGACGTTTTAAGGAAAATGGAAGCAAATAGGACACTTAGAATCAGAAAGTGACAAGCATCAGAGATGTGGTTCTACAGAAGAAGGCTGAGAATACCATGGACGGAGCATGTGAGCAATGAGGAAATTTTAAAGGAAAATGGAAACAAAAAGGACACATACTTAGAAAGCGAAAGAGACAAGCATCAGAGATGTGGTTCTATAGAAGAAGGCTGAGAATACTATGGACGGAGCATGTGCGCAATGAGGAAGTTTTAAGGCAAATGGAAACAAAAAGAACACTTGCACTTAAAATCAGAAAGAGAGAAGCATCAGAGATGTCGTTCTTCAGGAGAAAGCAGAGAATATCATGGGCAGAGCATGTGAGCAATGAGGAAGTTTTAAGGAAAAAGGAAACAAAAAGAACACTTCTAATTAGAATAGAAAAGCGACAGCTGAAATTTCAGCGATTATGAAAATATTCTATATATATATATATATATATATATATATATACAGACACGCACACACATATTTAATTTAAAAGAGAACTCAACATAAAGTAGACCTGAATATTATTTTTTTTAGGATATTAAAACAAAAACATGTTAAAAATCGCTACACAATGGCAATTATGTTTCAACACTGCAAATGTGTCTCCTCAGGCGATGCTAAACTACTGGTGAGTGAACAATTATTTTAATTTAAAAAGCAGAATGCTTCCTTTTTTTTTTCTCGAGAAAAAAATCGAATTAAAAATAGGCTTGTGTACTTTACTATAATTAAGCAATCAAATGTGACCTACGCTGAATTCAATCTCTCTTTTGTAATATCCTAAAATAAATAATATCTCTCCCCTCTCTCTCTCTCTCTCTCTCTCTCTCTATATATATATATATATATATATATATATATATATAGAAAAGTCAGGATGTGTGTGTGTGTGTGTGTGTGTGTGTGTGTGTGTAACGAATGCACGGCCGCAATTTTCGACGGATTTGCACCAAAATTTACATGCACATGCTCCAAGTTTGCGGGAAGACCAAGACCGACTTTGCATTTCCCAACTCGCATCGATAGTGGAAATAAGCGATTTTTCAGGCTTCTACGGCAGTTTTCATGTAGTTTGCGGCCATTTTCTACTGGTCAGAGTGAGAGACTATAGCTGGCTGCCATGAATAGGCAGCAAGATTCTATTGGCCAACGTGAGAGCCAACAGCTGACTGACACGAATGTTAACTAGCATACTAGCATGCAAAAAAAATCGATAGCTGCATTTGTCACAAGTGGGAAATATTTAAATCTGCATGGCACTTTACTCCAATTGACTCATTCGCTTGCTTAAACTCAACGTTGATTCTGATTCCGCAGAACTGGGTTGGGTGTGAAAAAGTATTTGTTGTTAACATTCTTTTTTCATTCGGTTTTTCCAGTAACGAGTCCTTTTTTAAAGCTGATCGTTTTGTGTTCATTTTGTTTAGTTCTTTTTTCGTAACAGATTTAATGTTTAGTATAGAGCTTAGAAAAAATTCGCAGTGTGAGATAGGCAAGAAGTAAGGCATGTAGCAACATCAGCACGGCAAAGGGCACTCCTTTAAAGGCAAGGAAGGACAAAAATATTTTAAGTCAAGTGATAGCGATTACTGTATGAGTTGTACGATTTTTGAATCAAGTACGGGCAACGCCGGCAATGCTGCTATATATATATATATATATATATATATATATATATATATATATATATATATATATATATATATCAGTGATAGCGATTGCTGTATGAGTCGTACGATTTTTGAATCAAAACCGGCAACAATGGGCCATGCTACTAGTATATATATATATATATATATATATATATATATATATATATATATATATATATATATATATACTTAGTTGTATTGATGTGAGTTTGTAACCTGCACATCAATACAACTAAATATACTAGTTCTATCTCTGATATTGAGCGCTTTCCAATAAGTACATGCATATAGAATATATAAGTAATATATATAGAAATTACGGTATCTTCAGGTGATTTCAGTCAATTGATTTTGAAACGCCTTATTTTATTTAATTAAAGAACGCTTTATTATTTAAAAATAAATAAATAAGTGCACACCATGAGGTGTGGTATAAGGTGAGGACGAATTGGAGGAAAGCAAGTGTATTGGAAATGCATCAGTAGGGGTTAAATGGAATATACATACTTTCTTTTCATCCCACTTCATATGAACTCAAAAGGAACTTTTTAATATGTAATCAAAAGGTTATAATTTCCGATCTCTCATTCAAAAGGTGTTTTTGTCTGGAAATCTTATTATAGTTAACTTCTCTTGTTGACAAAAGAAAAGTATGTATATTTCAAATACCCCCACCCCGCCACAGATTTCCAACCACTTGCTTTCCTACTTCTTCTTTCTTTTCTACCATATCTCATCTCGTGCGCTCATTTATTTATTTTTAAATAAGACATCGTTCATATTTAAAAAAAAAAAAAAATAATGATGCATTGGCAAATCTATTGGACGAAATCGCCTGAAGATACCGAAAGACTGAAACCAAAATGGCGGAATCGACTGATCTCCGAATTTTTTATACCTAAAAGCTCTACATGTTAAATTTTTATGTGTATTGACCACTTTAATACTACTGTTTCCTGGTCTAATTCAACTCTGACCATTAACTTTCTTCTTCTTATATATATATATATATATATGTATAATTTTGATATATCCAGAGATATATAAAAACTGAGTGCTAAAAATCCGTAATAGAGAGTTTGTAGATATAAACAGTGTGAACGTAGAAATCAACATTGCCGTTTGACTAAATGCCGTCGGCCAAATGTCCGTTCGACCAAATGTCCGTCCACGAATTGTCCAGCAGGACAGTGTACCAATTTTCCTACCAACAGACCTAGCAATTGTTGATTACAATGTCACAGTAAGGTCGCCTCATCGTTACATATCCTCCAGACAAAATAAATGAACGATTTGCAAATACGTTCCGTATTGGCTGTTGTGGTTTCATCTGCAACAAAATATAGTACGTATCTGTGACATAGAGTTTCAGAGCTGCACGGCGCGCTGTTTAGCTCACGTCGTTCTGTATTCATCTTGTATAATTATAAAGGCGCTTATTCAGTATCGCGGTTGGCCGGGTTTTTCCGTCTCCACTCGGCTTTTGCCGCTACTAACGGCGGATAAGATGAAGTCCGTGTTCCGCCGTCCGCTTTTTCCAACTTCTGCTTCGTTTCTTGCAACCTACACGATACTTCGGAACAGGCCGACACTTTGTCCTTTCAGATATAGTGACGTCAAAACGAATCTCAAGTTGTCAGTATTGAACAAACAGTCGCCACACCAACTCCACTTCCTCTGTTCCCAACTCCCGGCATCGATCTATAAAGACATATATATGTATATATGTTAAAGACAAAGAACAAAACAAACAGCAAACCGTTGCAAAATCACGACTAAAAGTTTCACGCGCCAAGAGATCTCCCCGCATTATTTACGATAGATTCCCAAACCGTACACTTCACCCAATATAAATGTAACCTTTATGCAAATGCGTATCCGAAACTGACCAATCGTCAACCAAGAAGCAAATGGAAAGAGAGGGGCTTATTAATATATCGAGATTTTGATAGTAATCCCTTCCTCTTGTTAAGGGACTTATATATATATATATATATATATATATATATATATATATATAAAATATGATTCCATCGCTACATAAAAGGTTCTCATGTTTCAAAACAAGAGCCGAAAACTTCAATATAATTATTTGAATTAAATTGATTTAAAGTACAAAAAAAAATTTCGCTTGAAGATGGAACAGAGCTTGGTACTTTAATTCAATTTAATTCAAATAATTATATTGAAGTTTTCGGCTCTTGTTTTGAAACATGAGAACTCTTATGTAGCGTGTTGGAATCATATTTTAAATAAATAATTATATTTATGCTCTACTTTTGTATCGAGCACTAGTTTTAAAAAAGAATAACAAAATACTAAAGAACTTTGGATTATTTACCTAACGAGTTCTTTCCTATTTTCTATATATTTTTACACACACACACACACACACACACACACACACACATATATATATATATATATATATATATATATATATATATATATATATATATATATATATATATTGTCATCTACAGATGACTGCTTCGCTTTATCACAGATCATATATATGTATAGACATCCAATTGTTTCAAGCCGGGAATGAAACTCGACTGATTCGGCAACAGTCAGAGATTTTCCCCCGAAGCCATCGAAAGAAAGACGAATTTTTGCATACTTATTCTGTGAATCAACACGCCAATGACCGGGAGAGCTCAATTCAGGGAGAGGGAAGAGCCTTGTAATGTTAGTAGTAATAGTCATTGTTTACAAATTCGCACTTATCTTCCAAGAGTGCACAACCGAATTTAATTTTTTCGAGTGCATATATATATATATATATATATATATATATATATATATATATATATATATCAAGAAAGATTAGGTAATATGGATTATGTCTAGAAGAGAAGTTGAGCATAATTATTTTTCTTGGTCAAGAACGTCTCCTCAATAGAAAATCCCGTGTAAACATGAAAATAAGCACTGTCTGCTTTTTTTATCTCCCTGTTAAACGGAATCTGGAACATGTTTCTATTTTTTACGATATTGAGTCACCCCGCTCCACGAGAGTGTCATGTGGCACAAGGCCTTTTTTAACGTGGGCATTCCGAGCCCGTGGGCTCTGCCAAAAAATATGCCCATTGAACCCGTATAAACGGGGTTCAGGGCTGAATCTACCTCCCCGAAGGAGACTCCGCCCTTCGGCGTAGCCTCCTTCGGGTTCCTCCTGTCCGTAGGAAGAGTGTTCAACCGAGCAGTCGGTTCAAAAGTGAACGACTGACTCACTCACTAAGGAGCTTTATATATATATATATATATATATATATATATATATATATATATATATACGGTTTCTATTTTACAGGCGCCAACTCATGGAGATGGGGAAGGTGATCTTATTTTTAAGTGGAAATTTTAATATAAACTGACTAATATCTGATTAATTTTGGCTTTCATATCATTTGGCTTTTGATCAAATAGTTTGTGTTGTATCGCCTGTATCTTTTGCTTTAGCTATGAAATATATTTATATTTGTTGTCCCGACATGTGATCAAATTTAATTCATACTGGATCGATCAAATCTTATTCATATTTATTTCTATTTATCACAGTATCTCACTCTCTTGCTCTCTTTCTCTCTCTCTCTCTCTCTCTCTCTATATATATATATATATATATATATATATAATATTTTTTGTTTAAAAATATGATTCCTTCGCTACATAAGAGTTCTCATGTTTCAAAAACGAGAGTCGAAACCAGAGAGATTTCGATATATAAGAGAGATTTTCTCTGGTCCCAAATTAGAGCCTGTGTTAATGTATATAAAATAGACCAAACCCGGATATAAGAGAAACCCGGATATAAGAGAGATTTTCTCTGGTCCCAAATTAGAGCCTGTGTTAATGTATATAAAATAGACCAAACCCGGATATAAGAGAAACCCGGATATAAAGAGATTTTCTCTGGTCCCAAATTAGAGCCTGTGTTAATGACCAAACCCGGATATAAGAGAAACCCGGATATATAAAATAGAGCCAAACCGGATATAATAGACCAAACCCGGATATAAGAGAAACCCGGATATAAGAGAGATTTTCTCTGGTCCCAAATTAGAGCCTGTGTTAATGTATATAAAATAGACCAAACCCGGATATAAGAGAAACCCTGATATAAGAGACTTCTTCTCCGGTCCCGACAACTCTCTTATATCTGTATTTCGAATGAATAATTATATTTGCTCTACTCTCTATTGAGAACTCTTTTAAGAATTGTATTTTTTGGTTATTCAATTTATTCCGTATACACCAATCCTATACTTGGATATATATATATATATATATATATATATATATATATATATATGGCCAATATATATATATATATATATATATATATATATATATATATATATATGGCCGGAATATATATATATGGTTGGAACGTTCGCTTTCTGACAGTGAGACCCGGGTTCGAATCTCATTATGGTCGCTTTATCAGGTGTTATTGATCCCAGCGAACGGCACCTTTGGAAAGTGCTTGAAAACTGGCCCAAGCCTTGTGAGTGAAATTGGGCAGTCGTCACTGCCGAAAATTGGGTGAAATTGGATAGCCATTGTGCTAGCAGAGCTCGAAGTGACAAGGCACAAATGATCGGTTGGAGCGTGATGGCCTTGTTCAGACTGTTAATCACGATAGATAATTCGCTGTTGCCCAGTAACCGTAACTAAGGTCCGCTCAGCATAGTTGGGCTCTGTGAACAAATACAAATGAGCCAGAACAGGCGGCTACAACAGGGATTAGCTAGTCGCCCTAGTAGACGTGCATCCTCGGACACGAATGGCTATCTATCTATCTATCTATCTATCTATCTATATATATATATATATATATATATATATATAGAGAGAGAGAGGAGGAAGAAGAAGAAGAAGAAGAAGAAGAAGAAGAAGAAGAAGAAGAAGAAGAAGAGATTTCAAAGCTAGTTTTTCCATGTTAAGGTAAAAAAAATAACTGTAAAGAGTGCTCTACCATAATGGGAGCGAAATATCCAAATGGGACGAAGAACAGATGGGGTAAAAATCCACTTTTAAAATTATTTGTTGATCTACTTTATATTGAGAACTTCTTTTTTAAGAGTAAATGCTACGAACAGATGATTTTTACTCCATCTGTTCTTTCATTTGTACATATATATATATATATATATATATATATATATATATATATTATAAATTAATTGATTTAAAATATGGTTTTTTCTCTACACAGTTCTAACCATGTTTCAAAAATGGAAGCTAAAAGCTCAGAATTTAATTTTGTGATTAAATTAAAGACATTAGTTCCATTTCATCGTCAAGCGAATTTTGTAATATTAATGCTCTGTAAATTTACATTGAGCACTATTATGTAAAAATAAAAATATCTATAAGAACACCGGATTATATATCTTGCTGTTCTTTCTTTATATATATATATATATATATATATATATATATATATATATATATATATATATATCACTTGCGTGGATAAATAAAGTCTCTTTGTAGCTATGTACTAATCTCTATATTATAACTGTACCAGACTGACCAAACGTTGACTATAACAGGAATGGCCATAACCGTTTTGCGAACAAGAATCCGTGTTGGATAATGCACGAGTCAGCGCCTCCGTTGAGTGGGCCACGAACTCACTCACTTTTTTGCTTCTGTTTGTGCTGACAAGAGTCGGCGTGGGCAGAGCAAAATACTTTAATGGCATTCAGGATGTATCAGCTTTCTACTTGAATGAACCGAAAGAAAGGATTCATGTTTCCAGAGAAAAAGCATTTTTCTTGCAGGATTATTGTATCCAGACCAATATTGGCACAATTTGCTTTGGAATAATTTCTTTGCAAAACACTTATTACCTTTTATCTTTATATTTGCGTTTTCTTTCTTTCTTTCTTTCTTTTTCTTTCTTTCTTTTTCTTTCTTTCTTTCTTTCTCTGACTCTCTCCTCCTGTCTCTCTTTCTCTCCTCCTTTTCTATTTCTCCCTCTCTCTCTCTCCTCTTTATCTCTCTCCTTCTTTCTCCCCCTCTCTCTTTCTCTCTATATCTCTCTTTCTTTTCCGCATCTCCCTTTCTCTGTAAACAATTATTACCTTTTTATTTACTTTTGCTTTCTTTCTTTTTGTCTTTCTTCCACTCATCCTCCTCTTTTCTCTCTCTACCTGTCACCCACTTTGCAATTTGAATATATCAGTAAAGGATATATATATATATATATATATATATATATATATATATATATATATATTAACTGTTTGTAATTTTAAATGCACAGTGTTATATAATAATACTATATTAAAATAGTACAATTAAAAAAATCTTTTAAAATATCACATAAGTTACCTCCCTTGCATAGAGGTAAAAAATATTTTGAATTTACGATGTTAAAGCATAATACATCCATAGATATGCAACCACTTAAGATGGTCTCAGATGAAATTGAGAAAATACTTGAGAAAATAAAAATGATTTGAAAGAAAATTAAGTTTCTTAATCAATTTTCTACAGCCACCAATGAATTAATTCGTTGACTTAAAAGGATTAGAACTAATAAAAATAGACATAATACGTCTAAATTATTTAACCAAGCACGCTGGAATGAAAATATGCTGCCTATATATATACATATATATATATATATATATATATATATATATATATATATATATATATATATATATATATGAATAAAGACAAAAGGGTAAGTTAAGTCAGCCTTCATATGCCTTGATAAAGTCACTCTGAGGAAGAAACGTGTCGGCTAAAAGCGTTCCTTTTGTCTTTATTCATACTCATATATATATATATATATATATATATATATATATATATATATATATATATATATGTGTGTCATCCTTTATATTGTCATCTTCAGGACGCAATTTTCCTAACGAAATATCTATAAACCGAAAGTTGTTATTTTTAAATTCTGTTATTTATTAACAGTTGAATATATGCTTTAAAAAAGACATCGTTCGGTCTACACGTATTTTCTCTTAGTGTTTGCCTGTGTACGGGAAAATTGCGCCCTGAAGATGACAATTTGAAATTGTCCAAAGTATTTGGCATGTGTCTTCCATCTGACAACAACTCGAATATAAGGATCTTATTATTCAAGTAATTGACAGTAAGTTAATGTCTCATTAAGTCTTTTTAGCGAAGTGATTTCGTCATTAAACACATTATCCTTGCTATTTAATTCTTTGTATAAATTGTTTATTTCTTATATAAAATATAAGCTGTACACTCTAATATATATATATATATATATATATATATATATATATATATATATATATATATATATATATAAAAGAAATATAATGTAGTGGTTCCAACGAGAGAAAAGTATGTATATTAAAAAGAAGAGAAGAGAGGTGCCGCAAACGTTTTTGGTTGTAATGTGGATTTATTTAGAAAAAATATTATGCTTTGTTTTACATGATTTTACGACACGTGTTTCTGGTCTCGCGACCGTCTTCAGGTAAAAGTGGAGATTTCCACATATTATTAAAAATAATTAATTTTTCTTCATGTTCAATGTGAAATATTCTCGATATGAGACATTCTCTGTTTGTGTGTTGGTAATCCGAATTTCTTTCTTGATATATATATATATATATATATATATATATATATATATATATGGTGCAGTTCAATTTATATTACAAGGAATCATTCATAAAAAACGTAAATTAGTAAACTTAATGATATAATATAGCGAAATCCCTTCGCTAACAAAATTTTAAAGATCTATTAACCTACCAATCACTCGATGAATGTTATGATCCTTGTTTTTTCTTAAATTATAAGCTGTATAAGGTTATTCTTTAATACGCAAGTACTTTCGACTGTACATTCAGTCATCTTCAGGCATGGAAATTATTTTGTTTTTGGTAAAATTCAGGTAGCATCCGAGACGAAAAAATATAATGCGAATCGAAATATTTTTTTTTTAAATTGATAATACAATTTTTATAGCGTCAGACGCAACACTAAGGTTGAATTTTTTTTTTTTGAAAATTTAAGTGAGTGTGTTTTTTACTAATATGGCAATTTGAGAATTTTTTGTTGTAGGAGTTTATCAGTCAACGCGGCAAGAACTAAATAGTTCAATAAATAGAGTAATGTTTCAGTTGGTATCCCGAAAATTTGCACATCGGATCAGTTCTTTTAAAACAAATGTGTGGTGCAGTTTAATTTATATTACAATGAATCAAACATACAAAATGTAAATTCGTAAAGCACTCTATTAAAGAAAGACCTTATACAGCTTATAATCTTAAAAAAACAAAAACAAACAAGCATCATAACATTCATGTAGTGATTGGTAGGTTCATACACCATTAAAATTTTGTTAGCGAAGGGATTTCGGCATTTTATACCATTAACTTGTATATATATATATATATATATATATATATATATATATATAGGATTGGTGTATACGGAATAAATTCCAATAACCAATAAATACTATTCTTAAAAGAGAGCTCAATACAGAGTAGAGTAATTATAGCATAAATAGAAATGAAACAAAAATAGAAACAAAATGGCTATTTTTGTAGTGATTTTAGAACATATTTATGTTATAATTTTCGAATAGATAATAATATATATATATATATATATATATATATATATATATATATATATATATATATATGAAGAAAAATATACAGAAAAAACAAACAAAAATCTTAATACTGTATTAATGTTAATATAATGTCAACGTCGGACGTTTCGGTCTATTTTAGACCATCATCAGGACATATTCATAAAACATAATTAACATTAGAACATATACAAATTCAACATGAAAAAGATGATGGACTTAAGAGCACGACTAATCCAAACAGATAACTGAAATTTTTATATAAGATCAGCGTTCCGTTTAAATATGATTTTTGTTTGTTTTTTCTGTATATTTTTCTTCATACTGTCGGATCTATATCCATATTTGCTTACATATATATATATATATATACAGAGAGAGAGAGAGAGAGAGAGAGAGCTCAAAATGTTTGTGTACGCTTCAGCTGGAAACACTGGAAATTAGTTTAAAATACAAAGTTGGATTATTCGTCCAAATGTTACGCCAGACGGTGACATTAAATAAATTCGGATTGGCATTTAACACCAATTTGCGTAGAATATGTCACATCGCCGAGTTTAAAGTGTGATTCCCACGCATACATTGGATTGGCAACAAAAAATTTATTCAGTTTCTCGGGATACCTGGGGCATCAGTGATTGTCACCGATCTTCTCCTTCTTAGTGCAACGGATGAGTGCAAAACCCTCGATAGAACTGGGCTTAATAATAATAATAATAATAATAATAATAACTACTATCAGTCCCATGATGCTGTGGTCGCTGGGCCGCTATGCAGCTGATCGCCGGGATAGTTACCTCGAAATATCTAGGTTGAAACCCGAAGAGTTATTCATTCACGTGTAGCGTATCTTGGGCAAATAGGCCTGTTGGACCCGTGCCTATCCAGGTTAGACCACGGTCGATGTGCTCCAACTTCCAGGCTCGGATTGGTAACGGACACGTGCTGGTTGATTCCGTCACGGTAACCCTCCGCCCTAGATGTTGACTTCAGTTTAGCAATTTCTCTACCCAGCGACATCATATCATCACCGTCAGGAGTTCAGTCTTGCTATAATGCCCGTAGAAGCTCGTAGTTCTGGTGAATAATATTCTAAAGAAAACACTGGAAAAAAGATTAGTGAAGAAAAGGTTTAATCGCATGGATTAATAATACAATAATAGCGAATCTCGTAGTCAGTGCGGCAATGCGTACGACACACTTTGTGACCCATTTTGCTTCATCTATTCTTATGAGCGGACGTTCTGCTCATAGTGGGTGAACGAGTCTATTTCCAAACAGTTTAGTGTAAAGTAGGTCGGGCTGCTTTCTACACAAGTCTTATGGGCAAACTTAGCCCGCAGTCAGTTGACTCTTGCCATAGTGACCATCTCGAGGTTAAACTTTCTAGTCATCGGAACCACTACACAAGGAGTTGCCAACATAGTTCGGTGCCAAAGGTAATGAAATAAGTTTCTTTTTCTTTTTTTAAGAATAGGTTTGCATAATGAATGAGGCTTTTTCATACATTTTTCTGCCCTGAAAGCGGTAACGTCCTTAGCATTTAGAACACAGACTGGGGCAAAGGGAATTAAGCAAAGATTGAGCTTTTGAATTGTTTAATGTTCAACATGAATTTATCTAATTTCCTTTACTTGAGACTTATAGTTACTTAGATATTTACATTTTAAATTTACTCTTATTTAAAGTGCAAAGTAACTTCTTTTGGGGCTAATTTTAAAAATTACTAGAGGTGGCCACAAATGTTCGAACTGTAATACACACACACACACACACATATATATATATATATATATATATATATATATATATATATATATATATATAGAGAGAGAGAGAGAGAGAGAGAGAGAGTGACCCAAAAATCCACATCATTTTTTTAGTGTAATAACATAGCCACTTTTCGCTCAAATGATCTCAAATTTTAGCAAAATTTAATCATAAAATTCCTTTTTCTTTTCGTTATAATAAAATATCCAATAACAATCATGTCTTACATTTTATTGACCATGTATAATAATTTTCTCTTATATAAAGTACAAAGGAACTACTTTTGGGGCTAATTTAAAAAATTACCAGATGTGGCCTCAAATGTTTTTGTATATATATATATATATATATATATATATATATATATACACCCCCTCACCCCCCCCCCAAAATCTTTAAATATACGAAGGAAAAAAATGCCGTAAGAATTTTAGCCGTTAACAATATAATTTTTATTTAAAAAAAAACAGACGACACGCTTTTAATGGATGTTAGATTTCATTGAAAAATACATCCCTACCCTCTACCAAAACGTAGCAATAACTGATACATTAAAATATAGACATATTGAACACCCAGACACCCCTCGTCTAGAAAAATAGATTTATCTGTGTTGAAACTTGATTATGCATGGAATAAATTATGCAACACAAAATGTACTTAGAACAAAATGTATTGAAACAAGAAAGTGTACACAATATTTACATATAGTCTTTTGTATATTCCTGGTAAGACCGTTCCTGGAGAATGTGTTGACTGAGTCGCAGTCGGGCAGAGTCTCTGGTTGAATCTCTTGATTCCTCCCTCTCTTCCCGGTACCAACCATATTTATATGGTCGGTACTCCACTATGCAAATTAGGTGGATCCTACCACAACAATCTGTAACCTTGGAAACATGAATTTTGTTTTAGCTGTGTATTTAAAACCCAGTAATTTTAAAAGTTTCTCCAAAATTCGCTTGAGGATGAAATGGAACTAATGTATTTAATTTAATCACAAAATTAAATTCGGGGCTTTTAGCTTCTATTTTTGAAACATGGTTAGAACTGTGTAGCGAAAAAAAACATATTTTAAATCAATTAATTTATAATATATATATATATATATATATATATATATATATATATATATGGTGGATCCAAAAATTCATATCATTTTTAATGTAATAACATAGCTAATTCTCGCTCAAATGATATCAAATTTTAGCAAAATGTGTAAAGCTGAATGGCCACCATGTTCACCTAACTTGACACCTTGTGATTTTTCTATGGGTTTATGTGAAATGACATGTCTATATCCCGCCCTTCCTACAAGAGTAGAGGAACTTAAGCAGAGAATCACTTAGGCGTTGGAGAGTGTTACGCAAGGCATACCACAACGTGTTTGGCAGGAGCTGGACTACCAACTTGTCGTGTGTCGTGTCACAGGTGGTGCGCATATTGAACATTTGTGAAGGTTTGTGAAATCAGTTATAAAATTTACATCGCTTTGAATTTCTTGTTCGAATCTTGGTAAATAAACAAAATCTCCTAGAGAAGATAGCAACGGTGAGTGCGAAGAAAGGACTAGGCATAAACTACAAGAAGACAGAATGCATGGTCATCAGTAAAAGATGGGCCCGAAATGCGATTTGCAGGTCGGGAACACTGGAACCAAGCAGACGCAGAAGTTTAAATATCTAGGAAGTGTTTTGGCAGAGGATGGTAAATGCGACACTGAGATCCGTAGATGTATTGGGATTGCCAAGGACACATTCCAAAAGCTGGGCAGAGTACTGCGAGACAAGAGGATTTCTTTGGTAACAAAGAAAAGAATACTGAGCTGTTACGTGACATATCTGTCCTTCTTTACGGCAACAATTGTTGGACGATTTCCACATAGATGAAGAAGAGACTCAAGACAAAGGAGATGTGGTTCTACAGAAGGATGCTAAGGATATCATGGACCGAGCGCTTAAGCAACAATAGTCTTAGGTTGCAAACAAGGAGAAGGCTTATACTTAACATCAGAAAGCGGTAGCTGAAGTTTCTGAGACACATAATGAGGGAAGAGGGCTTGGAGAATCTGATCCTCACGGGTCGAATAGAGGGAAAGAGAAAACAAAGGAAAACAGAGTATGACATACCTGACGGGCTTAAGCAAGTGGTTGACAGAACGTGGTCTAGGGGAGGTGGCAGAGAGAAGGAACTTGTTGAGAGCTGCAAGGGGTATGGCAGATGTGGAGAGCCATGATCGCCTACGTCCTGAAAGGACACGGCACATAAAAAGAAAAGAAATCTTTCAAAGCCTATTTCGTTTTGTCAAATATTCACATTTTAAATTTGGGGGGGCACTCTGTATTTAAAAACATATTAGAATTACGTAGCTTTACAAGAAGTAGAGAAAGACTAAAACCTGATGATGAGAAGATAATTCCCTGTCGAAGTAAAATGATCCTCATACTACGCAATAAAGATGTTGGTTTAATTCGGACGGACAAATAAACATTGGATGACGTCAGTTCGACTGAAGATCGGCCCTGTCGCCAGTAGCAATGAGCACACATTGTTAACACTCGATTGGTTATGGCTTGACGGGGGCTGGGACTGGAGCGTCGACGTGTCTAACATCAGTCGAAGGTGAAAATGTCAAAAGGTTATTCATATGACGTTGACCTTTTCTCTGCGAGTTTGCGGGGGAAAAAAACAAACTTACATCTCGAAAGAGAAGCGCAAAGCAAATAAAAGAAGAAAAAAAAGAAAGCGAAAATAAATAATACAAGGTTATTGACAATTTATTTTTTGCTCATCTTTTTTCTTTTTTTTTTTTTTTGTCCCGCGCAGAAAACTTCATTCGAGTGCGCGCGTAGTGCTCGGACATCGAATAAAAATCAGGCAGCTATGTACAGTTCTTTGTTCGTATTCGTGGTTGTCAAGTGTCAACAATTCCTGCGAAGACAATGTTAACAAATATATGTCACGTTTCGAGCCCCGCAAAAATATAAGGGTCGGAGAGGAAACACATGTACTGAAGCCGTAGCAGCAGCGGTGTGTCTAGGGCAAGATATCCTGACGAAAGACATCTCTATTCGGGTTGCTTTTGAATTTTGAATTCTTACAGTCTTACTCCTATACTTCAAGACAAGAGAGATCTGTTAACTTTGCTATCTAACCTATAGTACAGACACCGCATGTACTGCAGCTATGACAACAGTGATGTGTCTAGGGCAAGATAGCATGACGGAGGATATCTCTCTTCGGGTTGCTTTTGAATTTTGAATTCCTATTCCTAAACTGGTTGCCATTTCAAGGCAAGATTGCACAGCTAACCGGGACACCATATATGATGTAGCTACGGCAACTGTGGCGTGTTTAAGGCAGAAGAGCCTGAAGGAGCCCACTTTTCTTCAGGTTGGTTTTGAATTCAGATTACTTTCTCCTGGTCGTCCCGGGTAAGACGTTAAACTACATCCGCGTGTCCTGGGTAAGACGATAAACTACGCCCAGTAGCAAGGCCTCTGATCAGGGGGTTCTGAGGAGCGTGGAACCACCTCCTGATTGCTGATGTTCCCAGGTCCACCCTGACCCGGGGTGGTAGCACCTGTTAGGGTCCCAGCTATGAGCAAATAGTTAACTATTACCAGCAATATTTTTTTGAAAAATTATTACCAGCAATACAATTTTGAAGGAAAAATATTACCAGAAACAGGTTTTTGACAAAACAAAATATTACCAGCAATAAAAAAAATTTTGTTGGCATTAAAAAACCCATTGAGGTTGATATAACGCGGGGAAAAAAAAAAAAAAAAACAATCTAAACCAAAGAATACATATTGTATTCATACGAATCTATCCTAAAAATTTTGTTGGCATTAAATAACCCATTGAGGTTGATATGCCATAAAACAAAATAAACCAAACCAATCTAAACCAAAGAATACATATTGTATTCATACGAATCTATACTAAAAATGTTGTCGGCATTAAATAACCCATCGAGGTTGATATGCCGTAAAACAAAATAAACCAAACCAATCTAAACCAAAGAATACATATTCTATTCATACGAATCTATACTAAAAATGTTGTCGGCATTAAATAACACATTGAGGTTGATATGCCGTAAAACAAAATAAACCAAACCAATCTAAACCAAAGAATACATATTCTATTCATACGAATCTATACTAAAAATGTTGTCGGCATTAAATAACACATTGAAGTTGATATGTCTTTAAAAAAATAAATCAAACCAATCTAAACCAAAGAATACATATTCTATTCATACGAATCTATACTAAAAATGTTGTCGGCATTAAATAACACATTGAGGTTGATATGCCGTAAAACAAAATAAACCAAACCAATCTAAACCAAAGAATACATATTCTATTCATACGAATCTATACTAAAATGTTGTCGGCATTAAATAACACATTGAGGTTGATATGCCGTAAAACAAAATAAACCAAACCAATCTAAACCAAAGAATACATATTCTATTCATACGAATCTATACTAAAAATGTTGTCGGCATTAAATAACACATTGAGGTTGATATGCCGTAAAACAAAATAAACCAAACCAATCTAAACCAAAGAATACATATTCTATTCATACGAATCTATACTAAAAATGTTTTCGGCATTAAATAACACATTGAGGTTGATATGCCGTAAAACAAAATAAACCAAACCATTTTTCTCCTGGACTGGTTGCCGCTCTATGTCAATTGAGTACAGTTAGCTTTGCTATTTAACCATTGTAAGGGCGCCACATGCCCTGCAGTCATGGAAACAGTGGTGTGTCTACGACAAGATAGCCAGAAGCGCCCATTCCAGGTTGATTTTAAATTTAGATTTCCTTCTACAAGACTGGCTTCCAATTCAAGAGCTCTGTTAACTTTACTATTTAACCTATAGCAAGGACACCACATCTAGTACTGCTATGGCGGCAGCGATGTGTCTAAGGCAAGATAGCCTGACGGGACCCATTTCACTTCAGGTTGTTGCGATACAGATTGTTGTTGCTGCTGCTTTTGGACAGAGCCAGTAATTAGGAGAGAAAATAAGGATATAATGAAGCTGTTAAACTTTTCCACATTATTAAAAACAAAAGGTAAATAAAGGAAGCATCCATCAGTATGAGAAAGATCTATAACATTTAGTGGACATCAGAAGTCTACTTTCTAACACACTTTCAAAAATATTTTATAAATTTCAACCAAGAATAACACTGAATGTGTCGGGCAATGAATGCCGAAGGTTTCCTATATGGAAACAGCTAATTTTACAATTACCATTCATATATATATATATATATATATATATATATATATATATATATATATATATGTGTGTGTGTGTGTGTGTGTGTGTGTGTGTGTGTGTGTGTGTGTGTGTGTGTGTGTGTGTGTTTTGGGGTTATTTTTCTTTCGTTCTTTTTCTTTCTATCTATCTGTTTATATCTATGTTCGCGTCTCTCTCTCTCTCTCTCTCTCTCTCTATCTATCTATCGATCGATCGATCTATCTACCTCAGTTTATATTTATCTATCTATCTATATATATATATATATTTATTATCTCTCTCTCTCTCTCTCTCTATATATATATATATATATACATACATATATATATATATATATATATATGTGTGTGTATTTCTATGCGTGTGTGTGTACCTATGATTGTAGTATTAATAGGACTGCCTCAAGTGCGTCTTATATACTGAGAATTGAGACATCTTTGACGTTTAAGGAGCTCAAAAGATTGATTGACTGATTTCTTTGTTTAACGGCATAAATGGGTCATTTAATGCCGAAATTTAATTTTATTGGCAGCTTTGAAGTAATAAAAATACAATACAGGTTATTCTGCTTTCACAGTTGAATACATGGTAGATGATACTCAGCTTTTGTACATATACATGTTTGTGTGGACATAATTACTAGTGACGACGATGTGTGTTTATGTTGTAATCTTGTGAAAGTTATATTTTAGAATACAGTTTGATTTCTTTAAAGAATTCTTTCATGTTGGTTGTTTGGTTGATTGAATTTGTTTAGCAGCATATCAATCTCTATGGATTATTTAATGCCGAAATTTCCCTATTTTGAACGCAATTTTATGGCTTAACTGAATATATATATATTTTTTAAGCATTTCGCCTCAAGCAAAGCGTGATGCCACTAGAACG
>CAHIKZ030001247.1:700000-775000 GCA_903632075.3 Acanthosepion pharaonis
TATATATATATATATCAGTCTGTTCAATAGCTAGCTAGCTATTTATCTATCTCAGTCTGATAAATATCTATCTCATTCTATTTAATCACTTTTTATATATATATATATATATATATATATATATATATATATATATATATATATATATATATATAAAGGCAAGATGTGTGTGTGTGTGTGTGTGTGTGTAACGAATGCACTGCCGCAGTTTTTGACGGATTTGCACAAAAAATTACATGCACATGCTCCAAGTTAGCGAGAAGGCCAAGACCGACTTTGCATTTCCCAACTCACATCGATAGTGGAAATAAGCGATTTTTTCATCCTTCTAAGGCAGTTTTCATGTAGTTTGCAGCCATTTTGTACTGGCCAGAGTGAGAGCCTATTGCGGGCTGCCACAAATAGGCAGGAAGATTCTATTGACCAGCGTGAGAGCCAACAGCTAACTGACACGAATGTTAACTAGCATGCTAGCATGCAAAAAAAAATCGATAGCTGCATTCGTCACAAGTGGGAAAAATTTAAATCTGCATGACACTTTACCCCAATTGGCTCATTCGTTTGCTTAAACTCAACGTTGATTCTGATTCCTCAGAACTGGGTTGGGTGTGAAAAAGTATTTGTTGTTAACATTCTTTTTTCATTCGGTTTTTCCAGTTACGAGTCCTTTTTTAAAGCTGATCGTTTTGTGTTCATTTTGTTTAGTTCTTTTTTCGTAACAGATTTAATGTTTAGTTTAGAGCTTAGAAAAAATTCGCAGTATGCGGCAAGAAGTAAGGCATGTAGCAACATCAGCACGGCAAAGGGCACTCCTTTAAAGGCAATGAAGAGCAAAAATATTTTAAGTCAAGTGATAGCGACTACTGTATGAGTTGTACGATTTTTGAATTTAAGCAACTGGCATGTATATATATATATATATATATATATATATATATATATATATATATATATATATATATATCAGTCTGTTCAGTATCTATGTATCTATCTATCTATCTATCTATCTACCTACCTCCCAAAGCCTGTTCATATCTATTTATTTATCTATATATCTAATTTGAGTATTCTATATATGACCAACAAACTTTCGTATATACATGTTTCTTTGAATGTGTCAGATTTTTACTCATTTTTCAAAACTTCTTACAGTTTTCCTTTTTTTTTTTTTTTTTTTGGTGGGGAGGAATAGCGAAGAGTTGTATTCTGCGGGATTCGTAGAAATTTTAACCAGTGCGAGCAGAAATGTGATTGTGACTCAATGGTGAGGTATCTTTTAAAAGACCACCAACACTTTTCTCATATTGACAAATAGGGAAAGGTTAAGACTTGGCTTGAATTGTTTTATGTAAAGAGCTTCCATTATCTCAAGAGGTCGTCTACAATTAGAGTTCTTTGGAATGACGGTCTTATCAGCAAAACTTTTCTAATGGGATCAGGCAATTGTTTATGTGTATCTGAGTGCTTTTTTGTAGAACCGATATCACTTAAGTGGTTTGTCATCCTTCTGTTGAGTGTTGTCGACGTCTTGTGAATGAAATCGAATAGATGAAACTGTTCAGAAGCCTTCGATGGCTACGCTAGGTCGTTAATCTTCCTCGTTTCATATTTCATTCTTTAAACCGCACCACCTTCTTCTTTTCTTATTTTCATTCTTTAAAGCGCAAACCCTTCATCTTTTCATCTTTCATTCATTACTCAGCATCTTTTTCCTCTTTAAAGAACATCTTTTTCCTCTTTTCATTTTTCCTTCTTTAAACCGTTTCTCGTTCCTCTTTTCACTATTTTCACCGTTTGCCATTGTCTTTCAGCCAAAAGAAACTTTATCCCAAAATAAACATAGCAACTTCGCATTCCTCTAAATGTCGTCGGCAGCCATTTTGACTGCACCATTTTCACCAAAAACATTACTTATACACACCTCCATGTATTTGTCTTGCATAAACTCCGCCCCAGATTCCTAGGGCGGTTTTTTTTTAACAAGAGGCGACGGAAAACCCAGGTGGAAAAATAAGAAAAAAAAATGAAATAAAGAAGAAGCAAATAATAAGATACGTGAGTGAAAAAAAAAAAGTGGATTACAAATCGGTGATAATCAGATTGCAAAAAACACAAAGACAGTGGGGTACGTCGGTTTGTCCTCGAATTGACATTGAAAGACAAAATATCACAAACAAGAAAAACATGCAGCAGGAGATAGATAGATAGATAGATAGATAGATAGATAGATAGATAGATAGATAGATAGATAAGAATAGGTTTAGATAGATAGATAGATAGATAGATAGATAGATAGATAGATAGATAAGAATAGGTTTAGATAGATAGATAGATAGATAGATAGATAGATAGATAGATAGATAGATAGATAAGAATAGGTTTAGATAGATAGGTAGAGAGAGAGAGAGAGAGAAAGAGTTAGCTAACTAGCTAGCTAGATAATGAACAGATTGATAGATACATACATGCATAGATAACGAACAAATTAAAATGGATAGATAGATAGTAAATACTGAGATAGATAGATAGATAGATAGATAGATAGATAGATAGATAGATAAGAATAGGTTTAGATAGATAGATAGATAGATAGATAAGAATAGGTTTAGATAGATAGATAGATAGATAGATAGATAGATAGATAGATAGGTTTAGATAGATAGGTTTAGATAGATAGATAGATAGATAGATAGATAGATAAGAATAGGTTTAGATAGATAGATAGAGAGAGAGAGAGAGAGAGAGAAAGAGAAAGAGTTAGCTAACTAGCTAGCTAGATAATGAACAGATTGATAGATACATACATGCATAGATAACGAACAAATTAAAATGGATAGATAGATAGTAAATACTGAGATAGATAGATAGATAGATAGATAGATAGATAGATAGATAGATAAGAATAGGTTTAGATAGATAGATAGATAGATAGATAGATAGATAGATAGATAGATAGATAGATAGATAGATAGATAAGAATAGGTTTAGATAGATAGATAGATAGATAGATAGATAGATAGATAGATAGATAGATAGATAAGAATAGGTTTAGATAGATAGATAGATAGATAGATAGATAGATAGATAGATAGATAGATAGATAGATAAGAATAGGTTTAGAGAGATAGATAGAGAGAGAGAGAGAGAGAAAGAGTTAGCTAACTAGCTAGCTAGATAATGAACAGATTGATAGATACATACATGCATAGATAACGAACAAATTAAAATGGATAGATAGATAGTAAATACTGAGATAGATAGATAGATAGATAGATAGATAGATAGATAGATAGATAGATAGATAAGAATAGGTTTAGATAGATAGATAGATAGATAGATAGATAGATAGATAGATGATATGGTTTAGATAATAGATAGATAGATAGATAGATAGATAGATAGATAGATAGATAGATAGATAAGAATAGGTTTAGATAGATAGATAGATAGATAGATAGATAGATAGATAGATAGATAGATAAGAATAGGTTTAGATAGATAGATAGATAGATAGATAGATAGATAGATAGATAGATAAGAATAGGTTTAGATAGATAGATAGATAGATAGATAGATAGATAGATAAAGAATAGATTTAGATAGGTTTAGAGAGAGAGAGAGAGAGAGAGAAAGAGTTAGCTAACTAGCTAGCTAGATAATGAACAGATTGATAGATACATACATGCATAGATAACGAACAAATTAAAATGGATAGATAGATAGTAAATACTGAGATAGATAGATGATAGATAGATAGATAGATAGATAGATAGATAGATAAGAATAGGTTTAGATAGATAGATAGATAGATAGATAGATAGATAGATAGATAGATAGATAAGAATAGGTTTAGATAGATAGATAGATAGATAGATAGATAGATAGATAGATAGATAGATGAATAATTTAGGTTTAGATAGATAGATAGATAGATAGATAGATAGATAGAATAGATAGATAAGAATAGGTTTAGATAGATAGATAGATAGATAGATAGATAGATAGATAGATAGATAGATAGATAGATAGATAAGAATAGGTTTAGATAGTGTTGTGTATGATACACCTAATTTACATAAGTGGAGTACCGACCATATAAATATGGGTTGGTACCGGAAGACGAGGGAAGATTAAGAGATCGAATCCAGAGACTCTGCCCGACTGCGACTTAGTCAACCCATTCTGCAGGAACAGTCTTCCCAAGAATATACCAAAACTACCTGTAAATATTGTGTACCTTTTTTCATTGTTTCAATACATTTTGTTACGTACATTTTGTGTTGTATTATTATTATTCCATGCTTATTCAAGCTTCAACAGATAGATAGATAGATAGATAGATAGATAGATAGATAGATAGATATATAAGAATAGGTTTAGATAGATAGATAGATAGATAGATAGATAGATAGATAAGAATAGGTTTAGATAGATAGATAGATAGATAGATAGATAGATAAGAATAGGTTTAGATAGATAGATAGATAGATAGATAGATAGATAGATAGATAGATAGATTGGTGGATAAATAAATACGAACAGATAGCGATAGATAGATAGATAGATAGATAGATAGATAGATAGATAGATAGATAGATAGATAAGAATAGGTTTATATAGATAGATAGATAGAGAGAGAGAGAGAGAGAGAAAGAGTTAGCTAACTAGCTAGCTAGATAATGAAGAGATTAAGATAGATACATACATGCATAGATAACGAACAAATTAAAATGGATAGATAGATAGTAAATACTGAGATAGATAGATAGATAGATAGATAGATAGATCGACAGAGAAAGTTAGCTAGCTAGCTAGATAGATAATGAATAGACTTAGATAATGAACATAGATAGATAGATAGATAGATAGATAGATAGATAGATAGATAGATAGAAAATAGACTGGGATAGATAGATAGATAGATAGATAGATAGATAGATAGATAGATAGATAGATAGATAGATAGATAATGAATAGACTTAGATACATAATGAACAGAGATAGATAGATAGATAGATAGATAGATAGATAGATAGATAGATAGATAGATAGATACATGACGAACAGATTAAGGTAGATAGAAAATAGACTGGGATAGATAGATAGATAGATAGATAGATAGATAGATAGATAGATAGATAGATAGAGAATGATTTAGCTAGATAGATAGATAATGAATAGACTTAGATACATAATGAACAGAGATAGATAGATAGATAGATAGATAGATAGATAGATAGATCTAACAGCGCATGTGTGCATAGACAGATAGGAACTCATGCGCATACACACGCAGGCATGCACACGACATTTCCTGTTCTTTCAGGCGCGTCTTTTCATATTATTGCGATCATCATGCCGTGAATTTCAGCCTCCTTGACAATCTTGACATATGCGCATATGAGTGGCTATTTTTAAAATTAGATCTGCTAGACGCCTTCGTCTATTTATAAGAAGAAAATGCGGTTAGCACCAGTTGCGTGCATGCGCGCATGTCTGCCTCTTTGCGCCTGCGTGCGGCCCTCGTTCAACGTCAGTGATGACAGATTTGGGTGGAACGGTGGAAAAACGGGAGGGTAATGTGCGTGCGTCCGTGCGTGTGTTAGAGGGAAGGAGAAAGAAACACAGAGAGAAAGAAAGAGAGAGGGAGAGAGTTTGTGCGTCTCTCTTATATATGAAACAGTTCTTCTCAAGAAACCTGACGCAGTTACTCGACAAATAAGTAATCGGAAAAAATAGTTTTAGACAAATATTCGTGCTTTCTTTTTTCTTTTTTTTAATCGATTTCACCCCATGCAAGGCAATAAAGCCACTAAGGCACAGGGCGTTACTGCGTGTGGAAGAATTAGGAACAGAAACATTAATAACGAGCAGAAAGAGAAAAGATTAATCAGGAGAGCAGTAGATATCGATTGACATTGGATTTAAATTTTTGCAGATTAAAGTTGGCTGGAAAGCATGTAGCCGAAACTGAGTCCCACAAGTGATAAGTGCGAGAAAAGAAACTGCTAGCATAGAACTTACGGCTACATCTAGCCAGCGCAACTATCAATTGATGAGACCTCGGCGCCAGTCTAGTACTGCACTTTAAAAAAAACAGTCTAGGTACCATAGCGAAGAGCGACATTTATTCTGTACAATACAGAAATGTGGCACAAGGCCGTAAGGGGGATTAGGGAAAGGACGGTCTTAACTATAACTTAACTAGCCGCAAACACTGACCCAATCTTACGAACAATATTCCTTACACCAAAACAACACATTCATACGTACCTTTCTTACTACAATCACCGTAATACCTCTTTGTCTCTATGAAAATACTAACTAGTCCCCATATTTACAATTCATTGTCTATGGGGGAGGGGAATAAAACAACAATTCTAAAACTAGCCCCAATGAGTATTTACAATATGATTACAAAACTATTTACAAGAAATTAAAGAAAATAAGATTAGTAATAAAACCCCACACACAAAAAGCTCATCCGAACAATTACCATGAAAGTATTTATAGAAAAGACACAGTGAGGCAACCTTACGGCTGTGGGAAAGTGAGTTAAACCGAGACGCCAGATCAGTACCGATAATATTGCAGATTCTTGTTTGAATTTTATCAAGGAGATCAAGGAAAATAACAGAGGCACCGGACCATATGTAGCAGTAATATTCTAAGCAAGAACTATAGATATACAAGATAGATTCTGGAGAGAAAAAAGTGGCTAGCACAACACCGTAAACCAACTTTGTTAACTTTTGAAAAAAAAACAAAAAAAACGTGTAAGTTGGATGCTGGTGTGTTTGAGCGCGTTTATTTGAACGTAGAATTTAAAAAAAAAAAAATATTCACATAATACACAGCCCAAGAGGCGCACAAGGTAGAGGCTTACTAAATAAGGTCGTTTTATGGATGTTGAATGGGGAAATTAAGTGAAAATTATGAGGTTAATTTAGAATAGGTAACTGTTGTTTTATAAAGTAGTGATTCTTGGAAAGAAAAAAAGTGAGCCAAACTGGCACACAGATATTTGCATTTGTTATATAAATACGTTATCTAAGCATAACTTAGATATGGCACGAGGTCCGAGTAACTGATCTAGCGACAAAACCTGTCTAACCATTACATTACACCGAAGTGCCCACGCGATTTAGTAAGCGTAGCCTACATGTGGCACAAAGGCTGAAAGCTTCGAGCACCTAGTGAGTATTAAACATTACACCACATCAAAAATAAAAACAAATCTAAAATCACACACATATATATTAAAGACATTTTTATGTTCTTTTTTATAGATACAAGTATTTAAGCAAATGCTCTGTTTATTATAAACAGTATTAAATAACATTTACCGGCCTGAATATCCGAGAAATTTTCATAGAAAACATTTGTCCTTTGACAAGATTCGAACCTGCATCCTATACGGAACCGTCATTTACGCTGAGGTGCCTTACCGACCGGACACAAAGGAGAGTTCGGTAGACAAGGTCGAATTTACTGCTTATAAACTTCAATCTTCCATGAATCTCGTACATTCATAACTGCTCTGGCGTATCAAATGTAAACAAATGACGTCATATATTAAGAAATGGACAAAGTCCGACAATTTATTTATTAAAGACATTTTTATGTTTAACGTTCTTTTTTATAGATACAAGTATTTAAGTAAATGCTCTGTTTATAATAAATATATATATATATATATATATATCAATTACAGATAAAGAAAATCATTCCTCGACAAGGATGGCCATTTCGTCTTTCCAATGGGCTTATCAACTCCATGAGTTTATAAGTCCTTTGACCATTTTGTGGGGGCATCTATCTGTAATTCATATATGTTCTGTAATAAATACATTGAGCTCTTTTCTGTGAATCAGTTTTAATATTTTTTTATTACTAGGATTCACTTGGATTAATTACCACAAATTTTACTTTTTATATATATATATATATATATATATATATATATATATATAAAAGATTAATGATTAAGTTGAATGATTAAGTTGAATAAGACCAGGAAACAGTAGTATTAAAAAGTGCTCAATACACGTATGAATAAAGTAAAATAAAAGTAAAAATCACATGTGGGCCTTTTAACGCGGATTCCACTGACCTCCAGATTTTTAAAAATAAAAGCTCTCTCTCTCTCTCTCTCTCTCTCTATATATATATATATATATATATATATATATATAGAGAGAGAGAGAGAGAGAGAAATGAGAGAGAGAGAGAGAGGGATGGCTAAATATAATATATATATATATATCTGTTAAAATGAGATATCAGTCTTATTTTCATTTTTCCATAATTTCAAGCGTAATATTTCAAATTCCGTAATATATATATATATATATATATATATATATATATTCATTTTTCCGTAATTTCAACGAGAATTTATCCATCTCACACTATATGTGTGTGTGTGTGTGTGTGTGTGTGTGTGTGTGTGTGTGTGTGTGTGTGTGTGTGTGTCTGATGGATAAATTTTCGTTGAAATTACGGAAAAATGAATATATATATATATATAAATATTACGGAATTTGAAATATTACGCTGAAATTACGGGAAAATAAAAATAACACTGACATCAAACAGTTTTAACAGTTATATTTATACATTTACCAAGATTACACAAAATACCTTCGAACACTAAAGAGTAAATTTATTCAATAAAATTGCCATTGGCTTCAACCACGGCCTCCGAACAACTTTCGGAATCTCTTCTGGACGGTCTCAGATATATATATATATATATATATATATATATATATATATATATATATAATGGAATGTCCCACACTCCTTATCGCCTATGTAGACTGACTATATCAGTAGCTATATATAGTGAGCACAGGATATACCTGGGGCTTTACTTCGGGAATTACTAGAAACTTGACCCCAACTCTTCAGGTCAGTTGAATTTCAGCTTCCTGATATTTACAGTTAGATGTGTTAAACAACGTAAGACATACCACCTTTTGTTTGAACCCACCCAGTTTTCAAGTGAGCAAAACTATTAGAACACGTCACTAACAAGTGTTTCCTGTTGCCCAGGTGTTGCCTTTTAGATTGTTTAAACATTAAATAGCTCTGAATGACTACTCTTGCTTTTAGTCTTGGTTTCACCTGTAAAGACTGTATTGTTAAAAATGATGATGCAACATGAATACAGCAGAACTGTCTATGGGAGAAAAGCGAGTCATTTTGAAGCCAAGAACAGAAGGAAAACCGATCAGAGCCATTGTTCAAACATTGGGCATAATCAACGCAACAATTTGGAATCTCCTGATAATGAAGGAAACTTCTGGCGTACTGAGTAACAGATATAGAACCAAAACAACAATCAGTGACATCACCAACTACTTCCACAATGCAGGGGTGAAGATTTCCCCATCCACCGTTCGAAGACGACTTTGAGGGCAGAAATATAGAGGCCATACCACAATTTTAATAAAAAAAGTTATCATTCTAAAAACTAATTATATGTTGTACTTAAGAATACATTTGGAATGCATTAGCATACCTTATTTTTTAACGGCAGTAACAGCGTACATATTGGATTAAAAGAAAAATGTTCTTCTCCTCTATGACAAGGAAGCATGCAGCAAGAATAACACGGGAAAATAGTTTGGAACTCGGTTGGTCTGATCCCCGACCCGATATATTTACCTGACCAAGAAATTATTAAATAATTGTCGAAAATATTTTCACGTCGAAACTGCAAATAATAGTGAATGCAAATAATAGTGCATATAAAATTGAATAAAATGCAATTGTACTATTTTCTTTGACGAATAATGTTCACAACAACGGAAATTATTTATGACTGAACCAGATAGATAGATAGATATGAACAAGCTGAGATAGATAGATAGAAACAGACTGAGATAGATAGATAGATAGATAGATAGATAGATAGATAGATAGATAAAAATAGACTGAAATAGATAGATAGATAGATAGATAGATAGATAGATAGATAGATAGATAGAAACAGACTAAGATAGGTAGATATGAACAAGGTAAGATAGATAGATAGATAGATAGATAGATAGATAGATAGATAGATAGATAGATAGAAACAGACTGAGATAGATAGATAGATAGATAGATAGATAGATAGATAGATAGATAGATAATCTTTCTTTGTATTCGTCTTGTTTTTTGCCTAACCGTTGTCGGCATACCAAATGCATTGTTTATCCAGTTTTTGCTTCTATTAATAACAAACTCGGCTCTCTTATCTTTAGAAGTCAGGCTAAAAGGTCTGCTGTCGGTTCAACAGAACATTGAATCAAAAGCGAACCTGCACTTTTCTTGAAACCTGTACATGAGTCCTGCGACCTTTATCAGAACGAGAAGGGACAGAAAGTGAGAAGCAAAGAGGTTTGCTGGCTTTACACCTGACAGTTGCTTGGAACGCCTACCGAGGTACTTGCAGGCAAATCTTCAGTGGTCGAACATCAGATCGAAACAATTTTTTTTTAAGTGGCGAGCGTGGAGGATTAGAAAAAATAAGGTCCCTGCTATGGAATCAGAATTACAGGTGTTGAAATGTTCTCAGATCAGCCAAGAAGACATTCCGAAAAAAACTTCCGATGTTTGGTCGGATTTCAAGAAATGGGTCGAACCGTGAACTTTTCAGCACCCCCGCGTTATCTTACTACTTCTGTTGTCCTCTATTGCAACTGACTATGGATGTATGTGTAGCACCATACCGAGTTCAAACTTCGACCGACGACGTTGCGTTTACTGTCACACAAAAACACTTGAGAAAGTTATGAATCCATCTCCCTCCACACCCCAAGCTTTGGCTACATAGCCTTGGTTGCCAACCAGACTGTATCGTGCCAGAAAGTTTTTCTTGCATGAGTCCATCCATCAAATCTATAAATCAACCATCGGTCCTTGCATAGAATATTGCTGCCATATATGGTCTGGTGCCCCCATTGTACGTCTCAAGATCCTCGACAATATCCAGAGACAGATATGCAATATGATAGGTCCTGATCTGGCATCTCGTCTACAGTCACTTCTCACAGACGAGCCATGGCTTCCCTCTGTCTCTTCCACAAGTATTTTCACGGCAACTGTTACGACGAGCTACTTTCGCTGGTTCCCAGACTGCATGAATTTAAGCATGCAACTAGTTTGGCACCATCGGTCCCACCCTTTCACTGTCTTCTACTCCAACAGCTTCTTCTCTCCCACTTCCCGTCTATGGAACTCCCTTCCTCTTACTTGCTTCCCCGATGACTATAATCTTCAAATATTCATGTGTCGTGTCAATCGACATCTTCTGATACCTTGATCTTGTTCCCCGTCCGTCTCTTTATTTACCTTCCTCAAACATCCATCTTTACTCTTGCTCCCACCCTCTGCAGCCCCTTGCGTCCTAGTGGCACTCCCGCCTTGTTTGGGGTGAAATGCTTAAAAAAAAATTTAACTGTGAATACGAAACCGTTTACGCGTGACGTCGGTGACTCCACTCCGTAAAAAAAAAAAAAAAAAAAAAAAAAAGCCTACTTGATATGGAAACAAAAGTAGCAACACCTAGTGTAGTGAGGCTGTGGCGCTATACTCCACAAGAAGGGAAAACGGCTGATCGCCATTCCGATTGACTATGTGGGTAACGGTTTTGTTTGCCAGGGTAGGTGAGGTGGTTATAGGAGAGCTGTTTTCCCAGATATTTACTCAGTAACTGTGGCATACCAGTGACGAGACTTACTAAGCTATCTGAAGTGACTTTGTGCTTTTCAGTTCAGCATTAGAATCATAAGCAAACTCCGCTACCGGCCCGAGGTTTCCATTTTCGAGAGCTTAGCCAAAGATCTTTGTCCAGTAATTTGGCAGATTATAAATTAATGAGCTTCCTTAGCTGAAGACACTGCGGAATTGTCCATGATTAAATAATACCTGCCACATAGTATGGTCACCAGCGACAAAGCCAGTTCCCTCACCAGGCTTTTCTTGTCACCAGAAGAGTTAGAAAGTCGGCAGGATTTTAAAAAAAAAGACCTATCAAAGGCTGGAAGAACCTTTTTTTTAGGGTCAACGGCCATCTAGCACGTTGGGATTTACTAAGAATCCATAGCTATGTTTTTTTTTTTTGGTTTTTTGGGGTTATTTTATTGTTAGTTTCACCCGGGTGCCGGGTTATACAGTAAGAGGCACAGTTTATGCTGATGAGTGGGGAAGATTACAATTAACCCTATACTTAAGATTGTAGCAATCAGGGAAGCATCCTCTCGGGAGTCGGTTCCGCAATGTAATAAGCACGGTCTATGAGTATATGTGGTAAAGGGCATTGAACGGAACCTCTTCGACCGCATCTTGGACATGGTTCATTGATCCCATTTTACGAGCCGATAACCGCTACGCTACGCACATACCAATTGTTTCACTGTTTGTTTTGTTTTTTATTCTTTCTTTGTGTTTAAGTTATTTTCAGGGCTAAAATCGAAGAAGTTTAGTTTGGGCGATTCCTTAAAATTTCATGCTAAGTATTTTTTAAAGTTTTATCTAAATACCTTCACTTTTTCACTGAAAAAAAAAACACAGCATAGCACGATGAAAAAAGATCCCAAACTTTATAAAAACAAAGTTTTATCGTCAGAATGTTTATGTTATTTGTTATGCGACCTTACCCATAATAACATAATGGACTATTCCATACGTAATAAATACTGCGCCTCAAGAGGAAGCAGAGAGCGTTCAGTCTGAAGTCTGGAGTGAGGTCCGTCAGGAGTCAGTCAGAGTGAGTCAGTCAGTCGAGTCAGAGGCAGTCCGAAACAGAGTCGCGTTTAGACAATTACTGCAAGACATTGGAATAGTGATACATTGTTCTCCCTACTAAACCTGATCGTTCGTACTAACACTTTCTACTTCTCTGTATATGTTTCTGTTTGTAATATATCTGTGTTATTCCATATCCGTATTCGAGTTCTTTTTTATTGGTTCTACCTTGGACCATCACCGTGGTACAAGGACCTGGACCATAACATTATTACTATGAAGAAGGAGCAAATTATTTTTTGATTATTTTATTAAATTTTTTCATCCTTTCTCTAGGACGATCAAAATTTTGGTTAAAATTTTCGTTAAAGATTATTATTAGGAAATTTAGCGTCTGTTTTTGGTAAAAAAAAAAACATTGTTTTGGAATTCTTACAAAACTCAAATAATTGTCGGATTTTAAGGAGGTTTTTAGGACATTCAAAAAGGAATTAAATCATTTTTGAATTTTTTTTTAACTCTTGATAAAAATATTTTTTTTTTACTCCCACTTTCTTAATTTTATGACATTTCAAGAAATTAAAATTCCAGCCTCTTCATATGTATATTAGTTAAAAACAGGACTCCTTGGAAAATTCAAATAATTTTGTTTTTGTCAAACAGAAACACCATATACAGAAAATCTGCTCTGAATCGTAAAATAAAAAATGCAATAAGACTATTCTTTAATTAGAAAAGCTTTTAATTGGTTTTTATAAATACGATATATTAAGGACACTACAATTAATTAATAATAATTAATTTTTATAAGAATTGTTTTCATTGTTTTAAATTTTAATTAGAAAAATTTATTAAATTTGAAATCTTTTAAAATTCTGCATTCATTTCAGCTTTTTAGATTAGATTATTAAATGAAAAATATATTTACTAATCATAAATGGAAAAGCTTAATACAAATTATCAACCACTAATATTTTAAAAAGAATTTTGAATGTCTTTTTTGTCTATAAACGTGTCTATTTTTGTAAGTACGGGCAACCATACATGACATTATCAGAAAATAAAAGCGATGACTATATTAAATTTCAAGTCAACATTTCTAAAATTTAATAAAACATTATATTACGGAGAATATTTTCCTAAATTTTTAAGCTTTCTGGGAGCTTAAAAATTATATAAAAAAAGGTGTTCATGTAATTTTCTTAAATTGGTTTACAGATAAAATCTTCATAGAACATTAGACCTGTCATCAGGCTGTGAACATGTTAAATCAGCTACTGTCAAGTTAAAAAGACAGTTACTGTCAATTTACAAAATGTTTTCTGCGATATTTTAAACTTAAAGTAAATAATATTTGTTTTGAATCAGATTAATTATACTTTAAATCAGTTAATATTCCTCAAATAAAGTTTCAGAAAATTATATTTTATTTTTGCCAGATTTCTTCATAAAGAGAATTACATTGCGATGAAAGACGACTAAAAAGGGGAGATAATCAACTATTTTAGAAAAAAAAAACAACTCGTTCCAATCAATTTATATTAGTTTTTGAAATGCGGCAAAATATTTTCTTTATTAGAAATGTGAAATTTAATCTATTGGCTTGAAATTAAAACTAAGATAAAAGCTTCAAGAATGAGATTTCATTTTTAAAAATTCATTTTAAATCTTAGGTATCTTGTTTTTGTGGAAGTCCCTAGTTTTATCTTTTTTTTCTACAATAGATATTATCTGGAGGTAAATAACGATATTCATTTCTATGTATTCGAATCCAGTTAAAAATATTCTAAATTCGATTTTAATAAAATCTCTAAATTTATTTCTTCTTCCTGAAATAAATGTCTTCAGTTAGAAGCGTGGTAATGAAAATATTATTTGGACCACGACGTTTCAACAGGTTCGCTTTCTGGCCCACTAAGTGAGGTTATATAAAAATTATGTATTTTCTTCTATGAAGATCGTATTGTTTTTATTCTATGAAAAAAAAACGTCGTTATTCTAAGAAAAACACATTGTCTTTATTCTAAGAAAATAAGACGTAATTCTATGAAAAACAAATTGTCATTATTCTATGAAAAAAACATATTGTCTTTATTCTATCTCAAAAGCATATTGTGTTTATTTTATGAAAAACATATTGTTTTTATTCTATGAAAAAACATTGTCTTTATTCTATGAAAATAAGTCGTTATTCTATGAAAATAAGTCGTTAATCGATGAAAAAATACTGTCTTTATTCTATGCAACTAAGTAAATATTCTCCGAAATACGTATTGTTTTTATTCTATGAAAAAACAGTGTGTTTATTCTATGAAAAAAATCGTTATTCTATTAAAAACCTATTGTAATGACAAAAGTACACTGGCGTAGGCTTTAAGTAAGCTTTATTCAACTGAGAATACAAGGTTCGCGTATAGTGTCCTTTTATAGTCCCAGTAAACAGAAATAGCTCTCTTAAAGAGGAGAGTAACAAAACAAGGGGAGGCCACTCTTGATTATTCATGACAACTATTATCATTATTCTAGGAAAATAGGTCGTTATTTTATAAAAAGCGTATTGACTTTATTCTCGGAAACTAAGTCGTTGTTCTATGAAAAACGTATAGTCATTATTCTTTTACTTATTGGACTTCCCATCTCCATCTTTGCTATTTCAACCTTGCCTGAAGTTCTGAGATGAAGTATTGGAATTCTGAGGCGAATGATGGCGTACAGAACTGCCTTTCTGTCACTTGAGCTCTGGTTAATGCCACCAGATACTAATGGTGTGAAAAATAAATGGGCCCAGCGATAATAACAACGGAAAGGCAAATAAGATGTCAGAGAATGAAAGCAGTAAAGTGGGAATATAAAGAAGTTTGAAAATAAAAAAGACTAACTGAAATTTTTAAAAAAAAACGTTAAAAAGAAAAATGTACTCATTTAAAGCCTAAATTCAATCCGTCCGATATTTAAAAAAAAAATAACACAAATTCATAAATGGGGCATTCATTCATTGAATAGAGCTCTCCAAGGCAAAAAGGAAGAATTGTTCACAGTATAGTGTACACAGCGTAAGAAATCGCAAGATGGTTGTCGGTAGCAGGAAAGAATCCCTAGAGACGAAGAAATATATTTTCTAAAAAAACAAAACGGAACCAAAGACTAGTTTGATTATTATTATTATAATTATTATTATTATTATTAAAAATTTTAAGAATAATCAAGTTAGAATAGAATTATTGATTGAATAAAAGTGGGTTGAGTTGGATCGCTTGTTGTGACGTCACAACAGATCCATTTTTTTTTTTTTTTTTTTTATTTCCCGTTCATTTTCCTGCACAACAGATTCAAGAATTACAGTTTGTACAATCTTTGGTTTGTTTCCATTTTACTTTGACTTTTGTGCTTTTTGTTTGTTCTTGGATTTTTGTTTTGTTTTTATTTTTTTCCATTCGTTTCGTTAATATTAAAAACGTACGTTCAGTTTTTCTTTGAGAGAAACAAAAAAGAAAAGATAAAAAAAAAAGTAGAACTGATTTGTTCAAATTAAGAATCACGGAAAATGAGTTTATTTGTATCTGTCGGGTATGGGTGTGGGGAATAGTTAGAAAGAAAGAAAGAAGCAAACAAACAAACAAAAATAAAAAAGAAAGATAGAAATGACGGATTTGTGGGTAGAAAGAAAGAAAGAAAGAAAGAAAGAAAGAAAGAAAGAAAGAAAGAAAATGAATACATGGGTAGAAAGAAATAACGAAAGACGGATAGAAAGGAAGAAAGAAAGAAAGAAGATGAATATATGGACACAAAGAAATAACGAAAGAAAGAAAGAAAGAAAGAAAGAAAGAAAGAAAATGAATATATAGAAAGAAAGAAAGAAAGAAAGAAAGAAAGAAAGAAAGAAAATGAATATATAGGTAGAAAGAAAGAAAGAAAGAAAAAAAGAAAGAAAATGAATATATAGATAGAAAGAAAGAAAGAAAGAAAGAAAGAAAGAAAGAAAAGAAAGAAAGAAAGAAAGAAAGAAAGAAAGAAAGAAAATGAATATATGGGTAGAAAGAAATAACGAAAGAAAGAAAGAAAGAAAGAAAGAAAGAAAGAAAGAAAGAAAGAAAGAAAGAAAATGAATATAAAGAAAGAAAGAAAGAAAGAAAGAAAGAAAATGAATATATGGGTAGAAAGAAATAACGAAAGAAAGAAAGAAATAACGAAAGAAAGAAAGAAAGAAAGAAAGAAAGAAAGAAAGAAAGAAAGAAAGAAAGAAAGAAAAGTCGGACAGGAAAACTGAAGAATGTCATAAATAAAAAGGAAGCATTTAGAAAAACAAAATAAATTTATGATTAAAGTAAATATAATGTAAAGGTTGAAAAATTGGGAGACAGAACTGATCAATATTATTCATACATGTTTGAAAGAATTATTCCTGCCTAAATAGACCTTATTTAAATATATACACACATAGACATTAATAATTTTTTCAAATAATATATATGTAAAAAAAAATTGCGGAAAATATATATATATATTTCTTGGTAATTACAATTACATTGTCCATGTCCTGTACTAGCAGTAAATACCAAATGTAAATACAGAACCTTATGATAGAATTTTTATTTTTATTATATATATATATATATGAATGTAGTGTTGGTAGGATTTTCTTTACTGGAAACTTTGGAATAAAATAAATTGGCTCAAGGGTTTAAAATAAATAATATATTTTTATTTATTTTCTCTAGGGTGATGAGTGAGTCTTTTGATATTCAGTGTCGCAAAAAGTTCGTTAATAACACGGATATTAGTAGCAGTTCGTAATAAGGCGGCTATTGGCCGCTGTCTGGAGAAATGTTCGTTTCAGCCGGGTATTCGATAGTTTGAATGTCAGCACTTGATAGGTGTAAATATAAAAATACATATGGAAAAAAGGGTACAATTAACATTTTTTGAAAAAACGTGTATTTCTTAGTAATTACAGTGTCCCTGTCCTGTACATATTACTAGCAGTAGATACCATATATAAATAGACAACGTTATAATGAAATTTTAAAAAATTTTTAGTAATTGGTTGATATTTTAAAATAGTTCACTGCACAATTTGCACATTAACAGATAGTTGAAATGCACAATAGAGCATGGCATGCGGTCCATTATATTAAGAACAATCATTTGTGTTCACTAGAAAATTGTTCGAATGTGCTGGTAACTGCTTCTGCAATCAATGGATAGCAACCTATATGATTTCAAATTGTCTTCAGACAGATTTCTTAAGCTTGTCTTTATGATCTAAAGAAAATGTCCTCTCAAATTGGACTTGAGTAATTGATAGTGTGCAGATGACTTTATACACTTCTTATTCCTTTTTTTTATTACTAAAACAGTTATCTATACTATTTACATTGTTCGGACTATCATCCTCATCTTTGTTGCCACATTTATCACAACGTTTTAGCCGTTGTACGCTCCGGCCTTCTTCAGGTGGTTGGAATGTCGAACTGAACCCTTGTCTGTCTCTCTCACACTAGTCGTTGCAGCTATACTGAGATTGTTGAAACTTGCCTAATGCATGGAATAATAATGCAACACAAAATGTACTTAGAACAAAATGTATTGAAACAAGAAAGTGTACACAATATTTACAGATAGTTTGGTATATTCTTGGGAAGACCGTTCCTGGAGAATGTGTTGACTTAGTCGCAGTCGGGCAGAGTCTCTGGTTGAATCTCTTGATTCCACCCTCTCTTCCCGGTACCAACCATATTTATATGGTCGGTACTCCACTATGCAAATTAGGTGGATCCTACCACAACAGAGATGCTGCGTGAAAGTCCGGCTCGAGCAGGGAAAATCAATAATCTTCCAAGACGCCGATACCGACGACGGTGACACTCGTAATGGTTGAATATGACACATGGTTGGTTTTATATGGAGCTGAAAAAATAGCCAAGTCCCCAGGTATGCCCGCCAGACATCGATATAAAGAGTGTAATAAGACTGTATGAACGCTTTTATTTATTGTATATAAAATACAATTGTGGCACAAGGCCAAAATGGGGAGGGTTTGAGGCTGGTCGTCACTAACTATCTTATACCTAGCTAATCTGATTCACGATCCATTCACACATTACAGTTTCCACATTGACCACAAGAACTCGTCCGTCACCAATCAATCCTCCGTCCACCATAATACCGCATCCTCTCAAGGGGAAACCTACAAAACGTGCCCCCATGCCTTAAAAATTTAATGATAATAAAATATATATATATATATATATATATATATACAATTCTAATAATGAAGAATGAGAGGGGAGGGAGATGAACCCAATAATAAACTAAAACTGAACACAAAGTAAACTAAACTTAACTGATGTTAGTAGGGCCCGTCCAACCCTCAAAAAGGAGAGGCCGCTGTATTCTGCACATTGGACAAAATCGAGAAGCTCTCTCACTATGGATGTGAGAAAAGGATAAAAAATAATACGGGCCTGGGAAAATATAAAGCTGACCCAGTCGAGATGAAAAAGGGCGGGCCAAAACAAACTGGGGTGGTGGTGGGAAACTCGACTTGAATCATAACCAAAGAGGCAGCCGGAAACAGACCAGGAACAACACTTACATTAACTAGGCACACTAAAGCTTGTCTAACCTAACCAAGGGGAGGGCTCCGCAGGAAACCACCCCGATGTGATGTATGTTGACCTAAAAGAGAAAATCAAGGCTAGCCCCGTTCAAACGAACCAAGCTCGCCTCTTTCACCCACCTTTCGCTGAAGACTGTCGAATGCAAGAGTTTTCTATCAGTTCTAATCTTCATCTTGAGCTGATGCTCAAAGAATCGGATCAGATCCTGATGAGAAAGACGATTGCCTCGCAAGACTTCCTCCTGTCGCGTCGTCCAAATCACCATTCGGGCCGTGGCTAGCAGCGTCAGAAACACCATCCGTTTCACCCCAGAATACCGAGGCGACACATTGTCACACGCGTATGCGCGATCAATGAGCACTAGTTTTCGGGAGCGAGACGAGCCGTCACCTCGCCGACATGGTCCCATAAGGCCACACCGTTCACAGTCTGGCAAATTCGCGAAGCCCCATATGAAGACCTTGTCATTGAGAGGTAGCCGATTCCGAACTAATCGCCAGGTAAGCAAAAACTCAGGGCTACTGAGATAATCCACCGCTGGCGCCCAAGACCAGAAAGAGAGAAGCTCTTCCTCCGACTAGCCGAGCTGCTCACGTAGAGAATCCTTCGCGACCCCCTCCACTAGAAGACGATAGAAGACCTTCCTGGGCTGTGAAAGGTCACTGGACCGAGGAACGGCCAACAAGGCCGACAGACACTCGCGAAGGAAATCCGATTGATCCCGGGGTTTACGAAGGCGCTCAACTCGCGAGATGGGGCGATAGATAGTAAGGCGAGGGAACGCGTCCCTAACAATCTCCGCCATAATCGAATCTCCTCCTGTCAACGCGCGACGTAGGAAAGCCAACCTCGAGGCGAGTTTGTGGCTCGCCAAGTGTGGCATTCCCAGCCCGCCATGATACGGACGTTGTGCACAGACTCGTCTGTCGACCTGATTCCCGCGTCCCCTCCTTAAAAGACTGTATGAACGCTATGTATGATCCAGTTTCGATATATATGGTCATAGGCATATATAAACAGACACAGCTAGATAGAAAAATAAATAGACAATGAACAAATAGATAGATAGATAATGAACATATAGATACATAGATAATGAACAGATAGATAGATAGATAGATAGATAGATAGATAGATAGATAGATAGATAGATAATGTACTATTTTATTAACCCCAATATTTCGTCAGTTACTCTCGGCCTGTCCGTTGTAATACGGCCCCTATAGATTGATACGCAGACGTTCAATTCCGCCCGCAATTTGTGAGAGACTACCTCCTACTGTCTGGGTCTGTTGTTTCTATAACCGAGTCTTACAAAGTGGGTACAGTTGTGTGGTCACGTGCTTCCTAACTAGGCGGCCGGAACTGGATTAGGAGTCAATGCCTGGTGCATCCGGGTTGCTTGATAACTGGAGTGAATAGCATTCAATGTTTCTTCAGTCACCATAAGTGTTATGGTCCAAGTTCCTTGTACCACGGTGATGATCCATGGTTAGAACTAATAAAAGAATGATACGAACACAGGTATGGAATACAAAGATATATTACAAGAGAAATATAATACAAAGAAATAGAAGTATTAGTAATGACTATCAGATTTGGTTAGAGTGAACTATGTTGTCTCGACAAGTATCACTATTCCAATGTCCTTAAAATATGCTCTCAATTATCTCTCCTCGTCTTACAATATCTCCTCATACCTCTTGAGAGGCGCAGTATTTATAATGTCAGGAATAGTCCATTATTATTATGGGTAAGTTCCTATAACAATAAGATAGATAGAAAGATAGATGATGAACATAGATAGATAGATAGATAGATAGATAGATAGATAGATAGATAGATAGATAGATAGATAGATGGACGAAATGCGGCCCGAATGGCATTTAGAATGGGACGCCTAATTTCACGAAGAAAATAACGTTATTAAAATGTTTATTTTCTTTCGTTCTCACTTGTTCACTCACACATTCTCTCATGCATAGTCACATACATAAACAATGGTTAAGTTCAATGTTTCGTGAATTTTTGTAAACTTTTCGTGAATAAATATACTTCTTTTAAAAATATGTTTTTGCGTCATCAAATGAATAAATTAGAGAGAAATCCCACAGAGCGGCGTGTGTTAATCTTTCTGTCTTCAATGATAATATTATAACAAGAGTTCATTTTTTTAATTATATAAAGGAAAAAAAATCGACTTTTCCCCATTTCTAAGGTAGATGCTTATGCATGTGAAAATGTCTGCGGTATCTTTAATGAAAAAATGCCTTTTTAGCGGTTAGGCCCACCTTATGATGAACTGCGCCTCATACGGCCCAATGTTCGTAAAAGGTTGTCCATTCCTGAGATAGATAGATAGATAGATAGATAGATAGATAGATAGATAGATAGATAGATGAACAGATGAATAGATAGATAGATAGATAGATAGATAGATAGATAGATAGATAGATAGATATGAACAGATAGATAGATAGATAGATAAGGAACAGATTGAGATAGATAGATAGATAGATAGATAGATAGATAGATAGATAGATAGATAGATAGATAGATAGATAAGGAACAGATTGATATAGATCAGTCACGGGCAAACTGCGGCCCGTTGTGGCGTTCTAAATGGCGCGCCTAATTTAATGAGAGAAATAACGTTTAATAACATTTTGCGTTTTGTTTCATTCTCGCTTGTTCACACACATTCTCTCTCACGCCAAAAAGTTGGTGTCAAAGGGAGATAACTGTTAAAGCCAGACTAACCTTCCTTACTGTTGCCTGTTGCGTTGTGGGGACAATTCGACTAAACTATAAACATTACAATGATTAAGTAAGATTTCTTGAATTTTGTAACCTTTCGTTAAAGGTAACGTTTGCAGCATTTTAAACTATTGGCCATTTTCATTAAGGAAGATCATACGTGTAAAAATATTTTGCTTTAGAAATGAAAAAGGTTCATATTAATTTTTTTTTTCATTTTCAAATGAATAATTTAGAAACTAATCATACAGAACAGCATGTTAATCAGTGTCATTAGTGATAATATTATACGAAATTTTCAATTTCTTAATTATAATGAAAATCTTTTCTCCAAATAAATCATATCAACCTTTTCCCGCACTTTTAAGTTAGATGTTTACGCGTATGATCTTCTGTAGGGAAAATGTTCCCATTACTTTCATTGAAAATTTACTTTGATTTTTTTTATTAGTGCGACCCGCCTTATAATGAACCATATCTCATCCGACACACTGATTGGAAAAGGTTACCCATGCCTGATATAGATAGATAATGAACAGATTAAGATAGATAGATAGATAGATAGATAGATAGATAGATAGATAGATAGATAGATAGACCAATAATTTTAAGGCTTGCCAGGTCCATTAATGCGGTCCCTTTTAGTAAACGCTGCGCTAGAAACATCGATCTTCTCAAATTTCATCAATAGCCAAAAAAAGAGTGTCAAGTAGCTAAGGACTAAATGATCGATCCAATCAGGTGATCAAATTGTTGGTGCACTAAATATTGACACTGTTATGTCTGCCACAATTACAACCTGTTTGATGGGAGACGCGAATCGACGTTGCATGGTGAAGGAACAGCAGGTTAGAGGAGGGCGATTAATTTGCCGTTACACTTTAAGGTTATTTACCGCTTCCATAAAATAAGCTTCCTTTCAGAGTGAATTAGCGCCATCTTGACTGTTGCGTCCCCTAGACGTTGAGCTGCGCCTGCGCGGTATCTCCTTCTCGCCTCCTGGCAAAATCACTTTAGCTAATTTTTAAGTGTACTCGATTGGAGACAACTTGGCAGGATGTTTGCTTACGGCCACAAGGAATTTTCACTGACTCAATGAAGAAAGAAAGAAAGAAAGAAAGAAAGAAAGAAAGAAAGAAAGAAAGAAAGATGGAAAGAAAGAAAACGGGTGTGTGGATAGAAAGAAAGAAAATAAACATGTGGGTAGAAAAAAAGAATGAAAGAAAAAGGAAAGAAAGAATGATATATGGAAATAAAGAAAGAAAGAAACAACCAAAAAGAAAGAAAGAAAAAACAAAGACAGATATGTGGAAAGAAAGAAAGAAAGAAAGAAAGAAAGAAAGAAAGAAAGAAAGAAAGAAAGAAAGAAAAAAGAAAGAAGAAAATAAACATGTAGGTAGAAAAAAAGAATGAAAGAAAAAGGAAAGAAAGACGGATATATGGAAATAAAGAAAGAAACAAACAACCAAAAAGAAAGAAAGAAAAAACAATGAGGGATATATGGAAAGAAAGAAAGAAAGAAAGAAAGAAAGAAAGACAGACAATGAAGATGTGCGTAGAAAGAATGAATGAAAGCAAAAAAGAAGAAAAAAGAAGAGAAAAGTGTAAGAAAGAAAAAGAAAAAAATATGACATGAGAAAAATGGCAGAAGATGACAGGGAATGCGCTGACAAGAAAATGGCTATATAGATCGTCTCACCAAGACGTAAACGATAAACCGATGAAAGGTTTTTAAAAATGGTTTACAGAAATATTTTAAAGCATTTTTAATTCCTTCGGCAGCTTAGAAATAACCGCAGATATCAGTTAATATCCAGCCCATCGTGTTAACTATACTCCTAAGAAAAATAACATTTTACAATTCTGCTTGTTCCACCGTCAGTTAATAAGTTAGTTAGTCTGTACGTTATGCCCTGACATTACCTCAGATAAATAATAGACCATTACGTTTGCGAAGAAAGACGAAAGAAAAATATATACGCAGAGATTTTTTTTGTTTGAGAGAGAAAAAGAAATTATGTAAGAAAGAAAGAAAGAAAGAAAGAAAGAAAGAAAGAAAGAAAGAAAGAAATGGAAAATAGAGGAGTTGATAACACTCTCATGCATTTTTATATCGTTTCGCCTCGAGCAAGGCAATAAAGCCACTAAGACGCAAGGGCGTTACTGCGTGCTAGACAATATGAGGAAAAACAGTATTAAAGAGTGAGAGAGATCAGTAAAAGAAGAGTAATTAAGAAAACAGAATATAACGATTGACACTGCATTTAAATTTTTGAAGAGCAAAGTTTGCTGGGAAGCAAGAATCCGGAAGCGAGTTCCACAAGCGAGAAGAGCGATCGAAGAAACGGTTAACATAGAACTTACGGTTACATTTAACCATTTACCGCCAATCTAGTACTGCACTTAAATTCATAAAGTCTACGTACCAAAGAGGAAACGTTTAATGTCTGCTTCTATAAAATTGCTTGAATGACTAGATTGCTTTGTTTTTTTTTACGGTTTATCAACCCTTTGTAGGTTATTTAAAGCCAGAACATATTTTTAGATGGTAATGTTTTTTTTTACATAATAATGGTTTAGTGAGAGTTTTACTAATTAACCCATCACTGGGGGGAGAGAAATGGTGTATTCGTACCTTTCCCAAGGGTATTTACGCGTAAGTAAATACAACAAAACCGAGTGGAATTGGAACTCGGCTCTCCAATTAACAATTCCGGCCATTATTGATTACACCACCCACACATCAAAGTTTACAGTACCTGGTATTTCCAAACGGTCACCCATCTGGCTACTAACCTTGCTCAACGGTGCTTAACTGATCGTATAGGAATAGCTGTTTCATCCTGATCTGGCCGTAAAAATGGAAAACCTTGTCAATATTTAATTTTTTTTCATTTGTATCCTCTTACTTCTTTAAATCATAACCTGCATTCATAGATTTTCTAAGCGCAGCTTAAATTTGGCACAAGGCCGAAAGTATGGCACATCCATTGAAGAACCCACTACTCAGTCGTAATTGCTCTAGCGAGACAAGCTTATTAACCATCATACCACGACGCGCCCACTCCCCAGCATCCATACGTATGATTGTTATGGCAACATTTTGTTAAGAGTTTATTTTATCGTCGTTGAACTCGCAAGAGGCTTATTCAATCATTGACTTAAGAATTATGATTCACCAGAAAATTCAAATAGAACTATGAATATTGCCAGTTGCTATGATTATTTGAATTAAGTACGTCTTTGTGGCTTCCTTCAAAACGCTGTGTTTAACGAGCAGTCTAGCTTTTCTAGTATTGTCTGAAATACTAAGAGAAGTTTTTTTTTACGACGAGATTTGATAGACGCGAAACGTCTTCAAATCGATAATGTTCCAAATGAAGTTTCTTGCCTTGAATGTTTAAGTTCAATTTCAATTCAAGGCTACAAATGGAATAACATATGTACGATCCACCGCCAACTTCTCCAGTCTAAAATGACCTCTTTAGTGCAATGAGGAAGGTTCTGACGAAGGGTTTACATTTTTTTATTTTTTATTTATTTTTTTTTAAGCATTACGCCCCGAGCAAAGCGTGAAGCCACTAGGATGCAGGGGGTTGCAGAAGATTTGGAGCAAGATCAGATAGGAGTGATAGAAGAAAGGATGAGGAGAAGGATAGTAGATAGATCAAGGTAACTGGAGATGTCGATCGACATTACATTTGAATAGTTGGAGATTATAGCTCTCAGGGAAAGAGTAATTGGGAAGGGTGTTCCACAGGCGAAACGTGCGAGGTATGAATCTATTGGAGTAGAAGAGACGGCTACATTTAAAATTCTCTACAGTGAAAGGTTGAAAGAGGGATGCCAGCCTCGTAGGGCGCTTGAATTCATGAAGTCTGGGAACCAGTGAAAGCAACTCATCGGAGCAATTACCATGAAAGTAATTGTAAAAAAAGACAGAGAGAGGCGACGGCGCGTCAGTGAGAGAGCAACTGTAGACGAGATGCCAGATCGGGGCCAATTATATTACATATCCGCCTCTGGATCTTGTCAAAAACTTCGAGGTAAACAGAAGATGGACCAGACTATATATGGCAGCAATACTCCATGCAAGGGCGAATGGTTGATTTGTAGATTTGAAGTATCGATTCCGGGGAGAAAAATTTCCTGGCGCGGCACAAAGTGCCAACTTTCCTTGCGGTGGACGAAGCAATTGACTCAATGTATTTGTTCCATCTCAGGTCAGCAGTCAACGTGAGACCAAACAGACGCAGAGAGTTGCTTTCAAGAAGTTCCCCGGGCCTGAGAAACCTCTCCCGTCTAAAATGATCTCTTTAGGGCAATGAGGTATGTTCTGCTGTAGGGTTTGCATCCCCGGGCCTGAGAAAGCTCTCCCGTCTAAAATGATCTCTTTAGGGCAATGAGGTATGTTCTGCTGTAGGGTTTGCATCCCCGGGCGTGAGAAAGCTCTCCCGTCTAAAATGATCTCTTTAGGGCAATGGGGTATGTTCTGCTGTAGGGTTTGCATCCCCGGGCCTGAGAAACCTCTCCCGTCTAAAATGATCTCTTTAGGGCAATGAGGTATGTTCTGCTGTAGGGTTTGCATCCCGGGCCTGAGAAAGCTCTCCCGTCTAAAATGATCTCTTTAGGGCAATGAGGTATGTTCTGCTGTAGGGTTTGCATCCCCGGGCCTGAGAAACCTCTCCCGTCTAAAATGATCTCTTTAGGGCAATGAGGTATGTTCTGCTGTAGGGTTTGCATCCCCGGGCCTGAGAAACCTCTCCCGTCTAAAATGATCTCTTTAGGGCAATGAGGTATGTTCTGCCGCAGGGTTTGCATCCCCGGGATTGAGCAACTTCTCTCATTTATAATTAGAAGAAATATAGCTCCACTTACAGCACAGGAGGCGATAACCACGCTTCAGTAAACTCTCATTAGCAACGGTTAACTCCTATGCCAGGTAAGTATTGCTTCATTTTGGGGGTTTAACTTGACTTTTCTAAAGACAGACATGGCAGGTTCAGTAAGTACTTTACTCCACTCACCATCTCTGTCTTTAGAAAAGTCAGATCAGACCCCAAAAAATGAAGTAATTCTACTATATTCGGTCTGGAGCCACCCAAGTTTTCCAGCTTTGACATAGTTCAAAAGTGATTCAAGGGGCTTTGCGTGGTATGACTTATTTTCCACCATACCATCCCTTTCCCCACAGACCTAACATCCCAACCTTCTCGCTATTCTATCTCTATTTCCATGTTCCAATTAGTTTTATTCTTTAGTTCTACCAGTTCCGATCAGCTTACGATCAGCGAAGTTAAGCAACGTCGAAACTGGTCAGTACCAAGATGGGTGACCGCTTGGGAATACCAGGTGTTGTAAGCTCGGATATGTGGATGATGTAATCGGCTTTCGGTCATATCACTTTGAAACACCTGTTCCCGTACGATCAGCGAAGTTAAGCAACGTTGAAACTGGTCAGTACCAAGATGGGTGACTGCTTGGAAATATCAGGTGCTGTAATCTTTGATATGCAGAAGTGTAATGGATAACGGCTCGGAATTGGAAATCAAAGATCCGTGTTCGAATTCCAGTCGGGTCTGTTATATTCACTTATGCGCAAATGCCCTTGAGAAAAGGCATGAATCTACAACTATTTTGAATGGAATTTGGATACAAGCATTATGATTGTCGAAATATCTTCTGTACGTTTACCGTGATTACAAAAAAAGTCTATAAAACACCGTATTATGTTAATTATAAAGTTCAAACTAATATTAATGCTAATACGTAACATTAACATGGATTAATGATTGATTGATTCTTTTTTACGGTTTATCGACCCTTTACAGGAAAAGCTAGGAATACACCTCATCCCCTCACCACTCTCCAGCTTTTGGTTAATTAGTAGAATTTTTATCAGTAAATCATTATTATCTCCAAAAAAATTCTTACAATCAAAAAATTATTTTCTGGTTTTAAAAAAGTTTCAAAAGGTTGATAACCCCCAAAAAACACAATCAATCAATCAGTTCAGACCTTCACAGCTAAAATCCGCCATTCTACTTCGCCATCGTCGGATTATATTATTTTCGTATTCCATTTGTAAGACGAAATTTCCACTCAACTTCTTCCTAAGAAGCGCTAGTTTGTAGAACAGACTCCCACGTGGTTGCTTTCCCGAACACCGCAATCTTAGCATCTTCAGGTTCAGAGCCTCTATAAATATGCAAGTAAGATTACGAATGACAATTTCTAACGCAAGATTTCAGAACTTGGAAGTCAGGCGCTACACAATCTTCCGACTCAGTGCCTATTAATCTTCACCTATTTGCTATTTTGCTATTATATTATATTGTATGCCAATAATTTTCTTCCTCTGTGACACGATTATTTTGTTCCCCGTTTCTGAAACTTTCCGAAAAAAATTCCTGGCAGAACGTTTATTTGAACCGGCATGCTTACAAAAAAGAATTTGCACCGACATAGCTATTCCAGATGTCACTTGTATTCAATACAAGAAATAAGGCGTAATTTCCATGGAATGTGTTCTGACCGGCTACATTCCTTAGTTCCACCAGCCCTTCACAGCTAAGACCCACCATGCCATATACACCCTTTCAAACCATCTTCGATGCCTTCGCATTCCATTAGTAAGGAGGAAATTCCAATCGGACATCTTCTTCCTAAGAACTGCTACCTTATGGAAAAGTCCCCCGATCGAGTGTTTTCCAGTTCTCTATAACCTTAACCTCTTCGAGTGCCGACCGTTATTTTGCCACGCATTCTCATAAACTGCACTTCTTACCTCCTCGTTACACTCATACAATATAATTCAGTAACACTCTACCTTGAGTGGCTCTTGGGCCTTGTGGTGTGGGGGGGGGAACATTAGCAAAAAAAAAATATAAAAGTTTAACACACGGTAGTTGGTCTCTACAATTCTTGTTCAAGACTCTAACTTCAGGATCGAAATGGCACAAACGGTAATCGAAGTGTTCGTTCCTCGCATCATCGATATTGACAGACGTCAGTGATTGCATCCGAACGCCAGAATAAATGTCTGGTGCGCACCACTTAATAGCATGTTTTGAGGGTTGAGGCGTCCAATCGATTATTCGTTGCTGGTAATTGAATGTCAACATCCCAAAACGAAAAATGCCAATATTTATTCATTTTTTTTTTTTTTTAATCTCGTCGATATTGGAATTGACGCAAAAATCAAGGTTTCAAATAACAGCCATTCAGGCAGACTGGTGCAATCAGATATTTCTTTTTTTCTCTGGCTGCGTAAAACTTAAAAATATCTATAATGATAAGCATGGATCTATCTCTATATATGGAAGAAGCAAAATTTTAAGAAATCACAAACACACACACATATATATATATATATATATATATATATATATATATATATATATATATATATATATATGTCTGTGTGTGTGTGTGTGTGTGTGTGTGTGTGTGTGTGTGTGTGTATATATATATATATATATATATATATATATACTTCGTTGTATTGATGTGAGTTTGCGACCCAGGGTTTCACGCCCTTGCGATCGTCAGACAAATTGATTTATTTTTTTACATTTTGGATATTGAGCGCTCTCCAATAAGTACCGCACATATATAAATAATATATATAGAAATTATATATATATATATATAATACGCGCGCGCGCGAGCGCTCACACACACACACACACACATATATATATATATATATATATATATATATATATATATAGTAATAGTTATCCACAGAGAGACTCCGGCTGCCTCTAGCTAGGATAGAAATCCGGCTGAATTGGAGTCAGTAAGAGAATCTATCCCTAAGCTGTTGCGGCACGGCGAGAATGAATGTGAATTTAAGCGTACTTATTTTTAGATACAGTGGCTGAGAGAACTCGATTCGTTTTATGGAAGAGTATTGCATTAGTAGCAGTATTAGTGACTGTTTGTAAATTTACACTTTCTCCTCTGAGAGCTCAACCGAAATAAGTTTTCAGGAGTATATACTGTCATTCACATCTCATCAGTATGCCTAGACGTCCGGTTGCCTCTAGCTAGGATCGAAACTCGGCTAAAGTGGCGTCAGTCGGACAATCTACCCCTAAGCCGTTTTAATTTTTATTAAGTTTTTCCAACATCCTAACATTTTTTCCGTTTTGTAAGATTAAAGGAATATAAAAATTGTCTATCAGTTTTATTGGCCCAAGCGCTTTCGATCAATTCTATAGCCATTTCCAAGGCTGTTTTGACTCTGGTGTTTGTTATTTTTTCCTCGTGTTTTGACTGTGACGTTGTAAATTTTTATGATCCTAATCATAATGATCGGTCATTTGCTTAGATTTTAGGGGGGGTGCCAAAACAGCTTAACGAGTTGGTGTGCGTGGTGGACAGAACAGTTTCTCGGAGGAAAAATTAAATGAAGAAACATTGCTTTGAGCTACACAGGATAGAAGATTGTGGAGCGCCAGAATCGACACAGAAAAGAAAAGAAAAGAAGCTTCAAAACTTTTAAAAATGCACGATTGATAGAAAGAATTCTTGGTTCGTACCATTTTGTTTTTCACTGTTTGAAGACTAAATTTCATATCTGTTAATAGTCATATGTTTCTTAGTATCGTCCGGTCGGTATTATATGGAGGATCGCTCGCGAACACTAGGTACTGTAAGGAACTTTCTACAATCCTAAACATGTTTCGGCTTTAAATAAACCAGAACGGGTTCATAATAGTAATGGTAATTGTTATATTTGCCGTTTCCCTATAAGGAAATATTCAGCCGAGCAGCCAGTACTGCTTTCGGTTGGAATTTATAAAATCTTTTTCTTAAAACAATATTTTTTTTTTATAGGAAAACAGGTTTCTCAAGTCCAGTAGCTGTTAATGCCACTTCCATTATTGATGGGTATTTCCTTCCTAACCTTTTGTTTGAAGTAGTGTGGAATGTCAACATCTTGATTATGTTATTATTTTCTCTTTGAGTTACAAGTGCTATCCATTTTAGTTGTTGCTGCTGTTGGTAGTCCTAAAGTGATATGGTTTCTGTTATCTAGTACAATTCTTTGTGATTCTGTAGCGCCAATCGACAGTGTTCAAAGAAGGTTGATCTTTGCCAAGACGCTCAGGCTTCACTCGCTCAAAACCTTTTTTTAACCATTGATCTTGGGAAGCGATTGTATACAGCTGACAGTTGAGATATTTCTGAATGGGGCTGACGCCATGCATGACATCCACATGAAAGTGTCGATCTGACGAGGCTATTTAAGAACATGACTCGAGTTATCCAATCGATGTTTTGGTTTTGTAGCAATTTGCAGTGTTGGGAAAAACTATCTCTGGCGCAATCTATTGTCTGTTCAATTTCATTTTCTCCTATAAGCTGTAAAAGAACATATCAATTAACAATTCTTGTCAGTGTGTCACACCTTTTCAACTTTACTCCTAGAGAACGTAGCCCAACATATAATACCATTTTGGAATCAGGCCAACCTCGTAATCAAATTAAAAACATTCCGGGTCTGATCCGGAGCCGCAATCCTGAAATTTTGGATTCCCAAGTTTTCATTATTGCGATTGTTTTCGACGATTTTTTTACGTGCAATTTTTTGGTTTTTTTTGCGATAATTTTTTTGTACGATAACAATTTTTATAACTTGGATATAAATTTGGAAATAATTGAAATTAATTGCGAAATCCAGCGAAAGTGACCCATGAAAAAAAAAAAAAAATGTTTGTACGAAAAGTAAGGACCTTCGCAGGAGGTAGCTTAAAAGCCGCCCGATATGAAGTAAAGAGTTACGACTGCTCTTCGCAATACATTGGGGAAACTTGCAGAAATTTAAAACAAAATGTATGTATGGACAAGAAAAGGATCTTATACACAATTTATCAAATGCATTAGTTTTAAATAGAAATAAATTCGATCACAATTTCGATCTAAAGAAAGCCACACTTATTAAAAGAGAAAGTAACTTACTTAGACGGAAAATTCTTGAGAATGCTGCTATTGAATTTTACCAAAATAAAAAATCTGCGTCCCGGATTTTTTCAACTATCTGCATTCCAGGGAGAATTACTATTATTCCCAAGCCAACATAGATAATTATAAAAATGGTAAAAATTTAAAAAGAAAACGGTTAAATTCATAACCTCATGTTATTTTAAAAAAATTAACAACAGCTTCATAGATAGATAGATAGATAGATAGATAGATAGATAGATAGATAGATATGAATAGACTGAGATAGATAGATAGATAGATAGATAGATAGATAGATAGATATGAATAGACTGTGATAGATAGATAGATAGATAGATATGAACAAACTGAGATAGATAGATAGATAGATAGATAGATAGATAGATAGATAGATAGATAGATATGAACAGACTGTGATAGATAGATAGATAGATAGATAGATAGATAGATAATGAATAGACTGTGATAGATAGATAGATAGATAGATAGATAGATAGATAGATATGAATAGACTATGGTAGCTAGCTAGATAGATATGAATATACTGTAGATAGATAGATAGATAGTTAGATAGATAGATAGATAATGAATAGACTGTGATAGATAGATAAATAGATAGATAGATAGATAGATAGATAGATAGATAGATGTGAATAGACTGTGATAGATAGATAGATAGATAGATAGATATGAATAGACTGTGATAGATAGATAGATAGATAGATAGATAGATAATGAATAGACTGTGATAGATAGATAGATAGATAGATAGATAGATAGATAGATAGATAGATAGATAGATAGATAGATAGATAGATAGATAGATGCAGAAAAATAGGCATACTGATCTGAAAAGAATGCGATACTTATGAATAGACGTAGGTAAATCGACAGACAGACATTTAGACTCAGAGAAAAACAATCGAACAGACAGACGACATTCCTCATCGTCTGAATATAAAACTAGGTCTCTTGTTAACGTCACATTTCGCAGAGGGAAACCTTACCAGTGCGATAACACACTTTCTACTTTCAGTTGGACTTTGACAGCGTCATTTGCCTTCTTTTGTATGTCTTTGTGTGTGTGCGCGCGTGTGTGTGAAGGGTGTATTGTGAGAGTGTGTGTAATAAATACCGTCTGAATTGCAAGTAAACTTGTGACTATGTGAAATCAGTCCTCAATTGATATGCTCACACGCCCGGGCACCCAGAGAAGATCGAACACACAAAGATAGTCGTTATGATATCCTGATTGGTTCGGTAAACTTTAGCCACAACAGGGCGTGCTGTTGTTTGCTAAGCTCAGCAAAAGACCACAAGTGATGTGTGCCAAGCCGTAATGACAAGCTCGTTAACGATGGCGGCGTCACCACCCTAGACTAAACTTATTTTGGGCCCAAGGCCACAAGTAGGAGTTTTCCATGAGGATCAGTCTCCTTCAGCCAGAAAACTCGGGTCATGTTCTCAAATAGCAACGTCAGATCGAAATTTTTCAATTTTTCGGTTCAATTTCTACTTTCTAAGACCAATGGTGAAAAAATAGGCTTTGACCGAGTGAATCCTGAGGGTCTGGGGCCAAGGCTTCCATTCCTTGAACATCGTGGACTGGCGCTACAGATTCAGAAACAAAGGATCGTACCAGATAACAGAAACCACATCGCTTGAGGACTACCAACAGCGGCAAGCACTAAAATGGATAGCATGTTTGACACGTAGAGAAAATAATGACATAATCAAGATGTTGATACTGATTTTCTAAGCGTAGCTTAATTGTGGCACAAGGCCGAAAAAATCCGGATGTTGATATACTACATTCTACTTCAACTAAAAGACCATCAACAATGGAAAGAGCGATAACAGCTACTGGACTTGATAAACCTATTTTCCTGAAAAAAATTTTGAAGAAAAAGATTTTATAAATTTCAAAAGACAGCAGCACTAACTGCTCAGTCAATGAATACCAGATGTTTCCTTGTAGAGAAACGGCTAATATTACCACTAGCCGAATTAGTCTCGCCTTGCTGCATGCCACACATTTTTGTTGTAAGAAAATGATGATTGATTTTAAATCCTTGTTATAATTTGTGGAGAAAAACAAGGTATTTCAGTATTACTGAATGATTTTGCCGATGTGATCTCCATCTTCTGGCTTTCTCCTTCTATATTTTGGATAGGAGTCATTCCTTTGCTCAAATTTGAATTTAATTTAAATCAAAGGGGAAAAAAGTGTGGGGATGCAAAAGCAGCTTGATTTGACTCTTTTTGATATGTATTTGATGCAATACTTGATTGAATGAATTGATGAGCAGATTTTCAACATTGATATGACAGCTGAATTGTCACAACAAATATAAGGCACTACCCACTGATTGATGATTTCTTGCTCAACTTGACATCCATATTGTCTCATTTTAATCTTGCCGATGTGACCTCCATCTTCTGGCTTTCTCCTTCTATATTTTGGATAGGATTCATTCGCTTGTTTAAATTTAAATTTAATTTAAATCAAAGGGAAAAAATTCAGTGGAGGGTCTGTGACCCCCCAACATCGAGGACCATCAAAATGAAATATACTTATCCAAGTACCCTGGGTAATGTAGTTTCAGAATATATATGGTTATTGTTACAGTTTTTTGTGTATATGTAACTAGTGAGCCAATCCAAATGACTTAACTCCCTTTATAGTCTACCAATAGAAGGTTAACCAATCAGAAGACGTAGAACATTCAATTCGTCGTGTATAAAGGCGGCCATTTTTGTTTACTCTATCCGAATGTCCAGTGCCAGCTTGTCAGGCGAAGAGAACCAGAAGGACGAACTACGCTCTGCTACTTTTACCAAAATATCCACTGCTAACCTGAACAACGCTTTCCTACTGTCTTCGAAATATTCACTGCTAACCTCTGGATTCTATACTCGAAGACGACCGTCATCATGAATAACAGTTATTGGAGAGGTCTATCTCCAAAACACTTGGAGGAGCTCGATAACAAACAAACACACAGACAGTGGCTACAAATTTATATATACAGATTAATGTTACCAATGGCCAAAAGAAATCACTCGCCAAGCGTTTCCCCACGCTGACGTGCCTTACACGCGTGCCCTTGTTGATTCAAACCCACTCTTCGATTCGTAAAATGAGTTCGTGAATAGGCAAGAGAGGTGCCGCATAATTAGGAAAAAAACACGTCGCAGAGCTTTTTAAAGGATATTTACTCTATCTACTACGTGAAATATTCATAGAGAAGCCGTTCAGTTTTGATAAGCGAAAGAATAAATAAATAAAATCCACTCCTGCCCCCCTATTCCCCGTCAAAGTGATAAAGAAAAGCACGTATACGAATCCCTTGGTATTAACAGATCGAATATTGACCGAATTTTACTCGGGTTTTAAATATGTGATTCTAATGTATAATGTATGCGTTGGTGTCTCCAGTGCGATCTCATCTTGATGATGTACCCACTGAAGCGTGCTGTATTAAAAAGGCGCGAAAGGAAAGAAGAAGAAAAAAAGAAAGAAAAAGAAGGGGAAAGAAAGCGATAGAAAATAGAAAAATGGAAAAAGAAAGAAATAGAGAAAAAGATGGAAACAGATAAAGAAGGAAAATACTAAAGATGGTATACAAGAAAGGAAGAAACGAAGAAAGATGATAAAAAAAAGAAAAAGATAAAAAAGCGAAAGGAAATGAAAAAAGAAAGAAACAGAAAAAAGAAAAAGAGAAAAAGAAACAAAATGCAAAAGAAAAAAGTCAGAAAGAAAAAAAAAAAAAAAGAAAGAAAAAAAAAAAAAAAAAAGAAAATGAAAAGAAAAAAAAAAAAAAAGAAAACGAAAGAAAAAAAAAGAAACAAAATGAAAAAGAAAAAAGTCGCAAAGAAAAAAACAGAAAACGAAAGAAACAGAAAAAGAAACAAAATGAAAAAGAAAAAAGTCACAAAGAAAAAACAGAAAACGAAAGAAACAGAAAAATAAAACAGAAAAAGAAACAAAATGAAAAAAAAAAAGTCACAAAGAAAAAAACAGAAAACGAAAGAAACAGAAATACAAACAGAAAAAGAAAAAAAATGAAAAAGAGAAAATACGAAAAGATAATGAAATTGAAAAAGAACAGGGAAAAGAAGGCAAATGAAAAAAAAAAAACAAAGAAAAGGGGCAAAATAAACAGAAAGAAACCCCCCAAAAAGACAAAGAAAGAAGCAGAAAAAGAAAGGAAATGAAATATTTGTAATAGAAAACAAAAAAGAAAGCAAAAAGAATGAAACGAAGAAAAAGAAAGAAAATAACAGAAAAAGAAAGTAAACGAAAAAGAAACAGAAAAATGAAAAAGAAACAGAGGAAAAAAATGAAATTAATGGAAACTGAAAAAAAAGAAACAGAGAAAAGAAAAAAAAAGAAACAAAGCAAAAAGAAAATAGAAAGGAAAAAGAAAAATTACAAATAAAGAAAATGAAAAGGATAGAAAATGGAAAAAAAATGAAAAATAAAGAAAAAGTAGAAAGAGAACAATGAAAGAAAATCTCAAATGAAATGAAATGAAAAGAAAGAAAGAAAGACAGAAAGACAGAAAAAAGAAAAGGGAAAAGAACAGAAAAAGAAAAAGAAAAATAGGTGGAAAAAAGGTGGAAAAGAAAACGAACAAATCTAAACACAAAAAGAAAAAGAACGAAACAATATAAGTACAAAAGAAAGAGAAAAGGATAGGAATAATAAAAACAACAGAAAGAACAGAAAAATTAGAAAAAAAAGAAGAAAACTCGAGGAAAAGAAGAAATAAGAAAAATAGAGAAAAAGAAACTTTGTTGCAACTACGTACTCCGCGATGTTCTCTACTATGTTGCAGATGATGATGTGTTGTAGTGTTTACCTGTCGAAGTGGATACTCTACAGACCCGTGGTAATCCTTTTAACTGAAAATTCATTCAAATCACTCTGATAATAGCAAACAGCTATTTATTACTAGAGAATGCTTTCTTCTTTTTTTTTTTTTTTTTTTTTTTATTTGTAGCTGGAGTGAACGAAAGTCTAGAAAGGCCTCCTTCTCTTTCAGGTCTTTTGCAATGAACAGTCAGTCAAACAATAATACCGACTTTTTCTTCAGTTTCCCTTCTTTCCTTTCAGTCAGTTTCTTTCATTTTTACCTTAAATTCGTTCTTCTAACCCCAGCGAAAAGTAACTCCGTTTCGCTGTCGGACCGGGGGGACAAAAAGGGCTTCACTGACTGACTAGAGCGGATACTCCAACTGCCTGCGTGTGTGGACTTTTCTGTTTATAATGTCTTCGGACACTAGAATTGTCACCAAGGCCTTTTCTACAGACAAAGATTCTCTTGACAAAAACCAGACGCCAAGACCTGAATAACTTGGTGAAATACCAGGTGCTGTAAGCTGGGATGTGCGGACAGTGTAGCGGATAGCGACTCGGAATTGGAAATAGGGGAACCGAGTTCGAATTCCAGTCGAGTTCGTTATATTCACTTACTCGCAAATACCCATGCGAAAGGTATAAATCCACCTCTTCTCCACCCAGATATGGGTTAATTAGTACAACTTGTATCACTAAAATTCGTTATTATCTCTAAAAAAAACTCTTACAATGTAAAAATATTCCTGGCTTTAAATAACTTCGTAATAGGTTGATAAGCCGTAAAAAAAACAAATCAATCAGAAAAGTATTGGAAAGGTGATTGATAGAGAAAATTTTCGTTTTTAGGGGTGGGAGGGTGTTAAAATTAACAAGCTATTCCTTGTCCCATTTAACAACAGGTTGTATGTCGTTCTTGAGATCAGATCCAAATTTGAACTTATCGAACTGATCTGACTTACTATCGAGACAGGATTAAATGGGTGTGTCGTCAGCATTTGTCTTTATAGACACGCGACGGTCTTCATCCAGAAAATTGTAAATTTTCTCAACCAGTTCTAACGTTCCTCTTCCTCCCAGATGTCTCTTCGTTTCTCACTTCCTGTCTATCTGTCCTTGAATCTTTTGTGCCAACGAAAAACAGATGCTCAGCTTATACAATTTAATCTACAAGCAGACTGGAACATTTCAGAAGATTCTGAGGCCTTTTTGCGCAGTTTAACGCAAGACTTAATCGCATAGCGAATTTTCCAAATAGTCTTCACGTCTTGACTGCATTCTGCAAACTCGTCAGCTGTGACAAACCGTGTTTAGTCGGGTGTGTTCAAAGAGCTTTTACAACCGTCTCCTTCAATCTGGAATGACAAAAGTTGGTAAATCAACTTATTAGATGTATAGTACTTATACTTTAACATTACTAAAATCTAGGACAGTTATAAATGCCTCTCTTCAACAAAAAAGTTCGAAAAAAATCTGGAATGCACCTTTTAGATTCATCTTGGGAAATAAGCATTAAGATCTAATCATTTATTGCTTCTAGTTATCCTTCAACTTTTATGACTGTAATTTTATATGTCAGGTTTCGAGTTGGATCAGTCGTCTATTTTCAGGTGTCCTAAGTTGGTACAAACGAACAAAACCTCAGAGCCATACCTATAGTGTGTGTCGTCCGGAAAAAACCAACAAATAACATATATAACAAATATATATATATATATATATATATATATATATATATATATATAATATAATATAATATTAGGCAGCATATATTTTATATATAAAGAAATAATTGATTGATTCTATGTATGATTATTTCTTTATATATATATATATATATATATATAGAAATGTTTGTGTTTGTGTTGTTTTTATAGATGTGTGTTTGTGCAAATGTCTGTTTAAGTTAAACAGTATTAAATAAGATTTAAAAATGAATGTCGAAAAATTTTCATAGAAAATTTTCATTCATAGACAGGATTCGAACCTGCATCCTATACGGAACTTGCGTCATATACCTGACATATTTTTCTATTTCCATTTCTGTGTGTCGTGTGCGTGACACACGTCACACACACACACACACATGACACAACACACACACACACACACACACACACACACAAACCCGTCCTAGACATGAGGATAAACTACATCCGCGTGTCCTGAGTAAGATGATAAACTATGTCCAACATCAAGGCCTCTGATCAGGAGGTTTTGAGGAGTGTGGAACCACCTCTTAATTGCTGGTGTTCCCAGGTACACCCTAACCCGGGGTGGTAGTACCTGTTAGGGTCCCAGCTATGGGCAAATTGTTAACCCTCAAACTGGGGTCAAAACACTCTAAAAGTGTAAAAATAGATTTTAATACCAGCAATAATTTTTTTTAAAGGGAAATTATTACCACCAAAATATTTTTGCGGAAAAAAAATTACCAGAAGTAAGGCAACTATCATCAAAACATCTGTCATCGCCACCATTAACATCAAACTTAATGATTTTATTACCACTTAGGCGGAAAGTCACTTTTGCCAACAATGAAATATTAAAAGAACATAACGAAATTTTATTTGTTTAAAAATTTATTCCTTTAATTTGCCAAAAGGTCACGAGACCGGAACGCATGTAGCAAAAGTATGAAGAATAAAATAATATAATATATACACTAAAATACATCCACATAATAATAAAAAACGTTTGAGGTTTCTTCTTTTAATATATATATATATATGTGTGTGTGTGTGTGTGTGAAAAGTGCATATAAATATAAATAAATATATATATGTATAATTATTTATATATTATATGCGCGGTACTTATTAGAAAGCGCTCAATATCAGAGATAGAGCTAACATATTTGGTTGGATAGATGTGAGTTTGTGACCCTGGGTTTCACACTTTAGCGATCGTCAGACAAACTGATTAATGTTTTAAAAAATTTGGGTTTATGTAGATTGCGTGTATTGGTGTTATTGTGGAAGTGGTGGGGGAAATTTCGTCGTTTTGTCATTCATCGTACTAATGCAAACATCGATGTATGCAGACACATATACATACTTGGTCGTCCGTCGGGACTCATACAAATATAAACATATGTGGGCAGTTTCGGATATGACATATGTATGTATGTATACGGGTGGTGTTATGTCTATACATACGCATTTGTATGTTGAAATGTTGAAATTTAAACATTGGAAGTGTGGCGGAAATGTCTCGTTAATGTCTCGTGAATGTTTACATGTCATATTATGTATTTTCCCGCTGAAAAATATTTCCTCGCATGTATGTATATGCGTGTGGTGGGGTTTGTGTAAAATTATGATAGGTAAAAATTATTATTATTTATATTTATTTTTAAATTTTTGAAAAAAAAAATGGGGGTTTATTTGTTATATTTAAAGCTGGTTATTTGTTTGTTTTTGGTGACTGTGTATATGTACCAGGTAGAAATTTGTAAGCCTTATTGGTTAATTTATATGGTGATGTTTAGTTTAATATTCAATGTGCTGGGTGAGAGAGTAGTTCAATTTAATAACGGGTCTATATGATATGATGTGATAGTAATGTTTCAAGGGATTGGAGACAATGATAGTTAGCTAATAGTTATTGTAAATTGGTAGAAATTGTAAATTGGTAGAAATGATTAGTAACGGTGGTGGGAGAATGATAAAACCATGAATGTAGTTATAGTGGCGGTAGCTTGAACTAAAAAGTGGTTGTTGGTGTTTTATTTTATTTTTGTTTTATTTTGTTATATGTATTAATTTATTTTGGTATAAATCCTGATAATAGGTATTCTGTGTAAAATTATGGTAGTTGAAGATTGCTATAATTTGTAATTTTTAATTACAAAATTATTATTGTTATTATATTAAAGCTGCCTGGTAATAGATGTTTAGATGTTAAAAACCCGAGACATTCAACTTTAATACAAAAAAGTGCCCACCAATATGCAAGAAAATGTTAAAATTCGAAGAGGACATGATAAATTTAGTTAGAACCTTGAAATTCAAAAGACACTATTATCAATGGTGTATTTGTAATATTATTTTAATATTTTTAATATTGAGCACTATATGTAATTTCTGCTTTACTTATTTGAACTATTATATTCTTAAATATTAGGCTTATCTTAACTAAGCTGTTATTTTGTTTTCTTATTCGATTTGGTGCTATTCTAAAAAAAAAAAAAAAAAAGGAATAAAGCATAAAACAATACGACCATCTTTATTTCTGAAACGAAAGCTACAACTTTCTTACTAAGCAACTTTTCTTGCTTTTTCTCGACAGATTTATACAACCCCCACCCAAAAGTGCTCATCCGTTATCAAGATCGAGAGATTGGAAATTTTGAGATGCGTGGAACTACCTGACAATTGCTGTTGTTCCTAGGTTCATCCTGTCCTCGGGTAGAACCACCTATTGGGGTCCCAACTTTGGGCAAACTGTGAACATCCAAACAGGAACGAAACACTATGAAATTATAAAAAATATGGTTTTATAGGAAAATTACCAACAATAAAATTTTATAGTAGAATGACCAACAATGGGTTTTACACCAAAATGACTAACAATACATTTTTTCTGTAATTGAAGCCATAAAATCGCTTTCAAAATATTTAGATTTCGGCATGAATGACCCATAGAACTTGATATGCTTCTAAACAAAATCAACCAACCAACTAAATGTGTTGTCCCCATAAAAGTGCCGCCTCGGGGCGGACTGCCCACCTCTATCTACGCTACTGCTAAACACGCTTTGAAACGATGCCTTATATATATATATATATATATATATATATATATATATATATATATATTATAATTATTTTTAAAAAATATGATTCCTTCGCTACATAAGAGTTCTCATATTTCAAAAACGAGAACCGAAATCATCAATATAATTATTAAAATTATAATCAAATCTCTACTTCTGTATGGAGCACTGTGTTTTAAAAATAAAAACAAAAATACTAAAGAACCCTGGATTATTTACCCAACGCGTTCTTTCCTATTTTTCTACATACCAGCACACGCACACACACACACACACATATATATATATATATATATATTATAAATGTACTTATTTAAAAATATGGTTCCATTGCTACACAGTAATTACCATGTTTCAAAAACAGATGCTAAAACCTTCAAATTCAATTATAGAATTAAATTAAATTAAAGTCCCTAGAAATTCGCTTGAAAATGAAAGAGGACTAGAGACTTTAATTTTATTTAATTTTGTAATTGAATTTTAAGTTTTTAGCTTGTTTTTGAAACATGGTAATTGCTGTGTAGCAATGGAACCATATTTTTAAATAAGTACATTTATAATATTAATACTCTGTAGATTTGCATTGAGCACTGTTTCTCTAAAAAAAGACACAGGATTATATACTTACTGTTCTTTCTCTTTATTATATATATATATATATATATATATATATATATATATATATATATATATATAATCAGAAGATCTCTACTTTTCCTGTTTATTCTGGGCATCTCTTCAAGATGCTATATCAGTACATGGAAGGAATATATAAGTTATGAGTGTTACTAAAGTATTAATAGTTTCATACTTTTGTGTATTCAACTTAGTTTTGTTTACCGCTCTTACTCGTCTAAAACATTCCTTACTGATTTCTTCTGTCATTGCTGCATCTTGGATCTCGTGATTTTTACTGATGCCAACCTATTTGTAAATTTCTTTCTGATCCGGTTCACGAAGCCTTCTTTCAGTATCAAGTATTTTTTATCAATTTGATCTGTACCAGTTTCCATCTCTTAAAAGGTTGCCTTTGCACATTTGTCGAGGAGGCTAAATTCCATCGATATATATATATATATATATATATATATATATATATATATATATATATATACGATGGAATATATATATATATATATATATATATATATATATATATATATATATATATTTGACTCTCCTGTCGAATTCGACGTATGAGGATCAAACAGATCAGTTCCTAGCCCGACACCAGCACATATGATTTGGTTATAGTGGTGCAAAAGCATCCACACTTTTTGAAGAGCCGAATACAGAGACCTGGTGCACTACGTGCCACAAGGTTCCCAAGGTTTTGAATCCAGAGTTGTCCTTCTCCTAGGATCAGTTGCCATCTAAAGCTATAGAACCCAGTCTGTCCTGCTATTTACCCATAGCTGGAGGGAGAAGAAGAGGATTCATACCTTTCCCAAGAGTATTGAAATGGATTCTGCTGGAATTCGAAATTGGCTCTTTTATTCGTCAATCCAAGCTGCTATCCATTACTCCACTGAGCGAGCGAGCGAGCTATCTATCTCTCTCTCTCTCTCTCTATCTATCTATCTATCTATCTATATATATATATATATATATATATATATATATATATATGAAATTACGAATGTATATGCTTATAAAGCTCTGTAAAATTGAAAATTAGTTATTCCAAAATTCGCTTGAGGATGAAACAGAGCTAGGTACTTTACTTTAATTTAATTTCTATAATTGAATTGAAGTTTTTAGCTTCTGTTTTTGAAACATGAGAACTCTTATGTAGCGATGGAATCATATTTTTTAAAAAAAAAAAAAATTATAATATTATATATATATATATATATATATATATATATATATATATATATATATAAAATATATATATATATATTAGTCATTTCACTGGTGACTCATTTACATATAAAGTCACAAAGACTATAAATAGCTACAGCCATTAACCATGAGGCAATTGAGAGCCTACTACTTCCGAAGAGTCAGTAACACTACAGTACAATGGCGTCGCCAATATCCAAAGAACCGTACGAACAATTATCACTGGATAATTGCGAATACGCACAAGTGTGGTTTAGGGTACTAGCAGCCAAAGCTAGAACCAAAAAGTTGAAGGATTTAAAATAAGTTGCAGGAGAAAAGCAAATAACTGCTATCTTCTTAACAACTGCTTTTTGTGAGGCCATTATAAAATTATCAGCAATTACACACCCAGGACAGTTGGAAGAAATAACGTTTGACGGTAGAATTCAACTAATCGTAAAAAACATAGTACCCAAGAAAAAATTAGTGAATACAGAGAGGGCTACGTTCATGAATTTTTCTGAAAAAAGTGAATGAACCACTTATAGAATATGTTCTTCGTTTGAAACAGGCCGCTAAATATTGTGATTTTGAGAAACTGGGGGTCGGAAAACCAGTGAGTTGAAGAGCATTTGATTCAAATGAAATTGGTAAATGGCGTTAAAAAAAAGGGTTATCAACAAATGATTCTGATGGATTTACAACTGGGAAAGTTGTGACTTGAACCGTGTGTCGAGTTTGTACAGCAACAAAAATTGGAAAAATTTAGTAGAACAAAAGTTTCGGATCTGGTAGAATAAATGGACACATACGTCATCTTTTGTGGATAACATCAAAGACAAAAACAAAAAATGTCCGGCATATAAAAAAATGTAAAAAGTGCTTCAAAAGAAATCATTTTAAACTCATGTGCAAATCCAAAATAAAACAAAAAATAATGACGATCCAACAAAATGAAGAGGAAATAAATATGGCCGTCTTTTTCAGTGGAAAGAAAAAAGAAAAAAAACTTATTAAAAACCCTAATCAATAATGTTTTCTTGATCACTGTCAGGGATGTTGCTTTCTCCCTATAAAGGACGATAACTCAAAATACAATTGAGTTACGGCCCTTGCCCGCTAGTTGAACTGCGGCACTCTTGAATTCAATATGGTGATACGCTGACACGCACATATAACTCATGGTTTGAATCCACACAATCCTTGCTGTTCTGAGACAATAAATGAATAAAAGTTATTTTATTATGTGTTAAAATACACTTGGCTTTTATTTTCATTCGTTTTTGTTCATGCCAACAACCTGGGATAAAACAAACATGCAATTAGATACGGGAAGTGACATTGATACCCAGAAATTTCTAAAAGAATTTAGGAAAACCAAGATTAAAGAAAAGCCATATCTACTTGAATCATTTCGTTGGATCTGTGATAAAAAAAGGCGTTAGTTAGATCCAGTGACAGGACCCAAAAAGTGTGAGTTCAATACCCTTAGCCGGGTATTGAACTCACACTTTGGGTCCTGTCACTGGATCTAACTAACGCCTTTTTTTATCACAGATCCAACGAAATGATTCAAGTAGATATGGCAGTGGAGAACTTGGAGAGGGGAATTAACAGGAGATAACTGATAACTGACATCCATTAAACATGGCACGTGGAACTAGAACAGTCTACCCCAGTGAGCGAAATGAAGGGTTCAGTTCGACATTCCAACCACCTAAAGAAGTCCGGAGCGTACAACGGCCGAAACATTGTAATAAATATGGCGACAAAGATGAGGACAATAATCCGAATAATGTAAATAATGTACATAATACCTCATCTCAGAAATATAGACACACACAAAAAAACCATTAGGTTATTTCGAAGCTGACGTTGAATTCAAAAATAAGTTTGAAGTATTACCAATTATCGTGGCAAATAGTGAAATGAATCATGGTCTAATAAGAAATGATAAATTGAACATAAATTCGACAAAATTAGTAAACAAAGTCAAAAACTATAAAGCAACGTTAAGAGTAAAGAAAATGTCTCCTCCTGATATATTTTCAAGCACGAAAAGTGCCAGTCGATCTACTCCCAATAGTTGTGGAAAAACTAAGAAATAAATACTGGAACAAGATCTACTTGAACGAGTCCTGCCAGGAGGAATAAATGGATGTCCCCGTTAGTAATTTTGAGAAAGAAGGATGGGGATCTCCGTATTTGTGGTGACTACAAAATAGGTGTAAGCCATAAAACATGTGCAGATTCATATCCTATCCCCAATGTAGCATAGGCTTTAAACTCTCTTGCAGGTATGAAGACATTCTCTAAAATTGATCAACGACCATCAAATACCTATTGACGAAGGCTTTAATGTAGTCACTACAATAAACACGCTAATAGACTTATTAAGATGGAAAAGAATGCTGTATGGAAAAAAACCGCGGGTGTGATTTTTTTCAAATGTCTATAGAGGAAGTTGTTGGTAAGCAGTATAAAAAATACAATATGCTACTAGGATGATATTTGTGTTGATACAATTAACGATGAAGAATTAAAATGGAAAACCAGTATTGTTTTGTATAAAAAAAAATGATGGATTAACAATTAACGGAAAAAAATGTGAGTACAACACTAAAAAAAATATCATTTCGAGGATATTCCATATCTAACGAAGCCATATCACCAGATCAATTTGTAATTGACAAAATATTAAAAGTTGAAGTATTTAAGAACAAAAAAGAATTGGAATCTTTCTTAGGGTGTCTACAGACGATATGTACAGCGATACACCGAATTGATAAAATCTTTTGCTGCTTTAAGGGAAAAGAATGTGGAATTTATTTGGACAAAAGAACAAGAGGCATTTGAAAATTTAAAAGTTGTTTAGTTGCTTAAAAGTTATTTATTCTTCCATTGTTTCTGTATTCAGTACATTGTATTTGTTTTACTTTTATTATTATTATTATTATTATTATTATATTTCGATTTCTTCTATGGCCACACTATCTACCAAGTCTGAAGACCTAAGCCAGGTAATGGTGTGATTTATGGTTACATTTCAGGATTTGTGTTATGGAGTACGAATGTTTTTCTTCCTCCGTATCACAGTGGAGGCTTGTATTTGTATCAAGTCGGTCCTAAAATAGGTTCGACGTACAAAACGTTAGGAACTTGATATAATAGATAATGACGCAGTAATCTAGTTGTGGTGGCTGATACTTTAATATCCGACTAACGGTCGTCCGACATCGACTGACTGACCAACGATATTTAGTCACCCCCACCACGAGGGCATCATGTGGCACAAGGCCAGTTTAACGTGGGGTCTCCGGGCCCGTGGGATCGGCCAAAAATATGCCCATTGAACCCGTATAAACGGGTTCAGGGTCGGTTTACCTCCCCGAAAGAGAATCCGCCCTTCGGCGTAGCCTCTTTCGGGTTCCTCCCCGCCCGAAGGCGGAGAGTTCAACCGATCAGCCGGTCGACTGACTGACCAACCTCCTGAGCAACTCTTACTACTCCTACTTATTATAGGTGGGAGAGTCTATTAACTATAGAATAGGTGTGTTCCACTATAATTTGTTTTTCCAATTTCCATGACATCACTAGCGTTATATGCACGAAGTTCTTAATGTACTTCTGTACTTAACAAGACACTTTTTATATTTCTTCTAAGCTTGGATTTCCAGGGATTTTTTCAATGTGTTCCTTTTTTTTATCATTCTAAGCTCACCTACTACGACAGATATTATTCTTGCTTTCAATTGTCCCATTATTATTATTATTATTATTATTATTATACTATCTTCTTTCGCACTATTTTTCGGCGATCTTGTATTATGTATGTTCTCCAATTCGTACGATCCCAGACAGATAGCATCTTTTGCAGAATATTTGCAGTGTCAAGCAACGCAGGCTTGTGAATCGATTGGACATTAAACTTTATTGCTGTTTTCCTAATGTAGGGCTTAATGTTAGGTGTTCTAGACCCAGACGCCCAAATGCTAACTGAACCAACGGTCGCCTGAACGTGAAACAAATGATTGTCATTAAGTGCGACAGATTGATACAATCGATCGCTAAAGACACTGGGAAAATAGCCAGTTCTTCACACTGCTGGAGAAAGATACCTGACACCACCTGCGATGCTCTATCTTTGCAGGGGTCAGATCAAATCGAATCCGGGTTGTCACGGCTGTGTCCACTCTTTCCAGCCTCGACCGACTTTCAAAGGTGGTTACATAAAAGCCGTTTTTGTTTACATTTTCCTTAAAACATCCCCGTTAGTCATATGTTCTGTCCATGGTATTATCAGCCTCGTTCATAGAAGCACATCTCTGATGCTTGTCTCTTACTAATTCTAATTAAAAATGTCTTGTTTTGTTTCCATTTTCCTCGTAAATTCCTGGTTGCTCTCATGCATCATAGATGGTATTCTTAGCCTTCTTCTGTAGAACCACATCTCTGATGCTTGTCTCTTTCTGATTCTAATTATAAGTGTCTTTTTTGCTTCCATTTTCCTTTAAAACTTCCTCATTGCATCCATCCATGGTATTCTTAGCCTTCTTCTGTAGAACCACATCTCTGATGCTTGTCTCTTTCTGATTCTAATTATAAGTGTCTTTTTTGCTTCCATTTTCCTTTAAAACTTCCTCATTGTTCACATACTCCATCCATGGTATTCTTAGCCTTCTTCTGTAGAACCACATCTCTGATGCTTGTCTCTTTCTGATTCTAAGTATAAGTGTCTTTTTTGCTCCCATTTTCCTTTAAAACTTCCTCATTGCTCACATGCTCTATCCATGGTATTCATAGCCTTCTTATGTAGAACCACATCTCTGATGCTTGTCTCTTTCTGATTCTAATTATAAGTGTCTTTTTTGCTTCCATTTTCCTTTAAAACTTCCTCATTGTTCACATACTCCATCCATGGTATTCTTAGCCTTCTTCTGTAGAACCACATCTCTGATGCTTGTCTCTTTCTGATTCTAAGTATAAGTGTCTTTTTTGCTCCCATTTTCCTTTAAAACTTCCTCATTGCTCACATGCTCTAACCATGGTATTCTTAGCCTTCTTCTGTAGAACCACATCTCTGGTGCTTGTCTCTTTCTGATTCTAATTATAAGTGTCTTTTTTGCTTCCATTTTCCTTTAAAAATTCCTCATTGCTCACATGCTCTATCCATGGTATTCTTAGCCTTCTTCTGTAGAACCACATCTCTGGTGCTTGTCTCTTTCTGATTCTAATTATAAGTGTCTTTTTTGCTTCCATTTTCCTTTAAAAATTCCTCATTGCTCACATGCTCTATCCATGGTATTCTTAGCCTTCTTCTGTAGAACCACATCTCTGGTGCTTGTCTCTTTCTGATTCTAATTATAAGTGTCTTTTTTGCTTCCATTTTTTCCTTTAAAATTCCTCATTGCTCACATGCTCTATCCATGGTATTCTTAGCCTTCTTCTGTAGAACCACATCTCTGGTGCTTGTCTCTTTCTGATTCTAATTATAAGTGTCTTTTTTTGCTTCCATTTTCCTTTAAAAATTCCTCATTGCTCACATGCTCCATCCATGGTATTCTTAGCCTTCTTCTGTAGAACCACATCTCTGATGCTTGTCTCTTTCTGATTCTAATCATAAGTGTCTTTTTTGCTTCCATTTTCCTTTAAAAATTCCTCATTGCTCACATGCTCCATCCATGGTATTCTTAGCCTTCTTCTGTAGAACCACATCTCTGATGCTTGTCTCTTTCTGATTCTAAGTATAAGTGTCTTTTTTGCTCCCATTTTCCTTTAAAACTTCCTCATTGCTCACATACTCCATCCATGGTATTCTTAGCCTTCTTATGTAGAACCACATCTCTGATGCTTGTCTCTTTCTGATTCTAAGTATAAGTGTCTTTTTTGCTTCCATTTTCCTTTAAAACTTCCTCATTGTTCACATACTCCATCCATGGTATTCTTAGCCTTCTTATGTAGAACCACATCTCTGATGCTTGTCTCTTTCTGATTCTAATTATAAGTGTCTTTTTTTGCTTCCATTTTCCTTTTAAAACTTCCTCATTGCTCACATACTCCATCCATGGTATTCTTAGCCTTCTTCTGTAGAACCACATCTCTGATGCTTGTCTCTTTCTGATTCTAATTATAAGTGTCTTTTTTGCTTCCATTTTCCTTTAAAACTTCCTCATTGCTCACATACTCCATCCATGGTATTCTTAGCCTTCTTCTGTAGAACCACATCTCTGATGCTTGTCTCTTTCTGATTCTAAGTATAAGTGTCTTTTTTTGCTTCCATTTTCCTTTAAAACTTCCTCATTGTTCACATACTCCATCCATGGTATTCTTAGCCTTCTTCTGTAGAACCACATCTCTGATGCTTGTCTCTTTCTGATTCTAATTATAAGTGTCTTTTTTTGCTTCCATTTTCCTTTAAAACTTCCTCATTGCTCACATGCTCTATCCATGGTATTCTTAGCCTTCTTCTGTAGAACCACATCTCTGATGCTTGTCTCTTTCTGATTCTAAGTATAAGTGTCTTTTTTGCTTCCATTTTCCTTTAAAACTTCCTCATTGTTCACATACTCCATCCATGGTATTCTTAGCCTTCTTCTGTAGAACCACATCTCTGATGCTTGTCTCTTTCTGATTCTAATTATAAGTGTCTTTTTTTGCTTCCATTTTCCTTTAAAACTTCCTCATTGCTCACATGCTCTATCCATGGTATTCTTAGCCTTCTTCTGTAGAACCACATCTCTGATGCTTGTCTCTTTCTGATTCTAAGTATAAGTGTCTTTTTTGCTTCCATTTTCCTTTAAAACTTCCTCATTGCTCACATGCTATATCCATGGTATACTTAGCCTTCTTCTGTAGAACCACATCTCTGATGCTTGTCTCTTTCTGATTCTAATTATAAGTGTCTTTTTTGCTTCCATTTTCCTTTAAAACTTCCTCTTTGCTCACATGCTCCGTCCATGGTATTCTCAGCCTTCTTCTGTAGAACCACATCTCTGATGCTTGTCTCTTTCTGATTCTAAGTATAAGTGTCTTTTTTGTTTCCATTTTCCTTTAAAACTTCCTCATTCCTCACATGCTTCGTCCATTATATTCTATCATCCTTTTGTAGATACACATTTCTGTTGCCTCCTTTCTTCTCCACATCTGCCAAGAGATTGTCCAACAATCGCTGTCATATACTAGATTTCATATTACGTAGCAGTTCAACACTTTTTTGTTGTTCTTCCTAGCAAAATCTTCCTGTTTCTACGTGTTCTGATTAGATTTTGGCAAGTATCTTTTGCTATTGCAATGCCCCTTCGTATGTCGCTGTTACATTTTCCAACTTTTTCTGAAACACTAGCCACATATTTAAATGTCTGCACTTGTTTGGGCATATTCACATCTTCTACTTTTTCTCTTGTTGATAATCATACATTCCTTTTTTTTATATTAAATGATAGGCCTTTCTTTTCGCTTTCCTTTACTACCTTACCTCGGAATGGTTGGTTTTCCTTCCGTGTCTGCCACCAGACCAGTGTCATCTTCGTATGATTCTGGTCAAGCGGAACAGCAAATTTCACGCAATATTACGTCTTCGACTTGTTTACTTCTTCTGGACTGAATTAGATGCTCCCTTTAAACCTCGAAGTCCTGGAGGATTTTATTTGATGCGTTAAAGTATATTTTTGTTTGTGTCTATATCTCCAGTCACATACTTGCTAGGGGATAAACTTCCCAACCCACTTACTTCTGTTCCGTATTATGCGAATAGGCATCCGTAGACTGTGGAGTTTACTACGGTGGCTAGCTAATCCCTGTTGCCGGTCCGTGCTTAGGCACATATTTCTTCAATTCACACAGGGCCCAATTATGATTTATAGCACACCTATGCTGAGCAGACCTTAGTTTCAGTCTTTGATATAGAGGACATAATCTGTTGCGATCCACGGTTTAAACAAGGCCAGTATGCTCACTCGGCTCTGTTTTTCGATTGATTGGCTGATTTGGATTTTTTTTTTACGGTTTACCAACCTTTTACAGTTTATTTAAAGCCAGGAAAAAATTTTGTTCGGAAGAATATTTTTGCGATAATAATGATTTACGACACATATCCAACTATTTAATCCATATCTAGGGTATTTTCGCGTAAGTGAATATAACGAACCCGATTAAAATTGGAACACGGATCACAGATTCAGCTATGCATGAATGCAACTGGTGCTGGTTAATCGACGAGTCCCAGTACCGCTTCATGACATTGCTCAGTCACAGGTTACCAGAATGGAACTACAGAAGCTCACCGACACGTGGTACCAATCATTGGCACCTCCACCATATTCCCCTGATATCTTTCCCATTGATTTCGACTTTTTTTTTTTTACTATCTTGACAAAATTTTTAAGGCACAAGACATTCCATTGCAAACATGCAGAAACTGCATTCAAAGATATCTGCGTATCCAAGTTTCTAGAGTTTTATTCGCAAAGGTATAAATAACATTGTATCTCGATGATATATATATATATATATATATATATATATATATATATATATATATATATATATATATATATATATATTATTATTATTAATTAAAGAATATCAAGTAATAATTTTATTTCATGAGAGTTCTAATAGTAACATTAAAAAGACTCCTTACGAGGCTTATACGAACTACAAACCCAACGTAAGTGGTATGCATATATTTGGTACAATTTGCTACACATATATCGACCACAGGGCGAAACTAGATCCAAAAAGTGAAAGAGGCATATATGATTTATTTCCCACAAAGTAAAATAATAAGGAAGATCAGATGCGTCAGATTTACAGATTCCTTTGAGGAACCCGAAGAAAAGAATATTAACTGCGAGGAGCTTGTCCAGCACGAACTAGTATGGCCTAATTATGGGATAGGGCCTATAAGTAGAAAACCTGTTCAAAATCCACAATCAGAGGAAGGTGTTATACCAGATGATGTAGACGAGGAAAAATCAGACGCAAAACTTGAGTTAAAAAAAATTACAACATGAAAAGGCGATGGACATGTTGACTTGAATACCGTCTAATGTTAATTATGTTTTATAAATATGTCCTGAAGAAGATATACTAGACCGAAACGTCTGACGTTGACATTAAATTAACATTAAAACAGCATAATTGCATATTCAGATTTTTGTTTTTCCGTATATTTTTCTTCATATATATATATATATATATATATATATATATATATATATATATTCTGGATAGTGGACGTGACAGAGTTGGTCAGTAGTATTATGTATCTGTTTCTCTACATTCCACTTGCTAGGAGCATACGAAGTTTATCGTCATACACAGGACGGGTTTAAACTTCGATTAAGTTAAAAATAAAAAGTTGATTCTTCAACCGGACATTATTTTACGAACAACTTCATAACGATTTGACCACGTGTCCATCAAATAAGATTATAATATATACGACTAAATTTAACAAAATACACCAGACGAAGACGATGTGTCGATACCACATAACTCTAGGAAATTATGTACTTATAAAAGTGAGCAAGGCTTCACGTGTTCGATAGAAGATAAATGCACGCTCATGTGATAGCTGATCATAAATACGCCGAAAGAATATATGACAACAGATTGTCTATATTATGAAATATTATCTTCCTTTGTTCTTATTGAAATTAGGCATGAAAAAAGGGTTCAAAATACCTTTGAAGAATCTATTGAGTTTTGTCGGTTTTTCTTAATGTGCCGTTCTTTGAGATTTCTTTTCTTCTAAACGCCAACAATTCAAAATATTTCGTTCATTACGTAATACTTTAGAACGGCGTACAGTTTTGAGAGACTAATGGAGTTCTATTCGACGAAATGGTGATTAGAGGAGGTTTTTTACTTATCTTTTATTGTTTGCTTAATATTATTTTGGTGGGGGCAAATTTAAAGGGTGTTTTTATAGGGGTAATGTTTTAGCAATTTACTCCGTCTGTAAGACGATAGGTCTAAAGAAGTATTTTTATTTAAAATAGATAGATAGATATTGAACTGGCTTAGATAGATAGATAGATAGATAGATAGATAGATAGATAGATAGATAGATAGATATGAACAGACTGACATAGATGGCAGAATTTGCAACAAAATGTATAAATCAGACAGTGGATTCATTCCCTGAAATGTTCGCTTCGGGTTATGGGTACTAGTGGTGGTTTTACTCGGTTAGATAGATAGATAGAAAAAATATGGTGGGAGTGAGATAAGTAAAGTGCGAGAAAGAGAAAGCATTAGATAGATAGATAGATAGATAGATAGATAGATAGATAGATAGATAGATATGAACTGGCTGAGAGAGAGAGAAAGAGAGAATATGGTGGCAGCAGGATAAACAAAGATAGGTAAAGAAAGAAATAACAGGATTAGATAGACAGATAGATAGATAGATAGATAGATAGATAGATAGATAGATAGATAGATAGATAGATAGATAGATAGATAGATGTGAATTGCCTGAGAGAGAACATGTGAGTGAGATGAACAAAGTGAGAGAGCGAAAGAGAATTAGTCTGAGAAAGAGAGAGAGAGAGAGAGAGAGAGAGAATATGATGGGAGCGAGATGAAAAAGTGCGATAGGTAAATAGAGAGAGCGAAAGAGAATGAGATAGATAGATAGATAGATAGATAGATAGATAGATAGATAGATAGATAGATTATCAACTATTCTGCACTGCGCGCTTCGCTTTCATGATTTAGTTCACTCAAATGTTAAGCAATTTTATTCTACTTACATCTATGATAGTTTGGTAATCAGTTTGAAATGTACTGCAATTTGCCTCCAGAATCGCCGAGGCCCGACACAAAATATCTCTAAGTGATTCTAACTTCACCGCAATTCTGTAGAAACGAATAAATTCTCACAAATTCTGTGAATATTAGTCAAGAAAAAAAAAGGAATTTTTTTCTCCTCCGGTGTTTGAGTTGTTTTTTTTTTATTTTTTTTATTTTTGTTTTTTTTATTTATTTACTTGTTTATTTATTTATTTCAAGATATTTCTCCCTTTGACATGAGCGTTGTACTGACTCTTTTCCGTAATTACTACCTATGTTTCTTTTCTCTTATCTAGAACAAGGATATATGCTACTTGTATTACCTGGTGCTCCTAAACGCTCATTTGCATAATCTTCTTTAGTCTGACACAAGGCCACGAAAATAGTAAAAATAATCAATGTTTGCGATCCGGGAATAAACCTGAAAAATCAAATGATGAAAGATTAGCAGGCGTTACATGTATGTATAGATGTATATATTAGTTTGACTAACACCTGTTAGTGTTTGTAAAAAAAAAAAAAAAAAAACATAGTTGTTTTAGGAATCCAGAATATTCATCTAAGGAATACTGGTTTAAGAATATTGGTCTAAGGAACTATCGTCTAAAAATAATATACGTCCAAGAAATATTCCTCTAGAGAATTATGGTCTATTAATATACGAACAATGCATGCCAATAAATGCTTATAACACTGAAGACTAATGGGTATGTCCCAATCCTCATAAATGCGTCGGAAACAATTGTTAGTGGGGGCAATATGCTGCCTAAACTGGTAGTGTGAGCTGTCAGCGTGGGAAGGTCTTGCCGTGTCGAACACTCTGCCTTTAGGCAGAGAGGAACCCGGACGAGGCTATGCCGAAGGGCAGAGTCTCGTCCGGGGAGGTAGACAGATAACCGATCCCGCGTATGCGGGGTCTACGGGGAATTTTTGCCCGAGCCCACGGGCTCGGATTTCCCCACATTAAATTTGGCCTTGTGCCGCATCCTACCTGGTGGGGAGACAGGTAAATATCGTAATATGCTAAGATGTCCACCACTATTTCACGCCGCTGGCGTTATAAAGATTACCATTTCATTTCCAATCTCCGTTTTGGTTATTCTATATTCAGTAACCCTTTTTAGGTTACAACAAAACCACATGTATCATCAGGAAGTAATGTTGCTATAAATGAATGAATATTAAGTCTTGGGTATGACGATAAACTACATCCGCGTCCTGAGTAAGACGATAAACTACATCCAGCAGCAAGGCCTCTGATCAGGAGGTTTTGAGGAGCGTGGAACCACCTATAAATTGCTAATGTTCTCAGGTCCACCTTGACCCTGTTATGGTCCCAGCTATGGGTAAATCTATCTCAGTCTGTTTTTCTCTTTTCTCTATTTTTCTATCTCAGTTTATGCATCTCTCTCCTACCTGTTCGCTCTCTTTGTCTCTCTCGGTCTGTTTATATCTATCGATATAGCTGGTTTTAGTGAAAGAAAGAATGAAAGAAAGAGAAGAGGAATTTGCAACTTTTTTTTGTTCAACTTGAAACAAAACAAAAGATTATTTTTATATTCAGTAATAAAATTATTTAAATTTGTAGAGCTCTTTTTGAAGATTGTTTCTTTTCTTCGCTGTTCACACACTTTTTCTTCTACATATTGGTTGGGTTACAGAAGGAAAATGTGCCGTTTCCATTCAGGACGTGGAAGATCATGGCTCTCCACAACTTCCTGTCCTTTGTAACTCTTAGTAAAATTTGTCTTTTTGCCATCTCCCCTTATCTCTTTTCTTCCAACCATTTATACACTCTCGTTATATAGGTTATTAGCTACTTTTCTTTGTCCATCTTGCCTTCAATATGCTCCAAACCCTCTTTCCTCATTATATGTCCCAGAAATTTCAACTGTCTCTTGATTCTAAATAAAAATGTATTTTTGTTTCTATTTTCTCTAAAACTTCGTCATTGCCCACGTATTCTGTCAGTGCTGTTGGAATTTTTGGGTACCCTGGTGTACTAGTGAGCCAGCCAAAATGAGCTGACTCATTTTATAGTTCACCAATAGAACGGTTAACCAATCAGAAGGCTCAAAATATTCAATGCGACGTGTATAAAGGCAGCCATGTTTTTCCCGAATATGCACTGTCAGCCTTTGATATCGAAGACTGAAGAATTACGGAACAGCTGCTGGTGGTATTGGCGATATAGTCAGATTCAGTAGAGTGTCTGACTCGTGAGTGTTAATCTTTAACGTTGTTTCATTGAACAGATTACGCACTGCGTTGTATTCTATATTCATAGACTACGGTGAACATGGTTAACAAGTGCTATTCTCAGTATCCTTCTATAGAACTACATTTCTGTTGAATCAAGTCTCTTCTTCATCAGTGAGTAAATTATTTAACACTCACTACTATATATTGTTTCTGGTTTCTTGTGTCTTAGTGATTTTGTTGTCTTGCTCGGGGTGATCTCGATTTTTTAAAAAGACAAGTTCTTATACTTTTATATACTTAAATACGGTGATAACGAACAAATAGGGAACGTTTATCAATCTAACATGTTTCGCTTTTATTAATTTTCATCAGAGAATGAGATATGGCGAAAAAGCAAAAAGAAATTCTGGTATTTTTACATTTTTGTTGTTTGATTTTCATTGGTCAATCATGTATCACGTGCAATCGACTCTTTTAAAGCAACGTTAGTAGGATTTGTGACGTTCCGAATTCAAGGACAGACGACGCGCCCTTTCGAAGTCTCAAAAAAATGAATTGATTCCGAACCAACCTGAAAACTGTAAATATTGCTATATGAATTTTCCTGTATAAATTGATTTAGTTTATCTATATAAGAATCAGATGAAAATGTACAATGTTTATGTGAATCGTAACGGGACTGTGTGTGCTGTGTGAGCTCTGGGCAAAAGAAGCTTAAGGAGACTGTGTTATCATCTAACATGGTAGCTTGGGAGTATAGAACTGTAATCTTAGCTTTCTGCAACCATACTGGAACAACAACAATCCGAGCCACAATCCATTATACTATCGTCTCTTCAACAAGGAAAAAGAAGAACGAAATTCTGACATTTTTTACTTTTTTGTTGTTTGATTTTCATTGGTCAATCATGTATCACGTGCAATTGACTCTTTTAAACCAACGTTAGTATAATTGGTGGCGTTTCGTATTCAAGGAGAGACGACCCGTCCTTTCGAAGTTCCAAGTAATTAACGGATTCCAAGCCGACCTGAAAAAAAAAAACGTACATATTGCTTTATGTATTTACACTATTTAAATTGTTCGGACAGTTGGATAAAAGAGTCCGTTGAAGTAATCCAGTGACTTGACTTGAAAAGTTGAATTAAAAAAGAGAAATACTGAGATAGCCAGAAAAAGTATGGCAAACAGAACTAGAACAGTAAACGAAATGAAGGGTTCGGTTGGAAATTCCAACGTATATCACCTGAAGAAGTCCGGAGTGTACAACCGCCGAAACGTCATGAATATGACAATAAAGATGTGGGTAACAGTCCGAACAATGTAAATAGTGTAACTAGTGACAATACCTAATTTCAGAAATATAGGCAAATGTTGCTTTTTATTTATGTATGTGTATAATAATTCTAGTTTGTCGATGTTGGATTCAGATGTATATCGTAAGTTGTGTATGTCTAATAGACAATTTCTTTTCCTTTTGGTTTTTCGCATGCTGATTTAAAGCGAAAAAGTCACAACTGAAGGACAAAAAGAAAATGCAAACGAAAGCGCCAGAACGACACAAAGATCGAATAATAAAACAAAGGGAGATAAGAAAGTAACAACAAAAAAGACGCCATTGTTTGCATGTCGAAAATTAACAGTCATCTCTTTTTGGCTTTGTGTTTGACTATTTGCTTGTTTGTTATTTAATTATTTATTCTTTTTATTTACCATTTAAAGAGATTTGATTTTTGCTTGTGTCCCATTGGTTGTCAGTTTCGTTATTTTTGTTATTTTTTTTTCGGCGTGTTGTCTTGGAAAGCGAATGAATGAAGATTCTGAGATTAATGGAATGGTTAATCGGAACACAGACAGCAGGTAAGTTGAGCGGCAAATGTAGAAAGAGAAGAATAGTTTGATGAAGGCAATAAAATAGAGGAATTGGTAATGAGGACAGGGGACATTAAAAAAGAATGTTACAATACAGACAGAGACAGAGACAGACAGAGAACACAGACGCATTGGACGGAAAAGAATGAGAGATAGATAGATAGATAGATAGATAGATATGAACAGACTATGGTAGCTAGCTAGATAGATATGAATAGACTGTATAGATAGATAGATAGATAGATAGATAGATAGATAGATAGATAGATATGAATAGACTATGGTAGCTAGCTAGATAGATATGAATAGACTGTGTAGATAGATAGATAGATAGATAGATAGATAGATAGATAGATAGATAGATAGATGCAGAAAAATAGGCATACTGATGTGAAAAGAATGCGATACTTATGAATAGACGTAGGTAAATCGACAGACAGACATTTAGACTCAGAGAAAAACAATCGAACAGACAGACGACATTCCTCATCGTCTGAATATAAAACTAGGTCTCTTGTTAACGTCACATTTCGCAGAGGGAAACCTTACCAGTGCGATAACACACTTTCTGCTTTCAGTTGGACTTTGACAGCGTCATTTGCCTTCTTTTGTATGTGCGCGTGCGTATATGTGTATCTACACATATGCACGTGTATGTATGTTAATGTGTACGTGTGTGTAGCATATATTTATAAGTGCATGTATGCGTATGCGCCTATTCGTTGAACCTATATGGATATATATTCCTTTATATGTATATATACATGTGTGTATGCGCCAGTGTGTATATATTTATGTATGTGAATGTGTATGCGTGTTTGCGTATGTAAATATGTGTATGCGTGTGTGCGTTTATGTGCCTGTGTGTATATGTATATTTCTTTGTATTTTTCCTTATCTCTCTCTTTCTCTCTCTCTCTCGTTCTCTTTCTTTCTCTCATTTTCATTCTCTTTTTCTTACTCTCTCTCTTACAGTCTTTCTTTCCCTCATTCTCTTTCTTTCTCCCTTTCTTTCTTTCTCTCTTTTTGCTTACTTGCTTTCACTCGTTCTCTTTCTCTCTTTCTTCATTTCATTCTCTTTCTTTCTTTCTTTCTTTCTTTCTTTCTTTCTTTCTTTTGTTCTCTTTATTTCTTACATTCTCTTTCCCTCTCCTTCTTATCTGGCTTGTTTTTCTTTCGCCTTCATGTTTCCTCTTTTTTTATTCTTCAATGATCCTTTCTTTTCTTCATCTTCCATCTCATCCTCCTCCTTCTTCTCATCCTCCCCCCTCCTTCTCATCTTCCCTCTCCTTCTCATCTTTCCTCTCCTTCTCATCCTCCCCCTCCTTCTCATCTTCCCCCTCCTTCACATCTTCCTCTCCTTCTCATCTCCCCCTCCTTCTCATCCTCCCACTCCTTCTCATTCTCCCCTTCTTCTTATCCTCCCTCCTCATTTTCCCTCTCCTTCTTAGCTTTTCCTCTCCTTCTTATCTTTCCTCTCCATCTCATCCCTATCCTCCCCTCCTTCTTATCCTCCCCTTCTTCTCATCCCCCTCCTCATCTTCCTCTCCTTCTTACCTTTTTATCTCCTTCTTCTCATCCCCCTCGTCATCTTCTTCTCATCCCCCCTCCTTCTCATCCTCCCCTCCTTCTCATCTTCCCTCTCCTTCTCATTCTCCCTCTTCTTCTCATCCTCCCCCTCCTCATTTCCCTCTCCTTCTTATCTTTCCCCTCCTTCTCATCCTATCCTCCCCTCCTTCTTATCCTCCCCCTTCTTCTCATCCCCCTCCTCATCTTTCCTCTCCTTCTTAGCTTTCCTCTCCTTCTTCTCATCCCCTCGTCATCTTCCCTCTCCTTCTTAGCTTTCCTCTCCTTCTCATCCTCCCCTCCTTCTCATCCTCCCCTCCTTCTCATCCTCCCCCTCCTTCTCATCCTCACCCTCCTTCTCATCTTCTCTCTCCTTCTCATCCTCCCCACCTTCTCATCTGGCTTGTTTTTCTTTCGCTTTCATTTTCCGCTTCCTCCTCCTTTTTCCTCCTCCTTCTTCAGCGATTCACTCCATTCTTTCTCTTCTTTTTACTCTTCTGAGTTGTTTTTCCTTCTCTTTCCTCTCCCTCCTCCTCTTAGGCTTACGGCCACATCACGTTGAAATACCGGTTCCCGTATCACCAGCGAAGTTAAGCAACGTCGAACCTGGTCAGTATCTATATGGATAACCACTTGGGAATACCAGATGCTATAAGATTGTATGTGCGACTGGTGTAATTGATAATGGCTACGAATTGGCAACCAGATGGCCGATTATCAATTCTCGTTGGGTACGTTTATATTCACTTACGCACAAATACCCTTGAGAAAGCTATGAATCCATCTCTTCTCCCCCAGCTATGGGTTAATTAGGAAGACATATCCCTCAGGAAAAAAAACAAAACAAAACTCTTATAATGTAGAAACCATTTTCTGGTTTTAAATAACCTTCAAAGGGTTCATAAACTAAACAAAAAAACTCCGCTTTTTCCTTTTTTTCTTTCCTCTTTTTCTTCATTTTTCTCCTCCAACGAACATCTCCCTTTCTATTCATCTTCCTATACCTCGTTTCCTCTTCCTCTTTCTTTTTACTCCCCCCCCTACTCTATCAGCGATTTCTTCCCTTCCTCTTTCTCCGCTAGTTGGATTCTTCTTTTCCGTCCTTTTCTTCTTCCGCCTTTATCATTTCAATAACCGGTTTCACAGACTTAAAACGAAAAATAATTAGTGAATAAAATCTCAGAGTTCAGGCGGAGGAAGTAGGAGTATAGAGTTGAAGTAGACTTTTGAAAGGGACCGGAAGCCCAATCCTAAACAGGAAACAAAGGAATAAACCTCTTCTTCTGTTCAAAAGACTGGGGAGAAGTGTGAACCGTACGATAGGTAAGCCTATCTACTCCTTTTGAGAAAAAAATATAAGTGAATAAAATTTAAGAGTTTAAATACGTTAGAAATATAATTGAATAAAGTAGACTTTAGAAAGAACCGAAAAACTAAATCCTTAACAGGAAACAAGGGATAAACCTCTACTCCTGTCCAAAAGACCAAATGATAGGCGAATATATCTACTGTAATCAATATAGAGTAATTATGAGGGGGTGGTCATTTTATTACTAGTAATAGAAAATCAGTCCTCTGCCTTTTTATGCTCAAGATAAGCCTATATTAATATGCTTGATTATGTTAATTCATTGGGCATTTATTGACCAATCAGTTAATCAAACTCTCATTTGAAATGATTCCACTGCTTTTCCCTCTTCCTAGTATCAGTAGGAGTTTCCTTTCAAGCCTTTTGCGTTGAGTCGTGTGGAAAGTTAACATTTGATTATAATGTCACTAAGATGCAAGGGGTTACTGGGGGTGAAAGAGAATGACAAGACCTTAAGCAGGAAACAAGGGATAAACATATACTCTTGTCTAAAAAAAACTGGGGGGGGGAACGGACGTTAGGCAAACATATCTATTCCTATTAAGTGAATAAAATTTAAGAGTTTAGGTAAATGCGTTAGCTATATAATTAAATGAAGTAAGCTTTAGAAAGAAGCGAAAACCCCAATCCTAAACAGGAAACAAAGGATAAACTGCTACTCCTGTTCAAAAGACCGAGGAGGAATGTGAAACGGACAATAGGCGAACCTAGAGGGTGGCGATTGTCATCCTTAAAGTGGACTTTGTGGACACTTTTGAAAAGTAAAAGGTACACTGAGCTATGATAGTGTGTTCTGGTGAAAAAGACAATTTTCCCTTTGATCCAAGTAAACTATATCTTCTGTCAAATTTAATGGCTTTATATTTCTGAACAAAACATATATATTTCTGCATTAATAAATGTTGCAGATTATTCACACAAGAAAATATCAGATGTCTTAATCGAATTTAATGTCCATCAAGAACCTTTGATCTTAAAGGAGTTTATCTGTGGTGACCTTGGTACCTAAGAGATGACAATGTAAGCCTTGTATTGGGTGTCATTTCCGAAAGTCAAAAAAGGCAGGTGCAAGAAAGTACATCATAGTCACGAAGTGCATAATCGGGCCTCAAAGAAGTTCTGTCGGTTTCCCGATATGAAACAAAAAAGTATATAAACACACAAGACAACCAGATAACAGGAAGTTATATAATTACTCAAGAAAGTTTGACTACGATCAAGTACGACTGAGTAGAGAGTTCGACCCTCACTTGCCCCACCCCTACTTTCGGCCCTGTGCCACATCTAAGCTATGCTTGGAAAATCGCTATAATTGCCCGACAAGCGAGAACTCCCTCACAAATCTAGTAAGAAGAAGATCGAACGTTTGAAGTAAGTCCCTGAAACCTCATACCTTTTGATTAGCCGACGTCAATTTGACGGAGGCCGGAAATGATTAAACAATTATATTACGTGTTTCATAGACCACGCATAAAGTATTTGATAATGTCCGACACAGTGATCTATTTGAACTGATATGAAAACTTTATTTATTTGGTAAGTATATTAAAATAATCTGGAATATTTACTGGGAGCAAACCACCTGCATAGAGATAGAAAATTTAGTTAGCAATTACAGAATAAGAGAAAAGTGCGTAAGACAAGAATCTCTTTGCTCACCAGGTTAATTCAGGCTTTGTAGCGATATGATAATAACAGAACTAAAAAAGCCTACCAGAATTTATTATTGCTGATCTTAACTATATATGATAAGCAGATGACACCGTGTTGCTGAAAGATATGGAAATAAACTACAATAACTCTTGGGCAAGTAATATAAAGAAAAGCAGATAGAAAAGACGAAACATTAATTGTTAAATGGCACACTGCATAATCGTTGCCAAGAAATCTGATCTAGCATCTCGACTACAATCACTTTTCAACGACATGTCGTGGCTTCTCTCTGTCTTTTCTATAAATATTTTTATGGCAACTGTTCTGATAAGCTTTCTTTTCTTAGTGCCTCGACAACATAAATTTAAGCGCACTACTAGATTGGCAATTAGGTCTCATTATTTTACCGTTGAATCAGCTAGACGCAACCGCTACTTCTACTCAAGAGCTTCATTTCTCGCACTTCGTATCTGTTGAACTCCCTTCCAATTTCTTGCTTCCCTGCCAACTACAATCTTCCAAAATTTAAATGTAATGTTTATCGTCATCTTCCGTCTTCCCGAACTCTGTACATTTATTGTCCTTTCTTAACTTCTCCACACTAAAGTCTTCTAATCCTCTTTCGCCGCTGTAACCCATTGCGTCCTAGTGTTATTATCGCCTTGCTTGGGGAGAAGTGATTAAGAACAGCCCAAGATGCAAACTACAAACTGGAGATGTCAAAATCAAGCAAGTGCAGAAATTAATAGTGTTTAGCAGGCAACGGGAAAAGTGACACCGAAATCCGAAGGGATACTAGAATAGCAAACGTTGTCTACCAAAAGCTAAGTAAAGTATTAAGAAACAGGAAAATTTCGTTAGAAACAAAGAATAATATGTAATATCAGTCCTCCAATATGGCGACGAATACTGGATGTTGAGAATACAATCGGTGGAGTGCGTAAGCACTGAGGAAGGTTTAAGGAAAATGGAGACAAAAAAGACACTTATACTTAGAATCAGAAAGAGACAAGCATCAGTGATGTGGTTCTACAGAAGAAGGCTGAGAATACCATGGACGGAGCATGTGAGCAATGAGGAAGTTTTAATGAAAATGGAAACAAAAAGGACACTTATACTTAGAATCAGAAAGAGACAAGTATCAGAGATGTTCTATAGAAGAAGCCTGAGAATACCATGGATGGAGCATGTGAGCAATGAGGAAGTTTTAAGGAAAACGTAAACAAAAAAGACACATACTTAGAATGAGAAAGAGACAAGCATCAGAGATGTGGTTCTACAGAAGAAGACTGAGAATACCATGGACGGAGCATGTGAGCAATGAGGAAGTTTTAATGAAAATGGAAACAAAAAGGACACTTATACTTAGAATCAGAAAGAGACAAGCATCAGAGATGTGGTTCTACAGAAGAAGACTGAGAATACCATGGACGGAGCATGTGAGCAATGAGGAAGTTTTAAGGAAAATGGAAACAAAAAGGACACTTATACTTAGAATCAGAAAGAGACAAGCATCAGAGATGTGGTTCTACAGAAGAAGACTGAGAATACCATGGACGGAGCATGTGAGCAATGAGGAAGTTTTAAGGAAAATGGAAACAAAAAGGACACTTATACTTAGAATCAGAAAGAGACAAGCATCAGAGATGTTGTTCTATAGAAGAAGCCTGAGAATACCATGGACGGTGCATGTGAGCAATGAAGAAATTTTAAGGAAAATGGAAAAAAAAAAGAACACATATACTTAGAAACAGAAAGAGACAAGCATCAGAGATGTGGTTCTACAGAATAAGGCTGAGAATACCATTGATGGATCATGTGAGCAATGAGGAAGTTTTAAGGAAAATGGAAACAAAAAGGACATTTATACTTAGAATCAGAAAGAGACAAGCATCAGAGATGTGGTTCTACAGAAGAAGCCTGAGAATACCATGGACAGAACATGTGATCAGTGATGAAGTTTTAAGGAAAATGGCAACAAATAGGACACTTAGAATCAGAAAGAGACAAGCATCAGAGATGTGATTCTAAAGAAGAAGGCTGAGAATACTGTGGATGGAGCATGTGAGCAATGAGGAAGTTTTAAGAAAAATGGAAACAAAATGAAAGCTTATCCTTGAATCAGAACGACACCGTTGGCAATTTTAGAACGTATACCGAGGAAAGTAGTCTTGGAAAACTTGACACTCAAAGGCATACTGAAGGCAAGAGGATCAAAGTTAAATGTCGACTAACCTGACCTAACTGTGCCTGTGTAAAGTGGTGAACAAGGAATGGGGGGTAAAGTAAAAAAAAACATTCATTACTTCGTGCTACAATGGATGGTGACTTGTGGAGAGCCATGATCACCCACGCTTTAAAGGGGTACGACACATTCTAAAAAGATTTTTATCAAACATTACTAACATGGCATTCTTCGTCTCTTACGTGCCCTGTCCTTTCGGAACGTGGACGATCAAGGCTCTCCACTAGTTCCTGTCGTAAGTAATTTTATTCTTCTCGCTATCACTCCTAATCTCTTTCTCTGCTGTTCTTTGTCTTTTCACACCAGGCAAGGCGATAGAGCCACTAAGGCACTGAGAGGGAAAGAAAACGTTATTGAGGAGAGAGGTCAATAAATGAACAGGATTCTAAGAGCCAGCTTCTTTACGTTTTACACTTTTCGTCGCAATTCTACCCTTTCGAAGCATATTGAGTCGCTCTTTTATTTCTCTCTCGACCTCCCTTTCTCTCTCTCTCTCTTTCTCTCTCTCTCTCTTTCTCTCTCTCTCTCTCTCACACACACACAAACGCACACACACACACATACACACATGCACCCCTCCATCTCTCTGTTTATTGTCTTTTCTTCCTTCCCCTCACCTCCTCTCCCAATCTATCTATCTATCTATCTATCTATCTATCTATCTATCTATCTATCTATCTATCTATTGCTTCTGTATTTCTCCATCTTTTCTTTTTATATCTTTCTCTCTCTTTCTCTCACACACAAACATTCTCTCTGTGCAAATATCACCTTTTCATTAACTGCTCCCCATATCTCTCTCTTACTTCATTGTTTTACATCTTCTCTCTCTATCTCTCTTTCTCACTCCGTCTTCTTTCTATCTACCACCTCGTTCTCTATTGCTTATCCTTCTCTTTTTTCCATTTTCTCTTTCTTCCTCTCTCTCTCTCTCTCACTTTGTTACACTGTTGATAAACTTCTCTTTCCTTCATCAGCTCTCTTAATCTATCTCCTTCTCTTCTATTTCTTCCTCTTCTCTTTTTATGTCTTCTATCTCTCTCTCTTTCTCCCCCTCTCTATATCTCTATGCTACTCTTTTAATCACCTTTCCTTTCTTTTCCTCATCGTTCCTCTCAATCTCTTTATTTATCTTTTTTCCTTCTTTATTTCTCCCTCTTCATGTTTTACGTCTTCTCTTTCTCTCCCCCCTCTCTCTTATTTGTATGTTCTCTCATCTTTTTTCTCTTATATCTGGCTACTGCAACATTTTTCACAACTTCCGCTCCCATTTCTCTCTTTCTCTTTCTCCCTCTATGTCTCTTTTCAATGTTTGAAAAGCCTTCTTTCTATACGTTTTTTCTACTTTCTTTTTCTCTTCCTCTCCCCCTCTTTCTTTCTCTCTTTCTCTCTCTCTCTCTCTATCTCTTTCTCTCTCTCTCTCTTTCTCTTCCTCTTCCTTTTTCTAATCTTTATCGTCTTTTATTAACACATACAGAAACACCAAATGCCAGCGATGACCCTCTGATCAATAAATTCACGGTCCATTCCCACATCAGAATACAATCCCAGCATCCCAAGCGTCGACGCCATCTTTTGACTGTCTGAACTTTACCCGACATTTTCCACGCACACACACACACACACACACACACACACACACACTTTGTCCGACACTCCTCCCGCTCTCGCTCGTTCTCAGCAGTCATGTGACTGAAGCGAGTTTTTCCGCCCTTTGGCTGTTGACGCAATCTACGCAGCAGAGAGATCAATAAACTCCACTGACACAAAATGTCAACACAAAGTACATCGCTACAAGTTTTAATAACATGTCTGTGGGCAACCTAATAATACTTGTGAACCTGATTTAACAAATGTACTCTCCGACCGTCAGTGGATGAATTCAAAATATTATGTAATGCTATTCGCAAGCTCTCCGTTCCGTTATTATAGCAAATGCTACTGATGCAGCATTAATCTGCTAAGTAACGTTAAACTAATACTAATGGCTAATCTGTCTTCAACGTTTATCATTTGTAGTAGTGAATTAACTGAGAAGTGTTCCTTTTAAGAATGGCAGGATATTCATATCGTGAGCAGGCAGATATGATTTTTACATATGGCGGCTCGAATGGTAATGGATGCGAGACTGCACGACCGTTTCCTGGCCGAAGGCAGCAGAGTCATCCAACGTTTGCTGCTGTTTATCCTCGCGTTGCTTAGACAACATCTGACGGCTTCATGCGTGTGTAGAAGCAAGCGTAGGACCTTTTGAACATTTATTGCTGCGTTGAGGTACAACGATGGCCTTTTGAACATATGGACATTTAATATTCTATTAGTGTCAGGAACCCGCCCCGAAAGTTTATAAAACTATTTTTATACATATATATATATATATATATATATATATATATATATATATATATATATATATATTATAAATTAATTGATTTAAAATATGTTTTTTTTTCGCTACACAGTTCCAACCATGTTTCAAAAATAGAAGCTAAAACCCTGAATTTAATTTTGCAATTAAATTAAAAGCATTAGTTCCATTTCATCTTCAAGCGAATTTTGGAGTAACTTTTTTAAAATTACCGGGTTTTAAAGACACAGCTAAAATCACGTTTCCATGGTTACAGAATATTAATGCTCTGTAAATTTACATTAAGCACTATTTTGTAAAAATAAAAATATCTATAAGAACACGGATTTTATATCTTACTGTTGTCTTTATGTATATTATATATATATATATATATATATATATATATATATATATATATAAGTAATTGTACTGTCCGGAAAAACCATAGGTATTTTGGCTTGTAAATGAACAAACCAATACCCAAGGAAAAATAAGGGATAAAAAAAAGAAAGAACTAAGAACATGTAAATGAGGCGAAAGCAATTGTCCAAAACCGCCAAAACAAGTAAAAGCAAAAGTAACTATATATATATATATATATATATATATATATATATATATATATATATATATATATATAAAGAAAAAAGTATAAAATTTAATATTACGAGACATATTAAAAAAAAAAAAAAAAAACGGGTGAAGCAACCGGTTTCGCTCCCGCTCTTCAGGCTTCAACGGGAGATTTAATTTAAAATTAACACAGAAAAATGTACAATAAAAGGAATTGTGAAAAAAATGAAAAGGAACTAGAGACAAATGGATGGACTCGTCCCGAACACCTATAGTTCCGCCATATGCGAACACCTATTAAAGAAAAGAGATTGTGCAGCCAAATTTAGTGTCGACTGGTTCAGTTTGAAGTCGGACGTCCGGCTGACTGGCTGATCGGCTGAACGGTTGAACTCTCTGCCTTCGGACGGGGAGGAACCCGAACGAGGCTACGCCGAAGGGCGGAGCCTCTTTCGGAGAGGTAAACCGACCCTGAACCCATTTATACGGTTCAAAGGGCATATTTTTGGCCGAGCCTACGGGCTCGGAGATCCCACGTTACCGGCCTTGTGCCACATGATGCCCTCGTGGGGCGGGGGTGACTAAATACTAGTGATGACTGGTTCACCGTGTTGTCCCGGTCTCACTCCTTATTTCATCTAAATGTTCTGGAGGCACTTTACATCGGGTCCCGCAAGCCTTCTTTGTGCAAACAACGTGAGAGTTTGTTGGGACTCGCTATCATTTGTCTCTAGTTCCTTTTCATTTTTTTTTTTTTACAATTCTTTTTATTGTAAATTTTTCTGTGTTAATTTTAAATCTCCCATTGAAGCCTGAAGAGCGGGAGCGAAACCGGTTGCTTCGCACTTTATTTTTTTTTTTTTTTAATATGTCTCGTAATATTAAATTTTATACTTTTATTTCGATCATTAAATTTTGTACCTACAAAAAAAATATTTTATATATATATATATATATATATATATATATATATATATATATATTACTTAAACGTTATTTTTAGTGGTTTGGTTTGCTTTGTTTTACGGCATATGAACCTCGACGCCGACAAAATTTTTATTGCTGCTAATGTTTTTCTTCAAAAGTCTATTTCTGGGAATATTTTTCCTTGAAGAAATCTATGGCTGGTCATATTTTTTCAAATAATGTATAGGTATCTGTATTGCTAGTACTTTTTTAAGTATTGCTTATAATAATTTTTCCTTCGAAAATTATTGCTGGTAATATTTTTTTTCTTACAAAGTATTTCTGGTATTAAAACCTATTTCTACACAAGTTTTGGTGTCAACTATTTGCCCATAGCTGCAACCCCTGACCCGGGTGGACCTGGGAACACCAGCAATTAAGACGTGGTTCCACGCTCCTCAAAACCTCCTGATCAGAGGCCTTGCCATTGAACGTAGTTTATCGTCTTACCCAGGACGCGGATGTAGTTTATCGTCACACCCAGGACGGTATTTTTAGTGGATACTCATATTTGACTAGAAGCTCCATTTATTTATTAAACAGTTCATTTATTTATTTTCGTCTACTGGCCAGAATGTTCGAGAAGAATGTTTTTTCATTTGTTGAAGAAAAATATGCATGATTTCTCTAACATTCAGGCCGGTAGACGAAAATAAATAAATATTCTGTTTAATAAATAAACCGGGCGTCTACTCAAATATGGGTATCCACTAAAATGAATGTTTAAGAAATAAAATCTGTCAAATTAATAGATAAAAATCCATCACTTATATTATATATATATATATATATATATATATATATATATATATATATATATATTGAACAATAAAAAAATATTAAAATTAAAATCTTCAGACACACTGGGTTGTGGATTAATATTCTTTCGTTTTTTTTATTATTATTTCATTTAGATTCCCTTTATATATATATATATATATATATATATATATATATATATATATATTAATTAAAATAATTATATTGAAATTTTCGGCTCTTGTTTTGAAACATGAGAACTCTTATGTAGCGTTGGAATCATATTTTTAAATAAATAATTATATTTATGCTCTACTTTTGTATCGAGCACTATTTTTTAAAAATAATAACAAAAATAATAAAGAACTTTGGATTATTTACCTAACGAGTTCTTTCCTATTTTCTATATATTTTACACACACACACACACACACACACACACACACACACACACATATATATATATATATATATATATATATATATATATATATAAATGTAATAAGAACAAATCAAATATAAACTCAAACGTTCATAACATTAATTTAAAAAGGGCTCAATACAAAAGTAGGTAGAGTTATAATTCTTTAATATACATTCGAAAATATATATTTCCGCTACAAAAATGCATTAATGTTTCGATACAACATGGCATCTCACCAGGCGGTGGTATAAATATATACATATTTATATAACGCAACGCTTTTCATTCAAAATGAATTGAGCACTATGGCTGTCTGGCGTTTGTTTACATTCGTAAAAAAATAATATGCTAGAATTTCCATAGCTTAAGGTGTAAAAATTCCGACTGATATATAGCAGTAGAAATCTACACCATTATCTTTCCCAAGAACAGTTAGTGCTATGCGCTATTTACGGATTTTAAAAGAATGGAAGATATGGAGTGCCATGATCACCAACGGTCTGTTAAGGGTGAGTTCTATTCTCACGGATGCGAATGTAGTCTTACATCAGTTTAACTGGCACTTCGTTTAATAAGCTTTCTTCTCAGCCTGTGAAAATCCTTTGTTGGACGTAGACCTTCCCCAGATTCCGCTGCGATGTGCACCATTACCCTACCGCGCCGGCCCCAATGCGTGTTGTTAGGGGCGGATGTGACCCACGTGTACGATCACCTTTTCGATTCATGATAACCCAATATAATTTGCGAATAATTGAGTATGACGAGCCCGACTGGAATTCAACCTTGGCTCTCCGATTTACTATTCCATTGTCTCTTACAATAGCCACACGTCCAAGCTTACAGCACCAGGTATTCTCAACCCGTCACCTATTCAGGTAATGACCATGTTCAATGTTACTTAACTTCGGTGATCGGACAAGAACCCCATTAAGTTTAAATAAGTCAACGTCATATATGGTCTAGTCCACCTTCTGTTTACCTCGGAGTTCTTGACAAGATCCAGAGACGGATATGTAATATAATTGGCCCTGATCTGGCATCTCGTCTACAGTCGCTCTCTCACAGACGCGCCATTGCCTCTCTCTGTCTTTTTTACAAATACTTTCTTGATAATTGCTCCGAGGAGCTGCTTTCACTAGTTCGCAGACTCTATGAATTCAAGCACCCTACGAGGCTGGCATCCCGCTCTCACCCTTACACTGTAGAAACTTTTAAATGTAGCCGTCTCTTCTACTCCAATAGCTTCATACCTCGCACCTCTCGCGTGTGGAACACCCTTCCCAATTACTCTTTCCCTGAGAGTTATAATCTCCAACTATTCAAATGTAATGTCAATCGACATCTCCAGTTACCTTGATCTATCTACTATCCCTCTCCTCATCCTTTCTTCTATCACTCCTATCTGCTCTTGCTCCAAATCTTCTGCAACCCCCTGCATCCTAGTGGCTTCACGCCTTGCTCGGGGCGTAATGCTTAAAAAATAAATAAATAAAAAGTATTCGTTATTCATCGAAAAAAAAACACAAACATGCCAACTCACGGACCAAACATGTCAACTGAGACAGAAAATTTTTCTAGTTAGAGTCTATCTTGCACATTTATAAATTTACCATTCTTCCGTGCATTGAATACAGCTGCCATATCTGGTCTGGTGATCCTGCTATTCATTTCTAGGTTCTTGACAAAATCAAAGAAGGATCTGTAATGTAATCTATCCTGACTTGGCATTTTGACTTCAGTCAGTTTCACACCGAAGTGACGTGGCTTCCCTCTGTCTTTTCTACAAATATTTCCATGGCAACTGCTCTGACGAAATTTTTCCCTAGTGCCGCGACTACATGAATTTAAGTGTGCTACTAGATTGGCATCGAGGCCTCACCATTTTACTGTTGAAATAGTTAAATCTAACCGCCATTTCTACTTCTACTACTGTGAAAATCCCGTCTGTTTACTCGTTTCCCCAATCTTCAAAAATTTAAATGCAACGTCAATGGCCATCTTCTATCTTCTTGAATCCCATTCATCTTTTTGTGTTTTCCTCAATCCTCCCTATACTCAGTCTTTCCTCTCACATTCACTCCCTGCAACCCGCCACCATGCGTAATAGTGGTATTCCCGCCTTGCTTCGGATGAAATAATTTTTTTAAAAAGTTAAAACTACGAGCTATATGGCGTGGGAGGGCTTTTACCTTCGATAGTGTCAAAAACCTGACAATGGCCATTTTTTATTTTGAAGAGATTTCTAACGGAAATTCAAAATTGACGTCATTAGATTGCAAATGAATTTCTGATTTGCCGACAACCGATGAAGCCATCAAGCTAGAAAATCAGGAATAACAATGGCGTTAATGCCGAATAAACGCTGTGCGCACTTATTCCAAGAAAGAAAAAAAAAGTTTATTGACTTTATTGACTTCCCATAATGTCCATCTAACTCAGTAACAAAGATAAATTTTTCACAGTAAACTCGTCGCTCGAAGTTTGTTCCCAGGATTCCCCACTGAATAACAAAAACTTACTAAAGGGAATTAACTTAAAAACTGAGATATCCCGAAAAAGGGTGGCATGTGGAACCAGAACAATCTTCCCCCGTAGACTAAGTAAAGGGTTCAGTTCGAAATTCCAACGTATATCACCTGAAGAAGGCCGAAAAGTATAAAGGCCGAAACATCGTGAATATAATAAAGTTGAGAGGAAACGGTCCGAATCATGTAAAATACTGTAAATAGAAAAATATTGGTTGAGTTTACGCTTCAGACTACAACTCAAGACATGTTCTAAAAAAGTTTCATCAGATCGAGATTTTCATGTGAATGGTATGCAGATCGCTGAACCCGTTCAGAAATGACTAAACCAGTGTTTCTCAACCCTAGGGTTCCGCGAGAAACAGCGATAAATAGACTAATGCTAGTTTGATTATTTTTTTTAGTTTTATATTCGTAAATTTGCTACACTTGTAACGGAATGAGACGATTTGGCAAGGTCGATTGGTCACCAGCTGATTTGGCGCCAAACTTTGAGGCACCAGACATTTGGAAGCTAGAGAAAAATGGTAATTGATTCATCATCATTCAAAGGTAGAACATTAAAATGTTTTAAAAGCGTAACCTTATTGAAAATCATCATTTGTGCCATAAGGCTACAGAATATACAAGGTGTCCATAAAGGCTCTTTACAATTTAAAAAATATATTACAAAGGCAATTGATGAGATATTTTAATCAGATTTGTTTTATGTGCTCAGTAGTTATCAAAGTTTATAATCACATTCCATTTGTGTATTTCAGGTATTCTGTTAATGAAAGAGGTATTGTTAAATAAACTAAAATTTCAAGACCGGTAGGTTGGAAGGAATGGCCCAATTCTCTGGTCAACTTGTTCACCAGATATCACTCACTCGTCTGTATTTCTTTCTATGGGGTTATGTTAATGATATCGTGCATCGAACAAAGATACAGGATATCACTGATCTAAAGCAAAAGATCATTGATGCCATTGCCACCATTGGTGAGGCTATGCTACACCCGGCATGGCAAGAAATTGAGTACCATCTTGATATGCTTCGTGCAACTAATGGTGCCCATAAAGAGGTGGATTTAATTAGTTAAAAAATAATCAATATCTGTTTCTCATTTTATAGCAATTTCCACATGTTTGTTCATTTGCTATTGTAATAAACTTTTTTTTTAAATTGTAAAGAGAATTTATGGACACCCTGTATGTCCTTCAAGCAGGAGTGGAAGAATTCTTTTTTTCATAATTACTAAATGAAGAAAATAAAGCTACATTACAGATTTTAATGGTTAACAGATATAATACCTTATTTTTCCTGGCGTCCAAAAGTCTGGCGCCAAATCAGTCAGCGCCAAACCGTACACGGACAGCATATTGTTGGCAAATGCTTCATTATTATAATAAAGTCCTCAACCTCTTATATTATTTAAGATTATAATAATCATAAGAACTGAGAGTGAGAGAGAAAAAGGGAGAGAAATTGACAGAGAATAGATAAAGGAAAAAAGGCGAGAGAAAACGACGAAGAGACAGAGAAAGAAAGCAAAGGCGACAAAAAGAAAGAAAGCCGTAGAGAGAACGAGAGAAAGAGAGAGACAAAAAGAGAAAATCAGAGAAATAGAGGAGACAAAGCGAGGTAGTCAAAGAGACAGAAAGATCAGAGGGAAAGGAAAAAGGGAAACGAAAAAAGAAAGAAAGAAGGGGACAAAAAGAGAGAAAAGGACAAAATGAGAGGAAGAAAAGAGGAAGAAAGCGACAAAGAGAAAAGGAAGGTGAATAGAGAGAAAGGGTAAGGGATAAAAAGTGAGTGGATGAATCCATTATGAACCTACATGCCCAATTACATCACCATTACTCTCGTTGTCGCTAACGCAAATCGTAATCCAAACGAGTTACTTGAACCCAGTCAGCCGTTCTGACGAAACAGGGCGCCATTACAGCTAGTTGCACTTGCTTTTGTGTTTGTTTTTTTTTTCCTTTTGTCCTTCCATACATAATTACAAACTCCATTACACGTTATCAATTTTAACCCAGCTTCATCAACCAAGTTTTCCAGCACGGCGCATGCGCAGACAACGCTTTCCTGCTAAAACCGCTGTTCAGGGTGCGACACACGTACAGAACCAGAATACTAATACTAATACTACTAATAATAATG
>CAHIKZ030001247.1:777500-867500 GCA_903632075.3 Acanthosepion pharaonis
GCAGAAAATTCACAAAGCATATAACTTGTTCAACATTTTCTTAAATTACCTCTCGTTTCATTTCTTAGGAAACTGCATTGTCTGCTTTGTATAATTAATGTAACCATATGTATCTGCTTTAGTTGATGTCTGGCTGCCGTTAGCTGCCAATCTACGGGTCATGACCCATTTATAAAGAATAATATTTTAATTTTTGCTTCTCCGCTTAGTTTAAATTTAACGTAGGTTATATTTGATTGTAAGAGTAAAGCCACACAAAACTTATCATCCCCTTTTTTATTTTTTCGTATTTTGCTTTTAAATCTAAATAAATTGTTCACTCGCCAGTAATATACAATCGCCTAATGAGATGCATTTATACGCATTGAAACACGACTGCAATTGCGTAGCGATTTTACATTTTTCAATGTAATATCCTAATACACACACACACACACACACACACATATATATATACACACATATATATATATATATATATATTGTAAGAGTAAAAGCTAAATGTTAAAATTAGCAAAATGCTTAGAATATAGAAAAAGCCGAGGTTTTCAAATCCGATAGAGCCTAAATATAATATATTATAATATTATTATCAAAATCTGCTACTCAGAATTCTAACTCTGGTTAGTGGATTTTGATATTATTGTATTAGTAATGATATATATATATATATATATATATATATATATATATATATATATATATATATATATATATATAAAGAACGTTAAACATAAAATGTCTTAATTAATATATATATATATATATATATGTGTGTGTGTGTGTACTGTTATATATATATATATATATATATATATATATATATATATATATATATATAAAGAAATAATAATACATAGAATCAATCAGCAATATTAATGCGATTAATGGTGAAATCACTTCGCTAGTAGAACATAATGTATGCATTAAAATACTGTTAATCCATTGAATGATGTGATTCTTATTTATAAAGCTGTTGTCAGATGTTTCTAGTGTATATTTTTTATGTTAAGCAAGTACTTTCGAAAATCCATGTCTCCATCATCAGGCTGTAATTTTTTTTCCTTTAAAGTTAAAACTTGAAAACATGGATCTTCGAAAGTACTAATATTAATTACATATATAAATATAATATTAATTATATATATACATAATATTAATTATATATAAACAACTAGACTAGCAAGTTGTAGCATTCAAGAATATATAGCTGCCCTTTGGGTGGAGAATGTTTAACTGCCAATATTGTTTGCCGGACAACTGTAAGTAACAGAGGTGAATCAGCAATGTCCTACGTAATTACACATTTCACCGATATAACTTATGAGTCAACGAAAAAAAGCAGAATGAACATTAAATCATACGGCACTACGTCTAGAATTAGTTCATCATCTGGCAATGTGTCTTTAATCGTGTCATCCAGTGCTTGACATTTAAACGTTTTAACTTTTAAAAGCAAACATATTCGTCACTGTTTACTGTATTAATTTTAAAAGGGAGATATTAAAAATCATTTGTGCCGTAGTATATATATGCATAAAGTGAAGGCTCATATAGGCTGACTGTGGTTTAAGTGGTTCACAAAATCGGGATTGTATCGTATCTGACAAACTTCACGTTAGAAGATAACCTACTCCGAATGAAATTTTAAAGAGATTCACTGATTTGGATCTTTTGGTAGTGTTAAGGTCACCCACATATATTTGGTCAGTGCCAACACTAATTAGGAACCGTCATATCCACCGGTTGGTTTATAGCAACAACAAAAAATGGAGTACTATATTTTGATTTTTAATTTAGATAGCGTAAAGAGTAATGCTAATATCATGGACCAAGCGTGCGAGCAACGATGAAGTCTTAGAGAGGTTGCAAACAAGGAGGAGGCTTATACTTAACATCAGGAGGAAGCGGCTGAAGTTTCTGCGACACATAATGAGAAAGGAAGGCCTGGAGAATCTGATACTCACGTTGTCGAATAGAGGGAAAGAGAGACGAGGGAAAACAACGCGTGATATATCTGACGGAGTGGTTGACAGAACGTGGTCTGGGGGAGGGAAGCAGAGGGAAGAAACTTGTTGAGAACTGCAAGGGATAGAAGGATGTGGAGAGCCATGATCGCCTACGTCCTGAAAGGACATGACACATAAAAAAAAAAAAAGAAAAAGAAAGAAATGGAATATACCAGTCTTTACCAAAGAAATTAGCACGCAGATACATACACACACACATATACACACACAATGTAAACACATAAAACACGCACACACACCTAAATATACCTAAACACGCACACACATAAAAAAACCTCTGCTACCGATGTAGTTGGTGAGGAAAAATAATTTCTGACGTCTTAAATGTGAATTAAAAACAAAAAAGAAACTTTAATGAACTATAAATTTTACTTGATAATAAAAAAAAGTAATTTGAAATTCTTTTTATTAAAAGAAAATTTTTGTTTACAGTATTTACATTAGTCGGACTATTGTCCTCATATTTGTCACAACGTTTCGGCCGTTGTACGCTCCAGCCTTCTTCAGGTGGTTGGAATTTCGAACTGAACCCTTTATTTCGATCACTGGGGTAGACTGTTCTAGTTCCACGTGCCATGCTCGGTGGATGTCAGTTATCAGTTATCTCCTGCTAATTTTCCCTCTGAAAGTTCTCCACTGCCTTAACCGGGTATTGAACTCACCTTCTTTGGGTCTGTCACTGGATCTAACCAACGTGCCATGTGTCCTTTTTTTTTTTTAGATTATTATTTGAGTCCATAAAAAAGTAACACAATTTTTAGTTGGCTTTATTTCTGTGGAATAGACTAGACACAAGAGTATGTCTTACTACGTCGATTCGGACTATAACATCTACTACCCGTACTATCACACGGACTGGAGACATATACGTCGTCTTTTATTTATACCGGATTCGTAAAGTTGCGGTAAACACAAAATACACGTGAATATATAACAGAAAAAAATACTCGGCCATGTTTGTTACTTTTTTTCGCAGTAAGGTCCACCCTGTACAAGGTCCAGGGGCTACTCGAGGTCGAGGGTTACGTTAAGAGGCAGTTTATATGGATAGAAGTGGGGGATAACGAGTGGTTCTAGACTTGAACAGGTTAAGATTGTAGCGATCGGGGAAGCATCCTCTTGGGAGTCGGTTCCATAAAGTAAGAGGTAAGAAGCACAGTTTATGAGGATATGTGGGGAAGATAACGGTTAACCCTAGACTTGAACAGGTTAAGATTGTAGTGATCGGGGAAGTATCCTCTTGGGAGTCGGTTCCACAAAGTAAGAGGTAAGAAGCACAGTTTATGAGGATATGTGGGGAAGATAACGATTAACCCTAGACTTGAATGAGTTAAGATTGTAGTGATCGGGGAAGCATCCTCCTGGGAGTCGGTTCCACAAAGTAAGAGGTAAGAAGCAGAGTTTATAAGGATACGTGGGGAAGATAACTGTTAACCCTAAACTTGAACAGGTTAAGATTGTAATGATCGGGAAGCATCCTCTTGGGAGTCGGTTCCAAAGAGCAGTGATTCGCGGGCAGAAGCTGTTTGAATGGAACTTACTTCTCACTGATGGAATACGAAGGGAATGTGGATGGTTTTGCTACTGTGTTAGTGGCATGGCGGGTCCTAGCCGTGAAAGTTACATCTGGCGGAACCAAGGAATGTCGTCCATCCGAGCACTTTCCGTAAAAGTAGCGATGGAGCAGCCAGCGGCTCGCCACATCCCGCCTGTGTGTGTGTGAGAGAGAGAGAGAGAGAGGGGGGAGAGAGAGAAAGAGAGAGAGAGAGTTCGAAGGGTGGAAAATAATTCGTCACCCACAAGAACACGGAGACGCTTTTGAATTAAAGTGTATATGATTTCTAATAAGTTAATAACTATACACTATTTACATTATTCGGACTATTGTCCTGTTGCTATACTTATGACAACGTTTCGGCCGTTTTATACTCCGGCCTTCTTCAGGTGTTTGAAATGTCTGACTGAACCCTTTATTTCATTCGCTGGGGTGGACTGTTCTAGTTACTGAGGCTGCTGCCATGTACCCAGGGTAGTTGTTACAACTACCCTTTCGAATTAACTGACATCCATTAGACACGGCACGTGGAACTAGAACAGTCTACCCCAGCGAGCGAAATAAAGTGTTCAGTTCGACATTCCAACCACCTGAAGAAGGTCAGAGAGTACAACGGCTGAAACGTTGTGATAAATATGGCAACAAAGATGAGGACAATAGCCCGAATAATGTAAATAGTGTACATAATACCTCATCTCAGAAATATAGACAGATAATAACTCGTCTGGCCTGCTATATATTTAGAGATTCTTTATAAAATTCCAAAAAGCTAAAATTTTGCAGATTAATAATTTGATATATGTTTCAAGTGCTTTATAACTTTTTCTCCGTAAATTATAAGTTAATTGGTTTTTATTTTAAGTTGGCATCCATTCAGGGACATCGTAGCTTTTCTTTTTTTAACCATTTCACCCCAAGCAATGTAATAAAGCCACTAAGAAGCAAGGGGGTTACTGAGTGTTAGAAAACATGATAAAATGCAATTAAAAACAGAGAACAGTAAAAGAACATGAGAGAATATAACGATTAACAGTGCATTTAAACTTTATACGATCAGAGTTGACTGGGAAGCAAGAAGTCGGAAGAGAGTTCCATAGGCGTGAAGTGCGAAAGAAGAAGCTATTAGCATAGAACTTACGGTTACATGTAGCCATTTCAACTGTAAAATGATGAGACCTTGGCGCCAATCTAGTACTGCGCTTAAATTCACAAATTTCAGGTACAATGGAGGAAAGTCCATCAGAATTACGGTGGTAGGAAAGTGACTGAAGCCGAACTGCCAGGTTAGGACCAACAACATTGCAGATTATTCTTTGTATCTGGCAGTAGTATTCAAAGCAAGAACAATAGTAAACTTATAAATAAGATTATGGATAAAGAAAAATGTCTAGAACGATACGGAAAAGACTAGATTGTGACTTTCAAAAATTCAAGCTGGTATTGTTTCATTATCAGTGATTAAATCCCGAGGTTTTTTTTCCAGTCATGATGAATTTTTCTTTCTTTAATGATTTCGCCCGCAAGCAAAGGAATAATAAAGCCACTAAGACACAAGTGGTCACTGATCGTGAGAGGATATGAGAAAAAAAAACACTATTAGACAAAGTAATAAAAGAACACGAATTAAGAAGATAACCACTGATATTGCAGTTAAATTTTTGAAGATCAAAGCTGACTAGGAAACAAGAAGCGAGAAGTGGGTAAAAAAAAACAATGTTAGATTAAAAGTCACAGTTATATCTAGCCATACTTAACTGGCACATGTCAGACGGTATCCTCCAGACTAGGCCGAAGGGTAGAGTCACGTCTCGGGAAACTGGTTCCGTTTTTACGTGGTCTATAGGGAATTTTTGCCCGAGCCTACGGGCTCGGATACCCCACTTTAAAACTCGGCTTTGTGCCATATCTTGCTGCATGGGGCAGAGGGTAAATAATATCTAGCCATTGCAACCGTAAAATGATAGAGACCTTGCCGCCAACCTAGTACTGCGCTTAAATTCATAAAAACAGTTTTTGTTTTGTCTGAAACTAATTAGTGAAATATACTATAATAATATGTCTGCAATTATTTGAATCTGTGTATTATGTTCATTTTTACCTATCGTATAACGCGCGACCTCGTGTGTCGTGCGATCTCCAAATTTTCATTTATAAAAATGATTTTATCATGCATCTCGTGTATCATGCAAGTAGACTAACCTCTTTTCCTCTATCTCTTTATCCCATCTTCTAGTTAAATAAGTTAAACAAGTAAAAGAGAATGATAAAAAGAATCGTTAGTAACACTATACTCGTTATGTAAACGCCTACAGCCATAAACATCCGAGCGAAAAACAGTTACACATCTTATAAACGTAAACAATGGAAAAGATGCATTTTCGTTATGTTTTTATTTTATAATACGATACTAATATGTGAATATTACATGCATTATTATTGGATACAGTTAAGTAAAACCTCAGTTTTATCAAAATCATGATTATTTTAAATACAGCTGTACTTTTTGACTACAGTAAATGGATATAAAGTTTGGTCAATGGCGTAGTCAGGGCCAGCAGTACATAAGCTAATTTTATATCTACTGTATGATACGACCCCCTTAAAATTAGCTTCAAAATTCACATGATACGAGAGTATATATGTATGTGTGTAAATATGTATGTGTATATGTGAGAGTATGTGTATATATAATATACAGTCACACGCACACTAATACATGCAACTATACATACATATATACACACATACACCTACATATTTCACCATAGTAAATAGGTATATAGTTTGGTCAACGGTGTAGCCAGGGCCAGAAGTACATACGCTAATTTTATATTTTTGTATGATATGATTTTAAACCTCATGTATGATGTACCTTAGTTCGTTAGAATAGTTACCATGAAAATATTTATCGAAAAGGCACAGGGATGCTACGTTATGGCGGGGGGGGGGAGTGACTGAAGCCGAGATGCCAGGTCAAGACCGGTAACAATTTAGATTATTCTTTGGATTTTATCAAGAATCTATAGATATATAACAGGAGCACAAGACCGGCTATGGTAGCAATATTCAAGGCATGGACGAATGTCTGGCTTATAAACATATAAATCTACAATCTCAATGAGTTTTCATGTTTTGAACGTCTATTTGAAGTGGAATGATTCATTGCCCAATTCGAGAACCAATGCTTAAATCCCTGGGCTGGACAGTGGGTACTTACACACAGTAGAAACGGAGCGAGAAATAACTAGGCAGTACCAAGAAGATGAAGTAGATGAGACATGTTCAGAGGAACGAAAACAATCTACCTCTGTATATTGAATAGTGTTCAGTTTGAAACTTCATAGAGTTAATCTGACTCCAGAGTCACTTCAAGTGAAATATTGCTAGTCCTGTTTCCACTAAGTCTGAATATATCCATACTACCCGGTCAAGGGATTGAACACGGGATAATGGCCCAGAGTAGAGGTCGGCAACCTTTTACTAACGATGTACCGACTCAAGGTTTTAAAATCATTCAGTGTACTAACAGCATGCGTATTTTTATACAAGTCAAGGTCAATATACCTGTTGGACAATATATTTTATACAGTATATATATAGTATATATACTTTAGTATATAATAAAATTGAAACAGCTAAATATAGTCTTTGCGTTGCAGTAGTTATTGGTCCGGACTTCGTGATGTCATTTGCGGCTACGTGACACTGGAAATTGCTTGGCGTGCCGCCGAGTGCCAAACTCTAGCCTAGGGAGCTGAGTTCTCATTCCGACGCAACGCACATCTTTACGTCCCATGAATTACTTCTGAACCCCAAAAGAAAACGTCAAGAGATATTTAACTTTATTTTAAATACAGTCAGCCTAAAAGAAATAAAAGTCCGAGGCAGAAACACAAGATTTGGGTCGGGAGCGGAACACGCCTCCTCCTCACGTAAAATTATATATAAACAAATCACCCGACATTGTTAACAACAACATATCCGTACTATAAGTCATTGATTTATTTTGGGTGGGGGTAATTAGTAGGTTGGTGCAAAAATAATGACGTAATAATGTCGTTTTTTGACGTATTTTGTAACGTCAAAAAACGACATTCTTACGTCATTATTTTTGCACCATCCTAATAGTAGGACTTGTATCAGTAAATCGTTATTACCTTCAAAACATTCTCACAACCAAAAATATTTTATGGCTTTAAATAACCTGCAAAAGTTAGATAAGCCGTAAAAAAACAAATCAATCTTATATATATATATACATCGGGTCTCGTGAGCCTTCTTTGTGTAAACAACGTGAGTGTTTGTTGGGACTCGCTGTCATTTGCCTCTAGTTCCTTTTCTAAATTTTTTTTTTTTCACAACTTCCTTTTATTGTACATTTATCTGTGTTAATTTTAAATCTCCCGTTGAAGCCTGAAGAGCGGGAGCGAAACCGGTTGCTTCGCCCGTTTTTAATATGTCTCGTAATATTAAGTTTTATACTTTTATTTCGATCATTAAATTTTGTACCTAAAAAAAATATCTTTAAATATATATATATATATATATATATATATATATATATATATATATTAATGGCGACTCTAGATCATCAATTTTGTCGGGCTCATTACAATCTTTAACAAAATATACTACTGGCATAACTTAGATGCTAAAATGATTCTTTTACTAAAACTAAAATAAATATTTTTTAAGGTCTCTAGCCAGCTATGTTTTTTTTTAAAATAACGTGTGTCTCTATCTTGAGTGTGTATTTGTATATATGTGTATGCATTAGTGTGTTTATGTATCTCTCTGTGGATTTTATGTTTATGATCAGTACTGCTGACTGATATCATATTTCCTCAACACTACCCCAGTCACACACCTCACCCTAAACTTCCAGTCGACGAATTAAGGCTTTCTTTGATTTTCGCCAACTTTAGATGGGGCTAAATTTAATTTGCCCTTTTAAAATTGATACATTGTGATAAAAAACTTATACTGTATGGAAGAAATTATTTTAAATGGACATTTATAAAGAATAAGTTGAAATAAAAACACGTTCTTTGAAAAACAGGGCATATGAGTCATTGGAAATTTTAAAAAGATTGTTTATAAAGTTAAAGCAAGAAGTACATTGCCTATTAAGTGTCTCCAGCTCAGATAGAGCTCAGACTTAGCCACGTTAATTTTATTTTATTCTTTTTTCTACTTACTTATCAATGAAATGTATCTTGGTCAATATTTTGAGGTATGGAGTTAAAACAATTAATTTTCGATCCAGCTGAAGTCAAGAATTAAAACAACGCACTCCGAAAAATGTTTTCTTGCTTTGAAATAGATATACTTGAATGTTGACTCACTCGAGCTAATCCCAACATGCCCGAACCCTGAAGTTGTCACTGATATATATATATATATATATATATATATATATATATATATATATATATATATATATATATAATTTCTTGTTATAAAAGTTACAATCTTTTGAATGGAGTGAATACGTATCCAAAATATATATAAATGTATTTCGGTCAATATTTTTTGAGGCACGGGGTTAAAACAATTTGTGGTCCAGCTGAAGTCAAGAATTAAAACGACGCACTACGAAAGATTTTGTTGGTTTGAAATAAATATTCTTGAATGTTGAATTACTCGGTCTAAGCCCGACCGCCGGAATCGCCACTGATATATATATATATATATATATATATATATATATATATATATATATATATATATATGTGTGTGTGTGTGTGTGTGTGTGTGTGTGTGTGCACATTTCATTGAATATGACAGACAAGGTAGTTTGATTTATTTTTTTATACAATTTCCCATGCGATCTTTTTTTTTTTTTCAGATGATAAATTATATAAAAATTGTCCGAGTGTTTTTTTTCCGAGCGCTTTCGGTTATACATTTAGCCATTTTCAAGGATTAAATATTTTAACTGTTAAATAAGAAATAGTTTTTTGCCTATATGTATTTATATAATGGTTCCATTTTTCAAAACACAGTCAAAATATTGTGTCCATGATATCTTGACAGTGTTTCGAAAAATGAAAACATTATATAAATATATACATGCAACAAACTATTTCTTACTTAACAGTTAAAATATTTCATCCTTAAAAATGACTAGATGTATAGCCGAAAGCGCTAGGTAAAAAGTATATTCAGACAGTTTTTATATAAGTTATCATCTGAAAAGAAAAAAATTATCAGGTCACATGAGGAATTGTATAAAATCTAAACCAAAGCACCTTGTCTGTCGTATTCGATGAAAAGTGCATGAAAGAAGGATTGCTGCCTAAATGCATATATTATATATATATATATATATATATATATATATATATATATATATATATATATATAGAGAGAGAGAGAGAGAGAGAGAGATAGATATTCGTATGTATAAACATTAAAATAATTGTCGGACTTTGTCCATTTCATAATGTGTGACGTCATTTGTTTACATTTGATACGCCATGAGCAGATATGAATGTACGTGAGAGATTCATAGAAGATTGAAGTTCAAATCCAGTAATTTCGACCTTGCTAACCGAACGCTCCTTTTTGGCCAAATCGGTTAAAGGCACGTCAAGCTAAATGACTGGTTCCGTACAGGATACAGGTTCGAATCCTGTCGGAGGACGAATATTTTCTGTGAAAATTTCTCGGACATTCAGGCCTGTAAATGTTGTTTAATACTGTGTATTATAAACAGAGCATTTACTTAAATATTTGTATCTATAAAAAGAATGTATAAACATAAAAATGTCTTAAAATAATTGTCGGACTTTCTCCATTTCATAATGGGTGACGTCATTTGTTTACATTTGATACGCCATGAGCAATAATAGAAGATTGAAGTTCAAATACAGTAAATTTGACCTTGCTCCTCTGTGGCCAAATCGGTTAAAGTCACGTCAAGCTAAATGACGGTTCCGTATAGGATACAGGTTCGAATCCTGTCGGAGGACAAATATTTTCTGTGAAAATTTCTCGTACATTCAGGCCGGTAAATGTTGTTTAATACTGTTTATTATAAACACAGCATTCACTTAAATATTTGTATCTATAAAATGAATGTATAGACATAAAAATGTCTTTATATATATATATATATATATATTCTCCCTCGGTGTAATTCAACATACAGCCTGTCGAGGTCGCCACTGAATTCCCTCCTCATGGTCAATCCTGCATCTGGTTTTTCTGAAAGACATTGAGTCCAAAGTCTAGCCTGCCATGATCTGGGATGGGACACATATTGCATATTTATTCCTTCCATTCTCTTAATTCTAAGGACAAAAAGAGAAGATGGAAGATACGCCCTGGGAAAATAAAAATAGACCTCCCCGTCCATACAGATCGTGAGCCTGTGTAGGTCCGGTTAATGGCTGTACATAAAGATTAGAGTAAAGAGCAAACACAAACGAATGAGATCAATAACCCGAGAAGTCCTTATTAGGATTAACAGTTTGTCTAAAAATCATAATAAAAACGAGTAAGGGCGGACAAAAAAAAATGTCACCTTTTTTGTTCATTTTCTCCGCCATTGCTCACCATTTTCCAACTCTTTCGTATTTTCTCTGTACATCTCTGCCACACTCTTCCTTTTTCCCTTTCACTTTCACCGTTTCTATCTTTCCTCTCTATCTCTCCTCTTCTCATTCTCTTTTCTCGTCCTCTTTTCTTTCCTCCATTTTCCCATTTCACTCTACCTTTCTCCTTCGCTCTCTCACTTTCCCTCTCTATTTATCTATCTCTCCGATTCAATGTCTTATCTGCTACTTTCTTCCTTTTTTTTCCTTTCTTTCACCTTTCTCTGTCTCTCCTCTTCTCATTCCCTTTTATCGTCTTCTTTTCTTTTCTCCATTTCTCGCTTTCACTCTCCCACTCTCTCTTTCTCTTTCTACCACTCCCTCTCACTACCCACTCTCTCTCTCTCTTTTTATCTCTCTGTCAATCTTTCTTTCTCTTCGATTAAATGTCATTGAATGTTTGCTCATGACGTCACGACACGACACGGAAAACTCCGTCACTATGACAATGCCGGCAGGGACCAATTTTTTTTTTTTTATAATCTTAAACACGGAACTGCACCCCAACTCACTGCATCCGGTAATTTAATGAGAAGCGTTGTCATGGTGTTTCCATGGTGTTGCTGCGTTCTTTTCAACGTGTCCGTGTGTGTGTACATGCGTGTGTGTTCGTGTGTTTTGACTACACTTAAAGATTGGGCGCCTACTGTGGAGTGATTAGCAAACTCATCTCAGAAACCAATAATTTACAGAGTTCAATTGCTTCGTATGCTCTTCATTGCGCCTGGCCGTAGAACAATAGTTAGCGACCTAACTTCGCAAATTCTACTCTCGTGAGTTCGAACCTCACGATGTGCTATACTAGTATGGGTATATGTCAACATAAGTTAAGCATCTACAAAAGGGTTTTGCATTATTGTATGCACCATCTTTAAGCATTAACACCTAAGATGAGAGTGGAGTATCTGTCCAATCCCCAGTACAACAGAACTAGAATCAGTAAATCTGTTTGATCTAGAATTTATACTCTTACTCTGCTTGTTTGTATATACAACCGTTACACTTTTTTAATTTATGATCATAGTGTAGTATCTGTCCGACCTCCGGGTCTTCTAAACTGGAATCAATTACTCTTTCCGACCGAAAAATATATTAAAATATTAAGCGTATAATATTTGGCTCTCGGTGCCTCTTTCATTGGACCAAAGAGATGAAAGTCTGGGAATGCCAAGTAAGGTAGTGATGGAGAGGTGAAAACTCCTGTAAGGAATTGGCTACATGAGCACACAGTTGAGTTTTACGAAGCTGACACACATGACCTCCTTCGTAGGTGGAACAATGCCATTGAAAGTTGACTATGTTGAGAAGTAGGGAGGTGAACCTGTGATGTATAGCTGTATATTGATGTACAATGTTTCATCGTATTCCTTATTTTTTATATAATAAAGCAAATTTCCTTACTTTTTCACTCATCTTCGTGTATATATATATATATATATATATATATATATATATATATATATATATATATAGTAGTAATAATCTTATAAATATAAGAAATTATACTCGTCCGGAAAACCTTGGGCACTTTGATATGTAAATAAACAGACCAATAATAGCCAAGGAAAAAAATGTACACAAAAAGAAAGAACAGAGAACATGTACGTCAGCCGAAAACAATCGTCTAGCATCCAAATTCAGAGTCCAAAGAAAAAAAACCTGATACAAATAAGTAAAATAACAAAGTAAAGTGCTCAATGCGCTAAGTAGAGCAAAACTAATTAAACCTAAAGAGCCAGATAAATACTGGCACATTCCCTGGTATTACCTGACGATCCGTGTAGTTGAAACCTTGGTAGGTTTATCTGTCTCTTTAGGTTTAATTATATATATATATATATATATATATATATATATATATATATATATATATATATATATATTGGGTTGGGAAATAAGTCATGGGAGTTTTTTTTTAAATAAAAAATCTTTGGGAAGCCAAACATTTGGTGAATATTTTAGAACAATGGTTTCTTATTGTTGTTCTAACGTTTATAAGTATGATTTTTGTTAATTTCATTACTTTTGGGGTCTATTTCAGACCCTAAAAACGGAATGTCAAATAAACAAGATTGCACATTTTCGGCACCTTTGCTTTTTGCATATATTCGAGGAATTAACGTCGCCAAAGTAGCTCGTGAGGTTTGTGACATGTATGAAGATGACGCAATCTCTCAAAATACCGCCCGACGTTGGTTTTCGCGCTTCAAAAAAAAAAATTGAGCTGGAGGATGGAGAGCCCCCGGTCGATCAGTTGAGTTTGATGAGGAACGATTAAAACAGTTTCTTCACGAAAATCCACGTCAAACGACCAGAGAATTGGCGGAATAGATGAATTACAATCACAAAACTGTGGTAAATCACCTTCATTCAATCGGGAAGGTTCAGAACCTTGCTTCATGAGTGCCACACGCGTTGACTGACCACAACAAGAATCAGCGCGCAACAATTGCAGCCAGTTTGCTGGCTCGGCATCACTCAACATAGGGTCATATACAGCGTTTCCTTTTATCGCATTGTCACTGGCGATGCAAAATGGTGTCTTTACATCAATATGAAGCAGCATAAAGAATGGCTAAGCCCCAATAAGCAAGCGACACCCTGGGCAAAATGAGACCGTCATCCTCAAAAGACTATGTTGTGTGTATGATGGGACTGGGAAGGCATAATTCATTATGAATTGCTTGAGCGAAAACCAAACGGTAAATGCCGAGCTCTACATTCAACAACAGCGCCGTCTCTGTGAACTAATGCAGAAAAAAAAGACCGAGTCGGCGACTGAGTGTTCTTCAACACAACAACGCCAGCCCTCACAATGGCAATATTGCCTAAACCGTTATTCAAGAATTTGGATGACAAGTGTTGCTTCATCCTCAGTACTCGCCAGACTTGGCACCATCGGATTTTTATCTTTTTCGATCTATTTTAATGCCTTACGTTCAATACTGATGCTGAATTGAGGGTTTCGTTGGACGAATTTTTCAGCTCAAAAACAGGGGATTTTTATCGTCAAGCAATAGAAAAACTTTGTGGCCGATGAGAAAAGTTATCAACAGCAACGGAGATTATATTGTTGACTAATTTTATGTAATTTAACATTGTAAGACCATGAAAATAAAACGTTTTGAAAAACGCTCACGACTTATTCCCCAACCCATATATATATATATATATATATATATATATATATATATATATATATTCAAATAAAAAGAAAGAACAGTAAGATATATAATCCGGTGTTCTTATTGATATTTTTATTTTTTACAAAATAGTGCTCAATGTAAATTTACTAATTTACTACTTTATTAATATTATAAATTAACTGATTTCAAATATGGTTTTTTTTCGCTACACAGTAATAACCATGTTTCAAAAATTGAAGCTAAAAACTTTAAATTTAATTTTGTAATTAAATTAAAAACATTAGTTCCATTTCATCCACAAGCGAATATATATACTGGACTCTCCCGTCGTTTTATCGATGTATGAGGGACAAGCAACTCAATTTCTAGGAACTGACAACCAGGCACCTGATCATAGTGGTTACGACTTTGTGCAGAACTAACCACACTTTTTGTAGAGACGAATAAAGAGACCTGGTGCACTACGTGCCAAAAGGTCCGCAAACGACCCTCCGTAGGTTTTGAATTCAGTTGTCCTTCTCCTAGACCAGTTGCCATATATATATATATATATATATATATATATATATATATATATGTATGTATGTATGTATGTATGTATGCTTAAGATTATCGCATATAATTCATAACTGAATCATTCAAAGTCGTCAGATCCTCATACGTGGAAACCGACGGGAGAGTCCATTATATATATATATATATATATATATATATATCGGATGTAACAGCAAAATTGTCCAAATCGTGTAACAACATAATTATCCATCCCACATTTTTTTTATATCTAAAAACCCACTGAACTAATTGAGTTTCTTTTTCTCAAGCTTCCAGAGAAGACGCTTAGCCATCTTGACGTAGGAATCACTGAAAAACCATTTTGAGTTATTCAACTAAAAAGAGACCAGGTAAAAAATTGTTTTGTGTCAGACCCACTGTCTCCCTAACTGAGCAATGGTTAGTAGAAAAGATCATTCATGCCTTGAGTAATGGTACCAACATTCATATTCTGGCCTCCATCTTCAAACTCCATTCAAGAACCATCAAGAGAACGGTAAATATGTTTAAAAAAGAGTTGAACAGCAGAGAGGAAAACTAGATCAGGAGGTCGCAACAGGAAAAGGTATCATCATTTCAACTTAGAGCTAACGCGAATAATTAGAAAAGATCCAACTCATTTGATAAGACGTTCAGCACATGAGAGAGGAGTTTCAGCTATGACAGTCCAAAGAGCAGTGAATAAAAACTTGAAAATGAAATCGTACGAGAATCCTGTGAAGCACCTCGTTACTCTAGAACAGAAAGTTAGAAGGTGAGAGAGGGTGAAGATCATCTTGAATAAGTCTAAAAATGAGGTGATGGGGAAACGAGCAAGCTGTTGTAAATGAAGGTGGGGTAGGATGATAAAACGTTACTAAAAGCTGCTGGGGATAGGAGTTTACGGACACCCATGACCACCCCATTCTAAAGGAACACAGCAGAATAATATATATATACTTGTTTTGCTGTGAGAAACCCACCCACAAAGTTTGTAAAAAGTACTTTTGATACACCCTATAAATAAATATATATATAAAATATCCGAAACACTGACTTTCACGCAACCACGGCTTCTACCAAGATGGCTTCGTCAGGCAGTAAATCTGACACGCTGCCTGACGAAGCCATCTTGGTAGAATTTTATATTTTCGTTTTATGAAAATTGTATTGATCACTCTTAATTTAACCGTTCATTTGTCGAATATCACCTTTTGCCAAAGATTGAATTCATAATATATATATATATATATATATATATATATATATATATATATATATATATATATATATGAAAGGAGTGATGGGTGAAAGGGGTGAAATGTATGGGAGACACGCCTTTCGAATATGAAGCGAAAATTAGAAACAGATTAAAAGGTAGATAGGGACTGAAAGGCTTACTAATTGCCATACATTAATTTTTTGTATGGAGAGATCAAGCAAAAAGCGACATTAAAGAGACGATGCAGTAGGAAATATTCGTGCATTATTTAATTTATTTTAGCGTATCAAACTTATCATCTTTGCAGAGATTTATCCATACGCCAAAGTCGCGCAGAATGTGATACAGGGTCATTTTTAATGTCGGATTTCGGCAGCCGTTCAAAAATTGCTGAAGCCCTTTCGGCAATTCTCTTTTGGAGACAACTCAGGTGCTGTGTAATGACCCCAAATCCATATATATATATATATATATATATATATATATATATATATATATATATATATATATATATATATATAGATGGATGTATTCATATGTGTATATATATATATATATATATATATATATATATATATATATATATATATATATATAGATGGATGTATTCGTATGTGTGTGTGTATATATATATATATATATATATATATATATATATATATAGATGGATGTATTCGTATGTGTGTATATATATATATAGATGGATGTATTCGTATGTGTGTATATATATATATATATATATATATATATATATATATAGATGGATATATATATATATATATATATATATATATATATATATATAGATGGATGTATTGTATGTGTGTATATATATATATATATATATATATATATATATATATATATATATATAGATGGATGTATTCGTATGTGTATATATATATATATATATATATATATATGTATATATATATATATATATATATATATATATATATATATATCTTCTTGAACCTGACGACTCCCTGTGTGCATAGAACAACAAAAAAAAAAAAACACACCAGGTGGAGCTGCCGTGGTTTCAGTTGACGTCCACGTTGGATAGAATGCGACACAGGATCATATTTAATGTGAAATTAATGTGGAATTCTGGGGACAGCTCAAGTGCCGTGTAATGATCATGTATCGATACATGACTGACGAGGCAGATTTTTCCCGCAGTTGGTTATTCCCCTCCTGTAGCTCGAGCCAATACAAATCAGCTTTGTATATATATATATATATATATATATATATATATATATATATATATCTTCTTGAACCCAACGACTTCCTGTGGTGCATAGAACCGCAAACAAACCACACCAGGTGGAGCTGGCGTGATCTCTGTTGATAATAGGTTCTACGAGGGGGGGGGGAGTTGGTAGCTACACTCCAAACTGGTTTTTGAATTCAGAGTTGTCTTTCTCTTAGACAAGTTGCCAACCAAGGCAATAAAACTCCGTCTACCCTATTATTATTATTGAATCGAAAGTTATGTTTTGTCTAGTTTTCTTAAACTAGTTGCCGTTTTATTTAAATATTTCTTTAAGATGCAAACGTTCAGTTTTCTTCTTCTTTAATATTGACAGTGTGAGTGCCAATTCCAAGGAACTTCTGACGACAATTTTGAATTCAGAATAATCATTCTCGAAGACTGGTTGGCAATCATGTCTAGAGACTTCAGTCTACTTTACGATTTAGCCCCTAATAAACGCAACAGCCTCGTTCAGAATTCAAATTCATCTCACGGATCCCGCTTCCCTCACCGCGCACTTAATTTTCTGTGACATTTAGATAAAAACATGGAGATGGAACGAACGTTGCAAAGGATAAGGGAGAGAGTGAGAAGATACGGGAAGAAGACATAAAAGGAGAAGAAACTTAAAACAATGGATTTTGTTTCCGAAACTCGTGGTTACACATGACACATGGCGGGAGCAAAGATAAAGCTGTAGACAAACGGAAAGAGGGAAGACATTTTTCAAGCTGGACTGCTAAAATATGGTTGCCTAATTCTTCCATACTAATTAAGCAAAACAACAACAATAATAGTTCTATAGATTTTGTATTATATTTCTTACCTGCTTTATATTCTGATATCGAGATAAATTTTCAGTTAAAAAAAATCGCTTTTCATTATTATTTAAATTATTTATATTTGAACCAATAGCCTCATTTTTGTTGTTTTTATTTTCTTAATACAACTAACCTAACCAGCAGCCCTTCAGGGGGACTTTCGACTAGCTACAATGAAGGGCTTTGGGGCCTTAGGACCTTTCTTTATTTTTTATTTTATTGGTTTATTTATTTTTAATTTATTATTTTTATTCTTATTTCATTCATATAAAATATCACATATCCGGACTACAAGGTATCGCATATCTATGCTACAAGGCTTCGCTTATCCGTAATACATGGTCTCGCTTATCCATACAAAAACGCCTAGCATATCCGTACTACAAGGCCTCGCATGTCCATAATACAAGGCCTCGCATATCCGTACTACAAGGCCTTGCATATTCGTACTACAATGCCCTCGCATATCCGTACTACAAGAACGTGCATACCCGTACTGCAAGACCTCGCATATCCGTACTACAATGCATCTAATATTCGTCTTGTAGTATGAATATGCGAGGTCTTATAGTATGGATATGCCTTGTAAGACGCATATGCGAGGCCTTGTAATACGGATATGGGTGGCCTTGTAGTATGCATATGCGAGGTCTTATATGCCTTGCAAGGCCACCCATAGCCGTATTACAAGGCCTCGCATATGCGTAGTACAAGAACAGGCATAAGGCATCGCATATTTGTATTACAAAGCCTTGGATATCCGTACTATAAGACTTCGCATACCCATACTACAAGGTCACCCATATCCGGACTACAAGGTATCGCATATCTATTTATTCATATTTTTATTTTTATTTTTTTCATTATATTACTAGCCTAAAAGTCGCCGTTCGGGCGCCCTTTAGTTTAGCCCCTGCGGAGGTCTTTTGGGCCTTTGGTTCTTTACCTTTTATTTTATCTTTATTTCGACAACTCAATTCGGCATAATCTTTCTTCGTATACGCAATCGATCTCCTTTGTTTACATTTATTTTGCGCGCAATGTTTCTTTACTTTTAAAAATCACCAGTTTTTATGATTCCTTCACATAAAGTCAGTCTTAAAAGACATTAAGGAACCCGAACTATGTAATGTTTTCGAATACGTCACAATCCGCGTGCTAGAGAAAAAGAAAATAAACACCATATGAGCAATGTACCGTGTCCCACTTAAGTTTTAATTACGGTTTGTAATTAGACGGTATTAATTGCAATTGCAACGAAACGCGAAATTAAAGTTAAACCTTTAATAAAGAATTGCTTTTTAAACTTTTCAACCTGTTCGATATTTAAATTTAACTTTAAATGTTTGGTTTGGTTTATTTTGTTTTACGGCATATCAACCTCAATGGGTTATTTAATGCTGACAACATTTTTTATTGCTGGTAATATTTTGTTTTGTCAAAAATCTGTTTCTGGTAATATATTTCCTTCAAAATTGTATTGCTGGTAATAATGTTTTTCAAAAAAGTATTGCTGGTAATAGTTAACTATTTGTCCATAGCTGGGACCCTAACAGATGCTATCACCTCAGGTCATGGTTGACGTGGGAACACCAGCAATTAACAGGTGATTCCACGCTCCTCAAAACCTCCTGATCAGAGGCCTTGCTGCTGGACGTATTTTATCATCTTACTCAGGATGCGGATGTAGTTTAACGTCTTACCCAGGACGATTAACTTTAAATGAGTTATTTATTTATTTTTTAATTGTGTGTAACTAAAGTAATTACTACCTGTTACTTCAGGTTGTTAATGATTCGCCGAGGTCGAAAAGCGGACGGATGGACACGCGTATAATGCGCTTTATTTAATGTAAATGATGTTCACCCTGCACAATGCCCGAGAGCCGCTCGAGGTAGAGGGTTACAGAGTAAGAGGCACAGTTTATGATGATATGTAGAGAAGATATTGTAGCAAACCACCCACGTCAGTATTCCATCAGTGAAAGGTAAGTTCCACTCGAACAGCTTCTTACAACGTACCACTGCCCTGTGCAAAAGACTCATAAGAAGATGTTTCCATGATCAGTACAAACTTAAATTATTCAAGTCTAGAGTCATTCGTTATTTTCCCCTCCTATCTACAGTGGGTAGCAAAAGTATTTAACACATTGGTTTTTCTTACATATCTCAAAAAGTAACAGATCAATTTCAACGAAACCTATAGGAAATATTTAAACGAACATTGTCGATCAAAACATAGAAGGAAAATTTAAAACCACTGTTTTGAGAAACATTTATCAACAATAAATAAAATAACTTGTAGTACGGATATGCAAGGCCTTGTAGTATGAATATGTTAGGCCTCGTAGTACGGATATACGAGGCCTTCTAGTACGGATATACGAGGCCTTGTAGTACAGATATACGGGGCCTTGTAATAAAGATATGCGATATCATGTAGTACGGATATGGATGGCTCAAAGTATGGATATGCGAGGTCTTATAGTACGGAAATGTGAGCCCTTGTAATACGGATATGTGAGGTCTTGTAGTACGGATATGAGATGCCTAGTAGTACGGATATACGATACCTTGTAGTACGGAAATGCGAAGCCTTGTAGTACAGATATGCAATACCTTGTAGTACGGATATGGCTGGCCTTCTAGTATGGATATGCGAAGTCTTATAGTACGGATATGCAAGGCTTTGTAATACAAAGGTGCGATGCCTTTTAATACTGATATGCGATGCCTTGTAGTACGGATATGCGATGCCTTGTAGTACGGATATGCGAGGCCTTGTAGTATGGACATAAGATGCTTTGTGAAGTAATGGATAGAGATTCGGATTGAGGAATCGGAGAGCCGAGTTCGAATTCCGGTCGAATCCATTCCATTCACTTACGCGCTAATATCCTTGGGAAAGATATGAATCCTCTTCTTCTCTCCCCAGTTATGGGTAAATAGCCAGGACATACCGGGTCCTATAGCCTTGGATGGAAACCGGTCTACCGCAGAAAGAAATGGCAACCTACTGCGGGAAATAATCTCTCTCGTCAGTCATGTATCTTTCGATACATGATCGCCTAAGCGTGTATCACGCAGGGCATATAACAGATTATACATATATATATATATATATGAAAAGGACACACACACACACACACACACACACACACACACACACATATATATATATATATATATATATATATATATATATATATATATATATATACTTTAAAATTAGGAGATGAGTTGAATCTGCTACATTGGTTTTAACCTTACGGTACCCTCAGGCGATTTTTATCAACTGATCTCCCAACGCTTTATTTTTGTTTAAAACTAATGAACGCTATATTATTTTTAATGTGTCAGGCGTGATACCCCAAAACGAGATACCTAAGGACATAGCGGGCTAAATAAGAACAATCTAAATCCGCAGACTGTAAACAAAATGGTTCAGCTTGACACCTGAAGAAGGTCGGAAGGTACAACACCCGAAACGCTGTGATCGTAACGACATTGGGCCGACTCTAAATGATGGAAACTCGGTAGAAATGGACAGCTGATAAATAAAATAATATCTGACCAATTGACTACACAAACTAGAACAAATGTTAGAACGAGATGATGAAAGAAAAGGATAATTTAGAAAGAGAAGAAGAAGAAGAAGAAGAAGAAAAAAAAAAAGAAGAAGAAGAAGAAGAAGTACGAGATGATGAAAGAAAAGGATAATTTAGAAAGAGAAGAAGAAGAAGAAGAAGAAAAAGAAAAAGAAGAAGAAGAAGAAGAAGTACGAGATGATGAAAGAAAATGATAATTTAGAAAGAGAAGAAGAAAAAGAAGAACGAGATGATGGAAGAAAAAACCTAATTTAGAAAGAGAAAAAGAAGAAGAAGAAGAAAAAGAAGAAGAAGAAAAAGAAGAAGAAGAAGAAGAAGAGCGACATGATGAAAGAAAAGGATAATTCAAAAAGAGAAGAAGAAAAAGCAACAGATTTTTTTTTTTACAATGATGTTTACCTTGTACAAGCCCAAGAGCCACGCAAGGTAGAGGGCTAGGGAGTAAGAGACAGTGAGGTTGGAGCTTGTAGAATAGAATGAGGAGGATAAAAAGAGGAAGAAGATGGAGGAAGGTAGAGTAAAATGAAGAATAAAACATTTTTTCATCAATTTTTAAAACCAAAGATTCAAGAGCCAATCAAGATAGAGTAACCACTTGAAGTGGTTAAAATTTTAGCGATCAGGGAAGCAACCTATTGTAAGCTCGTTCCCAAATATCTGTTTGAAAGGAACTTCCACCTTGCCAATGGAATATGTTGATGATATGTCTCAATGTACTTGGCATATCGTATCCGTAATATGAACTGAGCTGCCATTACATTTAAGGAACTATTTTAAGTTGAGTGGTGTAACCGTTACGAACCGAGCTCGAATTACTAAAGGATACTTACGTTCTCTTCGTCCTTAATCACTTGAGAAAGTCTTGATCCTACTTCTCCTTGAAGCTAAGTTATAGCTAGAACATTTAAAAGAAGCTTACTCTGAGGGTTAATAATTACACATCACGTCGGGTAAATCATCAGATAATGCGTGAGCTTTGGAATATTCTTTGCATTTCCCCCATTCTTTGGGCCTTACTATATCTCTATCTATAAAAGACACGATGTGTGTGCGTGTATGTGTGTGTGTGTGTGTGTGTGTGTGTGTGTGTGTGTGTGTGTGTAACGAATGCACGGCCGCAATTTTCGACGGATTTGCACCAAAATTTACATGCACATGCTCCAATTTAGCGGGAAGGCCAAGACTGACCTTGCATTTCCCAACTCCCATCGATAGTGGAAATAATCGATTTCTTCATGCTTCTACGGCAGTTTTCATGTAGTTTGCGGCCATTTTCTACTGGCCAGAGTGAGAGCCAATAGCTGGCTGCCACGAATAGGCAAGAAAGATTCTATTGGCCAGCGTGAGAGCCAACAGCTGACTGACACGAATGTTAACTAGCATGCAAAAACAATTGATAGCTGCATTCGTCACAAGTGGGAAAAATTTAAATCTGCATGGCACTTTACCCCAATTGGCTCATTCGCTTGCTTAAACTCAACGTTGATTCTGATTCCGCAGAATTGGGTTGGGTGTGAAAAAGTATTTGTTGTTAACATTCTTTTTTCATTCGGTTTTTCCAGTTACGAGTCCTTTTTTAAAGCTGATCGTTTTGTGTTCATTTTGTTTAGTTATTTTTTCGTAACAGATTTAATGTTTAGTATAGAGCTTAGAAAAAATTCGCAGTGTGAGATTGGCAAGAAGGTAAGGCATGTAGCAACATCAGCACGGCAAAGGGCACTCCTTTAAAGGCAAGGAAGGGCAAAAATATTTTAAGTCAAGTGATAGCGATTGCTGGATGAGTCGTACAATTTTTTAATCAAGCACGGGCAACGCCGGGCCATGCTGCTAGTTCATGATATAATGCTACCTTGTTTCACAGACGGAACGGAATGTATGAAAAAGGAATGGGAAATATCCTTTGTTCCCAGAGGGAATTTTATACCGCATATACAAAATTATACAAACATATTTACACCTGTCCAATACAGAGAATCCATAACCCGTATGCAGCAACAAGCAGTATGAAAAGGATTTAACAAATTTTACTTGGAACACTTCCCAAATGGAAATTTGAACTGCCGGGGTATACTTCTGTTTTTTCTGGAGAAGCCATATTTACGATTTCCAATGGAAGTTCGAGCGGGCCAGAATTATCTTCTACTTCGCTAGCAAGAACATATTCTGCAAAGCGGAAATAGCGAGTCATGGGTTTTTTTCCCAACATGAGGACAGCGAGCCGGAGGTAGTTTCTATATCTGTTTAAGATATATCCGAAAAAGGAAAACACCATCTGCTTGTAAGCTACACCAGAGATTTAAAAAAAAAAAAATACTCCTCGGTTTCACTCCTGGAAGCTGACTGGCAGACTAGTGACTGTCATCACTCTATGAAGTACGGCAGTAAGCGGTTGTCCCGTGACCTATGTGACATCATTTCAACCAAAGGGAGATAATCGCTTTTTGTAGCCCTACTTCTACAACCTTGACACTTGCTACAATTATCGCTACACAATCCCTACGGAGAAACGGAAAATTTTGGGTTTCAAGTCAGCAGAGATAATGAAGAAAGCAATCGAAACCAATCAAAATTGATACAAACATTGCCAAATATCCCTTGTTGCCTTGGAGGACCTTACCATTTAATACTGGAACGAGTTAAAGCCGCACAAATCCCCTACAAAATGTGGCTTCTATTTTTCTACCAGATATATTAATTCCTTATAGATATTCCAGTGGCCTCTGACATATTGGCCTCGTTTTCGTAGTGATATTAGCACCGTCTTTATAAGATTTAAAGAGCTATTTCAAGTTGGTTTATAATTTTTTAAACCTGCGAGCTACATCCGTTCTGCTCTATATAGGAGATACCTAAAGAGATAGAGAGACAGACAGACAAGCGGCAAAAGGATGGAAAAATACGTTTTTGCGAGAGGGGACACAACTGCCTCGGTTGGAATTTGAACTCTGATTCCACTTTCCAGACTAATATCCTCTACGCGCACACAATAGCCTTACAACTGGTCCATGCTATTGTGGCAAGCCAGTGACGGGATTTCTTGTAGCAGTATCTGTCGAAGGGATAGAGTTCCTGTAGAAGTGGCTTCATGCATGCATTTTTCAAGGGCATAGTACGAAATGAATATTAGTTAACTCTGTTAGAAATTCGAATTTGGTCTGTTTTCCTCGTTCGACCTCCATCTTACCATTCCAGAGTGAAAATGGAAAAAAAGAGGATGACAGAGAATGTCATTGCCTATTTATAGTCCTGAGGGCGTCTCCTAGTAGCGGTTTCGAAAATTAGGAGGAGGTAATCCAACACCTTGATCGCTAATTCAGCCACGGTAAATTTGCGTCCAGGCTCTTACAATATATCACGGTTCTTTGTAGATTTTCTATTTGTCACAATGTGAGATCGTTGGGGGCAAAAGGTGATGGGGACAAAAAAAAAATGAATACAGATGAATTTGACTAGATTGAAAGTCTCCCATCGCAGTATATCTGAGCAAAAAGCTGTACGACACAATCATCTTACGTGGACGAAAATGCCAATGATTGTTGCCGCATGAAAGCCGCTTAATACTACTCCGATTCTGATGCGTTTCAAAACAAGATATAAGCTCCGTGTTCCATTGGTGAGAAGTTCCACTCAAACAGCTTTTTTTCCCGCGAACCACTGATCTGTGGAACTGACTCCCAAGTGGACGTTTTCCCAGTTCTAACATTCACAGCAAGGACCCGTCTTGGCACTCACATTGTAGCAAACCACCAACATACCCTCCGTATTCCGTCCGTGAGTAGTAATTCCATTCGAACAGCTTCTTTTCAAGAACCACTGCTCCGTGAGACAAACTCCTACGAGGATGCTTCCCCGATCACAACAATGTTAACCTGTTCAAGTCTAAGGTTAACCGTTATTTCCCCACTCTCCTATCCGCATACACTGCCTCTTAATGTAACCCTCTATCTCGAGCGACTCCTGGGCCTTGTACAGTTTTTTTTTTACTCTAAAATATCTTTAACTCAGATTCTTGTAAATATATTTTCAACGTCCAACGAGGCTAATATGCCATAACTAGTTTCTATTTTATATGTGGAGAAATTCTCTCTAACTCCCCAAAATTCTGGGGTGACTATTACCCCGGGTTATCTATTGGGCAGCATAAAAACACGCCCGCTACGCCTTATCACACTCTTGAAATATATATTCGCCCAAAATATGATGTTAATGCGAACACATAAACATAGAAGCGGTGGAAATAGCCCCAGATAGAAACAGGCGGTGCAAACACACAGACACAGCAAGATAGACACAGCTGTAAGTACTACGCTCACACGCACATATGAAAATACGAGGTGGGGTGACAATTTAATTCCCGGAATGGCCTTGCGAAAGCGAAGTATACTTACTTGAACACTCCTGGTTGCTGTCACCTTCAAAGTATTCCCCTTGCGAAGCTATATGCATCGTGAGACAATGGTGCCAGTGCTGGAAACATTCTTGGAAATTGTTTTCCAGAATACCTTTTAGTAATATAGTAAGGTGCTAATGAACGTCCATGACGTCAGGAAATCTTTTTTGAAATCATTTCACCCCAAGTAAGGCGATAATGCCACTAAGGCGCAAATGGTTACTGGGAGTGAAAATGTATGAGAAGACATTAGGAGAAGAAACCGAAAACCTTTAATCCTGTTCAAAAAGCAGGGAAGGAGCAGAACCGGGCGATTTGCAAACTTATCAATCGTTTGTCGTTTCCGGGCATTTTCTTTTAATTTTGGGAACAGCCAAAAATCACAGTGGGACTGGTGGTAAGTCTGTTGAAGAATTTGAATTGCTCATTTTTCTTATGGATTTTTTAACCAGGAACACGCGAACTCTTACCTCATCATTTTTTTTTTAATTCCTCTGGTAAAATTTTGGCTACTCCAAATATTTCTACTGCATTTTCTCTTTTAATCTTTTTCTTCCAGAGCCTTGTCCTGGGCATGACGATAAACTACATCCGGCAGCAAGGTCTCTGATTGGGAGGTTTTGAGAAGCGTGAAACCGCCTCTTAATTGCTGTTGTTCCCCGGTCCACCCTAACTCAGTGTGGTAGTAGCTGTTAGGGTCCCAACTATGGGCAAACAGCTAACCCAAACAGAGGGTCAAAATACTATGAAAGTATAAAAATAGATTTTCATAGTGAAAATACCAGTAATACATTTTTGATGAAAAAAAAATTACCAGTAATATATTTTTGTAAATGAAATGCTCCCAAGAAAATAAATTTCAGCATTAAATGGCCCATAAGGGGTCGATATACCGCTAAACAAACCCGACCAAACCCTTCCAGAGCAGTATTTTTCCTCTGAAAGTATAAAGTGTATCTGTAGATGTGATTTCCTTGCCTATGCTTATTAAGAGTGTCCCAATACTGAAATAAAATCTGTAAGAGATGCCGATTTATTACACGAAACCTCATCCCAAATTAAATCACCAAATTTAGAATGTTGCATTTTTAAAAAGGTTGATAGTTCTTCTTTTTAATTCCTTTTTAATTTCCCTGTGGATATCCAGTTCTTCTGCTATTGTTCGCTCACCTAACCTTCGACCTGAGCGTGCAACGGTTCGCTCTCTGCGCTTGCATATGTATGTTGACTGCCAGCCTTTTGCGTTATCGTTCACGTCTTCACCCACTTGTTTGGAGCGCCTCTACCATTAACAAACCGTCGATTTCTTAACAACCTGTTCGACGTAATCCAATTTTCGATCGGCCTAACGCTTCGCTAACACGCTTAGCAATTTTCACACAAAACCTGACCATAATCCGTTACTCCACATTCCTTTCACTCGTTTTATGCTAACAATATAACACGAGCACGTACAATTTCCTCTAATACTCGGCAAGGAAATCGTAATCAGTTACAATGTCTATACAGTGTAACCCGGATATAAGAGAAACCCGGATATAAGAGAGGTTTTCTCTGGTCCCAATGTGTTCCCATACTTACCTAAACAAAATTGACCAAACCCGGATATAAGAGAAACCCGGATATAAGAGAAACCCGGATATAAGAGACTTATTCTTTCTTATATCCGGGTTACACTGTATATTTTTTGACTCGGATATTGGTAAATGAACATTCAGCGTTGATGCCGTCTTTAATTTTTCGGAGGGAAAAATTATCTTAAATTTCAAAAAATTGTGTGTGTATTTCATCCCGTTTATTTATTTCTGATGGCATTTTTGGATCATCCACTGTTTAAAACCGTGTTTTTCAACTTTTTTAAGCAATGGCACACCTAGGAACAAATGAAAATATCATGGCACACTTAGAAAAAATTTAAAGGGTATACATTTAAATGAAATGAAATAAAACTATAGATTTTTTAAAAAATACACACACAAATATGAACTTAATTTTTATAAATATAAATGACAATAGAAAAACTGTAGTTATTGCTGACATTGGACGAAACGCGTCGGCAACTACTACAGTTTTCCTATTGTCATTTATATTTATAAATATTGTCTTTTCTACAGGTTAAATCTGAGAAATTTTCATATCATGAACTTAATTCAATGTTTCTATTCAATTATTTGTGCAGATTATTTAGTGTGAAACCTGTTGCCAGGTTGTTTTTTTTTTGGGGGGGGGTGATTTCTTAAATGTGCCTTGACAATATTGCGTAGCACATGAGTTGAGAATCACTGGTTTAAAAGTAATGTTTTTCAACCTTTCTTTATCTCATGGCACACTTGGACCTTAAATTATAATGATCAAAAGTAGAAAAAAAGTGTTTTTTCATGAATTATTTATTAACACAAACAAAACAATTTATTATAATTTGTAATAAAAAAGATGATAATTAAAATTTTTTGAAAAATATTTATATTTATTTGTTTCTCTGTTTATTATAATTTAACATTTAATGAAATATTTGAATTTGATGTGTTTTTTTTTTTTTTTTTTTTTTTTCAGAATATCTTCTTTACATGGTCGAATTTTGGACAGGCATATTGTTAAATTTTCTGCCAAGGATTCTGGGGTTTGGGTTTATTTTGTTTTACGGCATATCAATGTCAACAGGTTATTTAATGCCGTCAATTTTTTTAGAATAAATTCGTTTATTTGTTTAATGGCATATCAACACCTTATGGGTCATTTAATACCAAAATTTAATTTTCTTGGGAGCATTAATAATTACTTTTACAAAAATCTATAACCGGTAATATATTTTTTTTTTTCAAAAATATATTCCTGGTACTTTTACTATAAAAATCTATTATTATACTTTCATAGTTTGGAGGTTAAATGTTTTCCCAGAGCTGGAACCCTAACAGGTGCTACCACCCCTGGTCAGGTTGAACCTGGGAACAACAGCAATTAAGAGGTGCTTCCATAGACCTCAAAATCTCCCGATCAGAGGCCTTGCTGTCGGATAGAGTTTATCGTCATACCCAGGATACCCAGGATTGTTTTTAATATTGTTTAGCGCAGAAAAGCTTTCTTTTATATATTATGTACTCGTATAATTAATTTATGATTCATTTATAACACAAACAAAACAATTTATTATAATTTGTAGTAAAAAGATGATAATTAAAATTCTTAATAAAACTTATATTTATTTATATTTTCTGTTTATTATAATTTAATATTTAAAGAGATATCTGATCTTGGTGTTTTTTGTTTTTTTTTCAGAATACCTTCTTTGCAAGGTCGAATTTTGGCCAGGCAGGCTCTGAAATTTTCTTCCAAAGATACTAGCCGTCATCGATTTTTGGTTTTAATATTGTTTATTGCAGAAAATCTTGCTTCGCACAAATATGACGTTGAGAATGGAAGAAATATTTCTATGGCTTTTTTTTTTTTTTTGTAATATTTGGAAATTCACCCCTGAAGGGAGAAGCAGAACAACGTAATATCTGTTGTTGAATATTTTAATTACAATTCTCTGTTAATTCTTATGTCTGTTCATTCTTCCTTTTCTGTAATATTTAAATTGGCTGACGTAAACACACGTCAAACAAGGAGATTTCTCACTCAATCCAGACATCTTATGTCAGGTGAAGGTTGAAGGAAAATATTTTTTTCAACATTTGTTGACAATAAATCTAAAGTTTGTAATGTTTTTTCAGTAATATTTTTTATCCAGTTTACACCTTTTCACGAGTCCAAATATTTTTATTGCATTTTCTCTTTTAAACCTTTCCTTCCAGAGCGGAATTTTTTTTCTCTGCAAGAATTAAATTTATCTGCAGACGTGAGACTATTTCATCGTTTCATTGCCTACTCTTATTAAATGTGTTCAAATACTGTAATAAATCTGCAAGAAATGCAACTTTATTACACGAAATCTCATCACAAATTAAATCGTCTAATTTAGAATGTTGCATTTTTTTTTAAATGTTGATACTTTTTTTTTCAATTGATAAAATCCTGATAGACCTCTTCTTCGAGATAACCATCTCAATTTTGTATGAAATGAAAGTTGCATTTGGGAAGCAAGCTATAAGGAACATCGTTCTGCAAATAATCTTCATTGTAATGGTCTGTTTTCTTGATATAATTAACCTTTTTAATAGTTTCGTTTAGGACTTTTTGCAATTCAGGCACTAATAATTTTGACGTTAGCACTTCTAGAAAAACAGTATGGTTTCCGTATGTAAAACAGTATGTAAAAATAATTTTTGGATTTTTTTTTTTTTTTTTTGCGCATGCACAACAAATCCATTTACACTTTCGAAAACAGACAAGGTTCCACCCGTACAAATACTTATGCAGGGATCCCAAGACAAGTTATTTAAATTCTCATCAATTTACAATTGAACTATCTAAATATAACCGTAAATTTCTTTTCTCGCACTTCCCGCTTGAGGAACGCTTTTCTAGCTCTATGCTTCCAAGTCAACTTCAATTTTCAAAAATTTAAATGCAGTATCAATTCTACTGCATTCTACTGTCCTCCTGATTCGTCTTCTTTTGTTCTCGTTCCTTTGTAATGCTTCTGTTTTCTAATTCTTTCACACCCATTGTGTCTTAGTGGCTTTAGTGCCTTTCTTGGGGTGAACTCGATAGAAAAAAATAAAAAAAATAGACGCACACTAATTATACACAGGGCATAGTACATAATCACTTAATGATCTCAACAAGCATCCCATAAAAATTATTTATAGAGCTGTTATAATAGAGTTATTAAGTTGGTTAAAAACGGAAAAATATAGCGGAACAAAATGGTAAATTGAAAGATCAAATTATTTTTTTAAAGAGGGCCCTCTCATCATCATCATTATTATTATCATCATCAGTCACATAACCGGGTGTGCTCGTAGGGTCACTGTGCAGCTGGACACCTCCTCCACAAACCTGGGTGGCAAGCCGGAGAGGTATTCATTCGCGTGTAGCGAGTCTTGGGCAAGTAGACCTGGCCAAGTGTCACCCTTCTTTGGGTTAAACAGCAGCCGATGTCCGCCAATCTGAAGGCTCAAATTGATCATGGACACGTGTCTGTTGATCCCGTTGGAGAAGCTCTCTGTCCTGACCGTTAACTTCAGTCTAAGAAGCCTTCCACCTAGAGTACCCTGTCATCACTGCACGAGTTGCGTATTTAGGAATGCAGCCCAGTCCACCCCATTGCTCTAGATGGCCGTTGACTCCATCCTCCATTTGGTAGGTTTCGTTTTAAATCCCGCTGGTTTTCTGGCCACCCTCCTCACCACTAAAGCAGATAGATAGATAGATAGATAGATAGATAGATAGATAGATAGATATGAACAAACTGCTGATAGATAGATAGATAGATAGATAGATAGATAGATAGATAGATAGATATTAACAAACTCAGATAGAGATAGATAGATATGAGCATACTGAGATAGATATATTTTAACAGTAGACAGATAAATATGAAAAGATTGAGATAGATAGATAGATAGATAGATAGATAGATAGATAGATAGATAGATATGAACAGGTTTAGATAGATAGATAGATAGATAGATAGATAGATAGATAGATAGATAGATAGATAGATAGATAGATAGATATTAACAAACAGAGATAGATACATATGAGCATACTGAGATAGATATATTTTAACAAACAGTAGACAGATAAATATAAAAAGATTGAAAAGATTGAGACAGATAGATAGATAGATAGATAGATAGATAGATAATGAAGAGGCTGACATAGATATAAATGGCTAGTATGAAAACAATGAAGAGATTAGATGTTTGTCGCTGAATGCCAGTGGTACGATTTTAACGCGCGTTCAGAAAGGAAATAGCAGTAACACTGACCCGAGTATTGGTCGGCAGTATAAATAAGAGCAGCAGTAATAGCAGTGATAGCCCTGGTAGAGGCAGGTAATAGTTGGAGTGCCGTGCGAGGCTTGGTGAGAGGTTTGAAAATCGTAAGAATCGATGCGTTTAAAGAAGCAGTCGCTCCAATAGCCAGCATTGGAGCCTCGATCTGGAACCAACAGGTAAGCAATCTCATCTCGCGTATACATCTTGATGCAACGGGTTCGATTCTTAGTGCCTTACGTTTGTAACCTCATGTAAGATTATACAAATATTAACTTGTTTAGCATATTTACTAGTTTTTTTGTTTTTTGGGGGTTTTTTTTAATAAGATTCTCACTGGGTTACGTGGCACTTTTTTTCGTTTACTTTCTATTTTTTTTTTTTTTTTTTTTTTTTTACAGTAAGATTCACCCTGTACTCGAGGTAGAGGGTTACATTAAGGAGTAGTTCATATGGATAGGAAGGAAAATATCTGTTGACTCTAGACTTGAACAGGTTAAGATTGTAGTGATCGGGGAAACATCCTCTTGGGAGTCTGTTGCACAGGCCAGTGTTTCGCGGGAAGTAGCTGTTTAAGTGGAATTTTTTGCCAGTGGAATACGCAAGGAATGAGGGTAGTTTGTTGCTATGTAAGTGGCATGGCGGATCCTAGCCGTGGAGGTCAAACCCGGTGGAACCAGGAGTTGCAGTTCGTCCGAGCACTTTCCATGGTAGTAGCGATAGAACAGTGTAAGACTTACCGCATCAGGCTTGTGAGAGAGATGTTAGAAGGTGGAAAATAATTCATCACCCACAAGGACCCGGAAACGCTTTTGAACTGAAGTTTGTCTATGCTAAGGTTAGAATTCATCATCATCATCATTATTATTATTATTATTATTATTATTATTATTATTCTAACGACCTTAACTAGTTTATTTTATCTTCTCTGCCTCACAGAAGCGCCATTTCCGATCCCGTCTTGACCTTTTTTTTTTAATCACTTAACCTCAAGCAAGGCAATAAAGCCACTAAGACACATAGGAATTACTGACTGTGAAAGAATAAGAAAAAGAAAAACATTATTAAGGAGCGGGAACAATAAAAGAAAAGGAATCAAGAAGACAGTAGATAACGATGGACATTGAATTGAAGATCAAAGTTGGCTGGAAAGCAAGAGACTTCCAGAAGTGAGAAGTGCGAGAGAAGAAACTGACGGTTAGATCTAACCAAGTTGGCCGTACATTGATGAGACCTTGCCGCCAATCTAGTACTGCGTATAAATTCATAAAGTCTAAGTACAGTAGAGGAAAGTTCATCAGAGCAATTCTAGGAAACTGACCCACGCGAATTGGTACGAAAATCTGGATTTATTAGCTATTTCATTCTTTCAACAGATTTCACGCCTACACTGTAAGTACAATTCACTATTAATGGTCGCAACTTCTACTAGAAACCGCAGTATTCAGCTAACTAGTGTTAGTCGATCCATGCCGTTGGAGTTGACAGAGTCACCCATTTTCCGCCGTCAATTATTGCATATCAAACCGATTTGTAAGGCCTGTGAGTAACAATGGCTTCACGCGGTTCCTACCCATTGACCTGTTTGGCTAGATTTGAACTGCTAGGTACTTCCGGCAGCATAGCTCTTTCAGAGCAGCCTATTCACCGCGTCAAGGTACTTAGTCTATATGATAAATGCGAATGTCAGTGTGTTACTGTGTCACGCTTTTTCAACTTTACTCCTAGAGGCCGTAGACCAACATATTGTACCATTTTGGAATCAGGCCGACTCCGTGAGCAAACTAAAAACATTCCGGGCTGGAATCCTGAAATTTTGGATTCCCAAGTGTTCATTACTGCGATTGTTTTCGGTGATGTTTTTACTTGATTTTTTTTTTTTTTGCGACAAATTTTTTTGTAAGATAATTTTTATAACTGTGAAATCCAGCGAAAGTCACCCATGAAATCAAAATAATTGTTTGTACGGAAAGTAAGGACCTACGTACATCTAATTGTCTTTAAATTAAGTGGCGGCCAAAGAATTATTGTTGAACTTTTGAAAAGTAAAGCTTAAATATTAATGCAATACTTAAATGCAGCAATCAATTTTGAGTTCTTCTCTAGTTTATTGTTGCCTATCGCATCTACTCCTCACTACCTATTGTAATGAAAGCCTAACCAAGATCCCTCCGCAGGAGCTAGCTTATATGTCGCTCGATAGGATAGCTTTTAAGCTAGTCATGCAATAATTCTTTACATAGTATCAGTTCTCTCTGCCTTGCCTTTTGGCAGGCCGCAGTCATCAGGGAAATCACCGAACATATTCATTTTATTGCAATAGGAAGGTCCAGCCTGGATGAGAGCTTGTCTGGACCTATATGTTAATATTTTTATATCCATGCCCCAAATGATTGGTTTGGTCAATTTTGGTTAGCGACATATCAACTATGGATTATATACATACTATGGATTATTTAATACAGAAATCTAAATATTTTGAACGTAATTGTATGCCTTCAACTACAAATAAAATGTATTGCTGATAATTCTACTATAAAATTGTATCGCTGATCATTTTACTTTTATTTTTTTTAAATTTTATCGTTGGTAATTTTATTATAAATAGTTATTGTTGTTAATTTTACTATACATAGGTATTGTTAGTAATTTTACTATAAATATGTATAATCTTTTATATAAAAAATTTATTGCTTCTAATTTTACTATAAAGATATATTTTTATAGTTTCATAGTATTTTGTTTTTGTTTGGGGTTCACTATCTTTCCATAGCTAGGACCCTAACAGGTGCTACTACCACATGTCAGGATGGACCTGGGAACAACAATAAAGAGGTGGTTCCACACACATCAAAACCTCCAATCTCTCGATCAGTAGCCTTGCTGCAGGGTGAGGTTATCGTCATACCCAGGACTGATGGCCCGATTGGAACCGGAGGTTGTTCCATTGATACAGACCTCTGCTAAAGAGTTGATATTGATGGTTGAGTCGACTTTCTCGTTCTTCATAAGAGTGGGATGTGCATTTTACCATTGTTTCTTTAATATTTGATATATTAAGACATTCTATAACTAAGTTTGGGGAAATCATTGCATCCTTTTCTTTTATCAGCCCAACGCATTACAACGTTTCTTCGTTTTGAGTTCACGCCATTCAAAATCATTTGATCGAAGCTGAACTTGATATTTACTCACTTAGTTCCCCTTCTACAAACGTTTCATTCCGCTATTTACATCGAAATTATATGACTGGCTGAAATTGTCCTTGTGTATTAAGCAACCCCTTACAGTCCGAAATATATTTCGGTTTTAAATAATCCCCAAAAGGTTGATAAGCCGTGAAATAAAAAAAAATCAATCAATGCCCTGTATAGTAATTGTTAAGGGGTCCACCCCTTTTTCATACAAGTGGACTCGCTCAGTGTGTACTTGTACTGCTGCCAGTGAATACCCGGGGGTGATACAGTGATACAGTGAACAGTGAGAGAGTAAGAGTGTGAGGTAACCGCTTTGTAGGAGTCACAGTTGCGAGCACGTAGACTCAGAAGGAAGTCATACTTCGATACTGAATTTCCCAGACTGTATATATATTATTATTGCTACTAACCACATTTCTGGATCTACTAACGGTATTACCAATTGTATTATTACGTCAATACATTTATTTGCTATATTTCATTCGTGCGTTTGTCATTCATTTTGAGACCGGATTTTATCCTGGAATCTACAACAGTAATAGAAAACGATTTTTGTGACAAATATTCACCAGTGTATTATCTGCATTAGCCAAGAAGTTGAAAAATAAATATGTAGTATATAAAATAAATTCTATTTGTTATTATTAGTCTGCGGATGTATTCTTGAGGCTACATCGTTGTAATTGTCCACATCAGATGTAGGCTTGTGATTGGTCTGTAATTGATTATAGTTTTCCTTTCTCGGTGAATTTTTGAATGAAACTTCTTCCGCGCCTGGTCATTCACACGCATTTTTGAAAATGCTAAGTGTGTATATAAAGTAGTGTAAATTTCTTTATAAATATTCTATAGATTCCATCCATCAGGCGCCTTCTGGTATCTAAATTGAGAACGGTTACTTCACTTTGATCCCAGCTCGAAGACCGGGAAGTGTTATTTACCTGACTAAAGTAGTATGCGACACAAGGTTTTTTTAATGTGGGGTGTACATACGCAAGAATATGGGTCAATGATAAAAATTACCCAGTCAACTTCCCCTCACTGGTGTAATGGTGCAGTTTTAGAATCTCCGGTAAAAAAAGGCATACTTCAAAGCTTTTTCCATTAAACCGTTCCAAGACAGAAATACGATAGATAGGTGAAGAACAGATACTACACATTGATCCCAGCCATAGAGGATTCTCAAACGCATTCGTATGGGCCAAGGACAATAATTGCTCAATCTTCGCAACTACTGTGACGATGACGTCGATATTACGACGACCCCACTTGTCTTAGTTTAATGAGGAGGGTGCCGCCACAGGGTTGTAATTCTCGGAACCGAGCACCTTTTCACATTCCAAATAAGAATAGAACAGATACTACACCTTCATCACGGCGAAAAGACTGTTAATTTTTTATTTATTTATTTTTGTTACAATGATGTTCATCCAGTATAAGGCCCTGGAGCCACTCAAGGTAGAGGGTTGCAGAGTAAGAGACATAGTTTATGCAGATATGTAGGTAAGATGGTTAATTCTAGACTAAAACAGGTTGAGTTTGTAGACATCGGAGAAGCATCATCTTGGGAGTCCGTTCCACGGAGAAGCGGCTCGTAGGAAGAAGCTTCTCGAGTGAAACTTACATCTCACCAGTGGATTGCGAAGGGAATGAGGGTGGTCCGCTACAATGGGCGTGGCAAGACAGGTCCTCGCCGTGAATGTCAGAACTGGAGGAACTAAGGAATGCAGTTCGTAAGGACGTTTTCCATGGAAATGACGGCAGAGCAGCGAGAAGCTTGCGACGTTTCGTCTGTGAGGAAAGAGGTCGTAGGATGGGAAATAATTTGTCACCCACAAGGACGGGGAGATGCTTTTGAGACCGGAAAGTGAAGACTGGGAAGCGCCTTGCCCCTTATATAGCAGCAGTACTTCATTTTCGACCTGATCTGGCTCTTGTAAAAATAGGGGATGACTTACTGGAGTAGTACAGAGACCTGATCATTTCTACAGTATCTTTAGCGACGGATCGTATGTACGAGATCCGGTTGAGGTCTGGGTTGAATTTAAGTCCCAATAGGCGCTAAAAAAAATATGGGACCTGCCTGAGGGTGGGGGAGGGACACTCGTTCATCTATTTGTATTGGATGAACAATAGGGATAAAAAAATTTTCTGATGAATGTATTATCTTTTCACTCTGCCGTCTGGTGGTAAACATGTCTACCATCTGACAGGTTTTATCCCTCCCCCCCACGGTTTAAAAAGAAACACCATCCGCTTTTCCGCTATTTTTCGTTAAGGCACATGCTTCTAATACGTCACATGCAACAAACCAAGTGTTAGTAAACCGCTGGCGCCTTACACTCGTCTTTTCTTTCGGCTACAGGCAAGCTGCGCAAACAAATTATGAATAACAACATAACTAAGCGAAAAGCAGTCCTTGCCTCCGTTGTGGAAATAGAGAAAGCAGACGTAACGAAGCGCTTACAGTTTTACCAAAGTGTCCAATGAAATGGAAAGATTTTAGTGGCATGTAACAGTAGACACCATAGCTGGATTTAATCAGTAGCACAAACATCAAGGAAAGGTTAGTTGTAATAGTCAGACAACAGATGCAACGCCAATTTTCAGTCATTCTTCGTTCCAGTACCATCTTGGATTAAACAACATGCCATATATATATATATATATATATATATATATATATATGTGTGTGTGTGTGTATGTGTGTGTGTGTGTGTGTACGTAGATCTATATACGTAAAATCTAAATAGATTCAAATCCTTTATATATATATATATAAATATATATATGAATATATATATAAAATATATATTAGCCTTTCACTCTATTTAGATTTTTTATATATATATATATATATATATATATATATATATATATATATATATATATACGTAGACCTATATACCTATAATCTAAAAAAGTGAAATGCTTTATATATATATATATATATATATATATATATAGTGAAATGCTTATATATATATATATATATATATATATATATATATATATATATATAATACAAATATAGTTTTAATGTATGCTATATTTATGGCTAAAAGTGCTCAATATCAGAGATAGAGCGTATGTAAATATTAATGTGAACACTGAAGGCAACACCGAGCGGCAATAGTCTGTTTCTTGCTTGAACGCAATCTTCAGGTTACGAGTGTTGTGTTTTGGTTCGACTATTTATATATGCTGGCATTATGGGTATCACTGCCTATTAAGTATTCTCCTAACGCTTACTGGGTGGGCGGTAAAGGTTATGTTCCAATAGAATAGAAATAATTGTACATCCGAATATTGCTTCTAAAATACACTTTAAATTGCATTATATATATATATATATATATATATATATATATATATATATATGGAAGAGGTTCTAGTTGTTCGAACAAAGAAGTTAAACGCCAAACGGTGTTGGTTGAAACGTAGAGAACTATATGCAATATATATATATATATATATATATATATATATATATATATATATATATATATATAACTATTATCACCAGTCCAAGAAAGATATTTCAAGCACTACCACGCAAAAAAATTCATTTTTATAATATGTGGAAATATACAATCTTTGCTTGAAGAAGGTCCAAACGAGAAACCCGCGTAGCAGATTATGGAAAATAGAGTATAACATATATTTTAAAAATAAAAAAAATCCACATTTCAACCAAATGCGGTTTACCTTCTTTTTAATATATATATATATATTTATATATATATATATATATATATATATATGCGTGCGTGCGTGCGTGCGTGTGTATGGATGAACATTGATGTCAACACCCACAGGCGACAGTCTGTTTTATGCTTAGACGCCTAACGATTTCGTTTAAGCATGAACAAGACTGTCGGCTCTGGGTGTTGACTTCAATGTCCATGTTTATATTTACATACGCTCTATCCCTGGTGTTGAGAAATTTAACCCATAATTATAGCATACATTAAAGCTATGTTCTTACAAAAATGAGAAATCACACCTTGCCGTTGAATGGACTCGTCCCGAACACCTATGGTTCCGCCATATGCGAACACCTATTAAAGAACAGAGATTGTGCAACCAAATTTAGTGTTGACTGGTTCATACCCCCTTGGCCGATAAGGATAAATCCGCGGCACCTGTAATGGGTCTAGCTGCGAGGCGGACCGATGGGCAAAGTCCCTCGGTTGGGTCCAAGCCCACATTGCCCCCGAAACCGACGCCTGCCACTAGTGTGGTTAAGGAGAAGGAGGAGGGGGAATGGCACCTCGTGGTTAGGGGCAAGGGGAAGAGCCAAACAGCAGTTCCTCCGTCCCAGCATGACTCCAGGGACATCATCACCTACAGCCCCATTCCCTCTACCAGCTCTGAGGGCGACTCCTCGATGTCTTATGAAAAAAAAACTGCGACTGCTATCCAGAAAATAAAACGAACCTAGCTGGGATAAGATACTGGACATTAAAAAATTGAAGGAGAAAATTACAAGCTAAGCGGGCTAAAGATAAAAAAAGTCGCTGGGGGCACCGGGCCCCCTATCCTCTGCCCGTCTTCCCCTTCTTCATCTAGAAATGCTTTTTTAAAAAACCTCCGCCACCGAAATCTCTATCAAACTCTCCGACTAAACTTCATCTTTCTGCTAAACCTTCACCTGTAAGAACGCCTTCGGGCATGACTCCCTCCACAACTCCCAATGTGACACCCATGTCAACACACATTCCATAAAAAAAAGTGAGAAGCCCAGATTCACAATCTGTCACTGAGAAAAAAAAAAAAGAAAATTAAACCACCATATCTCCCAGGGGAAGACGTCTGCCGCGTTTCCCGGGATCAGGCAGAAAGAGTATTCAGCCAAACAAAGAACCCGAAAGACTTGAAAGTATTTGGAATTTCCGGAACTTTAAACAAAGGGTGTGGACGTGGAGGTGCCGGAAAATATCCCATCGGCAAAAAAGAATGTTAACAGTAGTGAGAACTGGACCTGGAACGCGGGAGATCTGGGGCATGATAGAGGAGGCGAAATCGTCTCTAAAAGTGGTGCCCCCAGCCGTCGTCCTTCTCGAGGAGAAATGAATGATTCAAATCTAAACAGTGCAAAGGGAGGGTCCCTGTTTTTGTTCACCCATCCCTTTATAGAGCCCTTAAATTAACTTATCCTGCGGACATCGGCGGCTTGTCCCAGGATGACTCGCTCGATTTTGAGATGAGGACTGGCTCAATGGGACAAGCTGTCGGTGTCCTCACCCCAGCCATGTTCTATCCTGAAGGGCAACCCTAATCGGCTTCAAGATGGCTCTCTGGTTAGCAAGTTTGAATGACCGGGGCCTGAGGTCCGAGTCTCGCAGGGCGAGGCTCTCTTGTGACCTTCAGCGCCTCGGGGTGAATATATGTTTTTTACAAGAGACCCGGTTTTTTCTCATGATCGTGAGGACATACTGTCTAAGGGGTTCGCCCTTTATTCAGCATGTTTTGATGGTTGTTCGAGGGTGTCTCTTGGTTAGTTTGCAGGTCTTTGAAGGCTGGATGTACCCTTGTCGTCGCGGATCCGGCGGGCAGACATTGCGTGCTGGATGTTATCATAAAGGATAAGGTTCTTCGTCTCATTGGGGTTTATGCGCCCAATGTCCATTCCGAGCGGCCTGCTTTGTTTCGGCAGATCGCGCCGTTCTTGACGACGTCTCGTCGGGTAGTTTTAGCGGGGGATTGGAATGCCGTCCTTGACCCCGATATAGATCGGATAGGGCACAAAAAAGGTACTAACAACCCGGATGTGAAACCATTTCGGGACTTTATCGATGGGTTTGATCTTGTCGATAAGTTCCGGAATGAACACCCTCGGGAGGTAGCATGGACTTGGACAACTCGGCACCTGGGACGCTTGCGAGCTACCTGGATCGAGTCTTAGTTAAGAGAGTCGATGTAGGGCTCTTAGGCTGTCCAAGTTTCCATTATATAGTTTATACGGACCATAGGCTTGACCGGGTCCGTGTAAACTTAGATAAGCCTAAAGGTTAGATTGGCTGGTTACTGGAAATTGAACTGTTCACTTTTTAGTGATCAGGGTTTCCGGGACCAGCTGTTACTAACAATCCAAAGGAATTGACGGGAGCGGTTGTGGGAAAGGGGCAAATTAAAATCTAAAATTCGTTCGTTTGCTGCCGATTTTAGTCGTCGGCTCAATTTAGATAAATTAGCGGCGCAAACGGCTTTAGAAAAAAAAAGTTGATCGGGCCGTGAAATCCCGTGTTAGTGGGGACATAGTCTTAGCTAAGGCAGAGTTGGTGCCTTGCTTATCAAGAAGGACCAAGCTCTGGTAGTTGGGGCTAGGTTAAAAAGAATGTCTTCTGAGGCAACGAATATGGCCGCTGAACTGCGTGTAGAGGAAAATCGAAACGCGGCCAGGCGACATATAGCGTGCGTCACATTACCGGATAAGCGGACTGTGACTACAAACGCGGGCATATGTGAGGTCTTTCGAGATTATTTTCGCTTTTCACCAGGGAGCCCGGTCTGAGTTCTGCTCAGTTCGACGCCTATTTAGCTGACTTTCCCTGCCTCTCGGCAGCTGAAGTAGCTAGGTGCGAGGGCCCCATAACAGAGTCGGAAATCTGGGAAGCGCTGAAGCAGGTTGGCCTGGATAAGTCTCCGGGATTAGATGGTCTGCCCTACGAAGTTTACTTGAGGTTGTCGCACGTTTTGTTCCTTTGCTGGAACTGATTTACAACCACTGGATGAAGGGTTTCTTTACCTCAACGCTTCACCAGGGTGTCATCAAGTTGCTGCGTAAGGACAAGGACGGAGGGGATGGGTTAGGACTTTCGGTTAACGATGTTAAACACTGAGTTAAAGATTTTGGCGAAGATCTTGGCCAACCGTTTGCAGCTTGTCCTGTCTAGTCTGATTGTCCCTGAACAAACTTGTGCTGTGAAGGGCAGGACTATTCAGAATAACCTTCATATGGTACGCTTGATCTTAGAACAAGTCGACAGTGAAGCCGCGCTGATTAATTTAGATCAGTCCAAGGCCTTCGATAGGGTTGACCATCGATTTCTGGAGACTGTCCTTTCGGCGGCCGGTTTCGGAGCCGACTTTCGCTCCTGGATCCGTCTTTTGTATGCGACCCCGGTGCGCTGGTGGAAGTGAATGGGGTAAGATCGAAGCCTTTCGTATTGTCTCGCTCCATTCGTCAAGGTTGTCCGCTATCGCCTCTGCTTTACGTTCTTGCGTTGGAGCCTTTCCTTCGCAAGTTAAAGGCGAATCCGAACCTGCGCGGAATTTCGCTGCCTGGGGCTTCCACCTCAGCCAGGTATTCTGCCTATGCTGACGACGTTTCGGTTCTTGTGTCGAGCAGAGCCGAGATTGACGAAGTCAGCAAAAGATCAGTGGGTATGAGATGGTGACAGGGGCCAAAATCAACCGCGATAAGTCTGTGGGCTTGCGGTTGGGTGCGTGGAGGGGAGTTTTTCTTCCCGGACCTTTCCTCTGGACGGATGGGCCGATCAAGATACTCGGCGTCTGGTTCGGTCCTGATCTCCAGTTGGAAATGAACTGGTCGGAGGTACAGGGGCGGGCCGAGATCGCGGTTAATCTGTGTCTCGGAGGAGACTTTCCCTGAAGGGAAGGGCGGAAGTATGTGTTTCCCACATCTATCCGATTCTCCTCTACCGTCTTTCTTTGCTTCCACTCCCGTATGCCAGACTAATGTTATTAGTACGGACCTTGTTCTCTTTCTTGTGGAGAGGCAAGGCCCATATGGTATCTCGCGGAATCTGTTGCCTTCATCCCTCTGAGGGCGGTCTGGGAATGCCTAGCATTGAGATTCGTCAATATATGCTACGCATTACCTTTCTAGACCGAATGTGTCGCGGTTTGGATGATGTGGGCACCTTTTGGAAAGAAGATGTCCGAAAACATTTCCCATCCCTGAGAAATGTGCACTCGTGCGAGGGGGAGGCCGGAGCTACACCTTCGAGCGTGAATGTCGTTCATTCTTGCGGACGTCGGATGGCCTCTCCGACGCCCAGGGGTTGTCTCGTAAGGCATTTTATCGTCTGTTAGGGGGCCGTTCAAGATGATTTGATCGACGTTCTTACAAAGCAGGAGGCTCGCTCGATATGGCCTTGGGCGCCTGGGTTGAAATGTCTCAATAACGATGAGGCATCACTCACCTGGCTGATGATTCGTGGGGCCCTCTGGGTCGGAAAAAAACTTTGTGCAGCAGGCTTGGAGAAATATCAAACTGTCGTCGCTGTACTGGGGAATGTCGAGACCATTGGTCACGCCTTTTTTTCTGTGCAGGACGGTAGTGCCGTTGTGCGGGTTTGTTGAAGGCCTCATGGTTCGCATGCTGCAGGAAAAGTTTTTTGTCCTGGAAGCCAGTTCTGTTTGTAGCAATGTGGGTTCCTGAACACTATGTGTTCTGTTGACTAGGGGTTATCAGGCGTGATTTGGACGACGCGACAAAGGGATTCTATAAAGTTCACCTCTTCAAGATTAGGCATCGCTTAAAGAGGAAGGCGGCGGCTCCATTCATCAGAATTTGGCAAAAGGTGGGTAAATCTTGCGCAAATGTGTAGAGTGAAAGGGATGACCTAGAGTGGCATTTAGATGTCGGTTAGGCACAGAATTTTGACCTAACAGGGTTGAACAGAGGCAACCCACCCAAATATTAGGTTAGTTTAGGGTTTTGTTTTTGAATATTTAGTTTTTCCCTTTTTTTTTCCTGTTTAACTTAGCTAGGGTATGCATGCTCATTGGTCCCTTTTATTTCTGTCCCTATTTTTCTTTTGTTTAATTCCCCATCCCCTCCTTCGTTAGGTGGTTAGTGATGTCAGTTTTCTGGTGGATGCGGGACGCCTTTCGTTTCGTGTGTGTGATTTTTTCGTATTTGTTGTTGTGTATGAATGTGTGCGTGTTTGTGTGAATGCTTGATGGTCTGGATGTTTTTCTAATTTTTCTTAGTCCAGCATTGATTTCGTCTGGTTAACTGATGTTTCTGCCACATTTATAGTTTGTGGGGGTTTTTTTATTACTAACTCAGTTTTGTTTATTTTATTGTTAATAATTAAGACATTCTGTAAATATTCATTTGGGGATTTTTTAAAATTGTTATTTTATGACCCCCCCATGAAAAATATTTGTATATATGGGGACTAGTTAGGACGTCATAGAGAATTTGAGGCATTATGGTGGACACAGTAAGAAAGGTAGGAGGGAATGTGTTGTTTTGGTGATTGGATTATTGTTGGCATGTTTGGGTCCGTGTCTGGGACTAGCTAAGTTTTAGATTTAAGACAGAAGAAGACCGTCATTCCCCATCCCCTCTTTAGGCCTTGTGCCGCATTTTGTATTTTAAATGCAAATAAGTATTAGTCGGGCAACTGGTTGATTGGTTGATCGGTTGAACTCTGCCTTTAATTCTAAAGGCACCCGAACGGGCCCCGCCGAAGGGCTTCTCTTTCGGGTGTAAACACCCGTGAACACGTTTGTTGGGGTTCAAACGGTCATTTGCCTCTAGTTCCACGGGCTTTTTTTTTTCACCTTAAACCGGCCTTTTGTTGTACATTTTGCCCTGTGTTAATTTTAAATTAAATCTTCCGTTGAAGCCGGGCGACTGGCTGAAACGTTTGACTCTCCGCCTCGTTTTTAATATGTCCCGAACGAGACTACGTTTTAGGGCTTTTATTTCGGGATATATACCGATATATATATATATATATATATATATATATATATATATATATATGTTCACGGGCACGGAGATCCTTTTAAACTTTTATATATATATATATATGTGTGGTTTGAAGTCTAGAGAAAACTTCTGAAGTCTTATCAGAGAAGGCCTTCAGCCAGTCATTCTTATTTTGATTAGGCAGTTGGAACAGTTTCGCGTAAAAAAAAATACTACTAAACATGATTTTTTGTCTAACCATTTATAAATACATATATACACTGGGTTTGAAAAATACCTGTGTTATTCCAAATCGGTATTCCAGTTTTATTTATTTGTTATAATTTGGACTAAAAATGGATCTAGGAACCGCACCATAACAATGAGGTTTTATTTTTTGATATAGCGCCGAAAGCATCTACCGAGTTAACACAGGAATATCTATCAAATGCATTTCGTGAGGAACTCTTGTAGGTATGGAAAATAATAATTATTTGAATGAAAATTTTGTCATTTTCTTGATCATTTTTTTTACAAAGCCACCAAGAAATTAATTCATGGAATTAAAAGGATCTAAACGAAAATAAAGGTTACAGGGGTTAACTCGGGATTTAATTAAATATTCTTGAATAAAAATATTCTGCCTATATATATATATATATATATATATATATATATATATATATATATATATATATATATAAGTGTGTGTTTGTGTGATATATATATCCACTATATATATATATACACTCTTTCTTAGATTAACAGTGCACCTGTAAAGTGAAACAGAGACCTATATATATATATATATATATATATATATATATATACTACATATATATATATATCAATATCCATGAAAGAGACAACAAGAGAGAAATATGTTGGTGATAGTAACAGTCAGATATATTTTGTTAATATATATTTTTTTATTTTCTCTCTCTCTCTCCTTCACTTATATATATATATATATATATATATAGCTTAGGAGAGCCAAGCCTGCTCTACAGACACTTTAATAGATAGTAATAGAGGGTATTATAGAATAGCAAGATGGATATTTACCTTTTCTGAGGTTATTTCCGGGAAAACGAAGATAAAGTTCCCAACTAAACAATTTCATCTATGTTTTACTTTTTCAAGTTGTCTCTCAATCCATAGCCCAGTATAAAGTTGACAGATGATTATGCAGATAAGATAACTATAATGAACAGTTTGACATAGAGAAAATAGATACATAATGAACAGGTTGTCAATGCCTCAAAAATTGAATAACATGCTTCAACAAACAACGCTCAATATAGATTTGATAGAATGAATCAGATAAATAGATCGAAGATTTTTAGATAGATAAAACAGGCTGACAAGATAGATCTGATTGAGTCAGATGTAAACTTTGCATAGATGCATGGAACTGTTTCGAAAACAAAGCTGGTTCCCCTAGTGAGGTGGGTGGTTAGACACTCATTAGGATTAAAAAAAATGTCCTGTCAGAAGGTGAATGTGCCCTTTCATGGAAACAATATCTATTTAGCACCGGCGCTGAGATGTTGAGGCGTCCAGGCGTGCCATACAATCACTGGGAGCGTTGGAGCCCTTAGAATTAGTCAGTTCTACCAGGGAGAAGGATAAATGCTGGTCGAACATCTGAAGTTGGACAAAAAAAAAAAATGTTCACGATTGATCTATTGCACTGGATTTTTAGGGGGGACCTGCTGGACTTGTTCCGAGAGTGAGATTGACATAGTGCAATGCCATTCCCCATTTTAAAAATTTCATTCGCAGTCATCACTGGATAACTTTATGTGATCTTGTGATGGTCCCACCTGACAACAATCCAGATTGATTGATATGTTTTGTTTTGCTTTTTTCACGGCTTATCAACCCTTTGTGTGTTATTTAAAGACAAAACAAATTTTGGATTGTAAAAATAATGCTTCTCTTTCGCAACTGAATGCTGCATGAAAAAAACTTTTTAAATAACAACAATTAAAAGATACAATTCCTGCTATTTAATCCATAAAAAAATCGAGATTCAATTACAGCCTTTTGTAAAATGGTATTTGAAAAGAACATTGAAAATAATCTAAATTTCTGAACACAGAAAATTTCTTAATCAAATTAAATATTCCTCGTTGTAACATACTAGCACTAAATCCAGCAATGTGGAAAATAACTGGGTATATATATATAAATAGAATATATAATATACGGATATATAAATAACGTTTCAAATATATATATAATAAATATATAGGAAGACTCAGCGTTTAATTGCGATTGCCTATTTTACGGCCCCATATTCTAATTCCGATACTTCATTTCAAATCTGTGATGCTGATTTTCAAGGCCAGAATAATTTTGTTTGTCTTTGAAGGCTGGTGATATAATTTTCTCAACCATTTCTTCTGCCGCTTGATTAAAGCCTCAAATGCCTTCTCTGAAGTTTATTAATCTGAACTTCAAACAGGCTGGTAATCAAACTGTCAATGAGACCAGAATATTTAGTTTTAGCCATTAACAGGTGTCGCCCAGAATCACATTTTTTTTTTTTTACCACCATTTGCTTAAGGAGTTTAAATTTTGAACAATGTCACGAATATGGGGCACTCAATAGAACCTTTGGTCTAGGGGGGAAATCAGGATGGGCCCTTTGATTCCAACAGTTTCTTTTTGGATGAGACCACCTGAGCAAAACATTCCAGTTTATCAGCTTGAATAACTTCAGGATCTTCAAAAATGGTAAATGCAACGTCAAGGGCCATCTATCTTCTTAAACCCCGTTCATCTTTTATCTTTTCCCCAAACTTGAGAGATCTTTTCTCTGTTTCATTCTTTCAACCCCTGAAGTTTACTTGAGGTGGCCTTCCGCATTCATTACGGGCAGAGAAAGGATACCCGTTTTGGTAATCAGACTATTTCGCTCCTCATTAACAAAAGAAAGAGAGGTCTTTTTTTTTATTTACAAAGCATAGCTTAATTTTCGAAACAAGGAGATCATTCAGATTTAATATTTAATATTTACTCGTTAAGGGATGAAAACAACGATGACACTTTTATCTAGGGGAGACTGAAAATTAACATTTATGAACGGTATGATTAAAAACACACCCCGGGGTCTTGCAAAAAAAATAGTTGGAAGGAGACCCCGTTTTCTCGTTGAAAACAGAAAGATATTTCAGTTAGTAGGAATTTATTTGCTGATCTGGTTAGGGTAAAAAAAAAACTAGATTTCATGATCCTTGCCAAGAGGGAAGAGTAGTACGAATAGACAAGAGTCGGAGATAGCTGTTTTAAACAGAAATCGAGAAGAGAAAACTACCGTCAGAATTACAGTGAAAAACTTTGTGAATGTATTAACCTACATGACGTGAAGTGAGACTGGTTACGGCACGTGCAGCCGAGCGGGAATCCAGAGACGGAGAGTAAAGAAACATATGATAGAGAGGGTGAGAGTGAAAGAGCCTTTGAGGGTGAGGGTAAAAGAGAATGTGAGGGTGACAAGAGGCAAGGTTAAGGAATTGCGGAGGAGAGTAGAGCACGTCAGAAAGGAGGGAAGTGTAAAAGAGGAAAGAAAGAGTTGGAAGGTTATCGTCGACAGAGGAAGGGGAGGAAGAAACAAGTGGAGAAAAAGAGGAGAGAGAAAAAAGATGGCGAGATTATAGCGAGGGAGGGAGAGAAATCGGTGAAGGCAGAATGGAGGAGGAGAGAACGAAGAGAGTAGTAGGCGGAGGAAGAGAAAGAAAGAAAAATGTCGCGGAAAAAGAAAGCGGGGTAATGGTAAAAAAAAAAACCGAAAAAGAGGAAGAAGCTGATTCAAAATTGAAGAAAGAAGGAAATGAAAATAAATGCAAAAAGAGGGGGAATGTGGAAAAAGTAAAAGAATGTGAAAGGGGTGGAAATAAAAGAAGGTAAAAAGAAAAACGAAGAAAGGTGAAGACGCAGATTAGAGGGGAGAAAGAAAGGGGAGAAAAAGAGTGGAAAGAAAATAAATAAAAGTAAATAAAAAGAAAAGAAAGGAAAGAAGAAGAAGAAGAAGTGATGTGAAAAGTTGTAGGAGGAGAACGAAGGGCAAGGAAAAAGAATAATCGAGAGGGGGAAGTATTTGAAGAGCAAGAAGAAAAGCTGTAGGAGGAGAACGAAGGGCAAGGAAAAGGAATAATCGAGAGGGGGAAGTATTTGAAGAGCAAGAAGAAAAGCATATGGAGAATGTGGAAGGAGGAGAAATAGAAGGAAGAGGAATTAAGAGATAGAAGTAAAGGGAATAGGTGGGAGGAGAGTGTCATAAAAGGAGGGGTACGCGAGAAATGTTTGGTGAAGAAGAGAAGGCGAATAGGAAGGAGGAGGAGGAGAAAGAATGAAAGGTCATGAAGGAAATTAAGATGCAGGTAGAGAGGAATAAAGAGAGAAAAATTAAAAAATACACATTGACAACAAGAATAATCGATATATCAGTCTCGTTTGCATTGAATGAGGAACAATCAATCAGACTTGGGTTCAACGCTATAGAATTGATCCAGTTTTGCATTGTATCTTTGGGATGAGAGATGTGTTCCATATAACAATTGATGAAGAACGACGCATTGGCAGCATGCGGCTAAGAAACAGAAACATCAACTAACGCATTGTTAGCGATCATGGGGAATAAATGACGGAGATAGTGTTTTATCAAATTGTTTGTTCGGTTATCTGTGTTTTTTTTTGTTTCATTTCAGGGTAATTCAAACAGGCATTTAGTCTGACAAAGCACCAAACGTTTGCCCAATTAGGGCCGGCTAACGTCAGAAACCAATTATTGTAATATGTCTCGAGTATAGGTCGACTCAGGCCTTTTACACACAGACAAAAGCAACGCATCAAACATTTACCTACTTTGAGATGTCTATGAACAGAGGGTACAGATTTTCCAAGCGTAGCTTAGATGTGGCACAAGGCCGAAAGCATGGGGCATCCAGTGAGAATCGAACTCACTTTTCAGTAGTAACTGACATGGCAAGACAAGCTTGCTAACCATTACACCACGCCAAGGTGCCCCATGAACACAGGGTATATGCATTCATATGCCTCGTGTAAAAGTCGATTTTTGCTGTTTTAAGTTTTTTTTTTTTTAAGCGTTTCACCCCAAGCAAGGCGGGAAGCCACTAGGACGCAAGGGGTTACAGAAAATTTGGAGCAAGATCAGATAGGAGTGATAGAGGAAAGGATGAGGAAAAGGGTAGTGGATAGATCAAGGCAACTGGAGATGTCGATTGACATTACATTTGAACAGTTGGAGATTATAGCTCTCAGGGAAACTGGAATAGGGAAGGGAGTTCCACAGGCGAGAGGTGCGAGACATGAAGCTATTAGAGTAGAAGAGACGGCTACATTTAGGAGTTTCGACAGTGAAAGGGTGATAGCGGGATGCCAGCCTCGTCGGGCGCTTGAACTCATGAAGTCTGAGAACCAGCGAATGCAGCTCATCGGAACAATTGTCATGAAAGTATTTGTAGAACAGACAGAGAGAGGCGACGGCGCGTCTGTGAGCAAGTGACTGTAGACGAGGTGCCAGAGCAGGGCCAATTATATAGCATATCCGCCTCTGGAGCCTATCAAGAACCCCGAGGCAAACAGAAGTGGCTCCAGACCAAAGTCAAGAAATCATTATGCTAACAATGCATCAAACATTTGCTTGCAATGGGATGTTTATAAACAGAGATTATGTATTATTATATGTCTCGTGTATTAGTCGAGTTATGCTGTTTTAAGTTAATTCAAGAAATTATTACGCTAACAATGCATCAAACATTTGCTTGCATTGGGATGTTTATAAACAGAGATTATGTATTATCATATGTCTCGTGTATAAGTCGACTTATGCTGTTTTAAGTTAATTCAAGAAATTATTACGCTAACAATACATCAAATGCCTACATTGGGATGTTTAGAAACAGAGATTATATATTATGTTTCGTGTATAAGCCGACTGATAATTGCTAATGTTTCACCTAAAATGTTAGTTGCAGCAATTCGACTTGTACACGGATAGTTCATATTTTTCATGCTTGAGGCTAATAGCTACCCCGAGGACTTCCGCTTCACGTTTTCAAACTCACAAAAGTTTGTGCGAAATTTATTGTTTCCCTCTCATTTTCACGCACTTATTACCTCGGTTTACGGCAACTTTTCGCCTGAAATGTTATCTGCAGTAATTCGACTTGTAGTACACGGATAGTTTTCTCGATATGCCAGCAGCATCAGTTTTCACGTGCTTACCACATGTTTTTGGATTGATTTGTTTTTGCGGCTTATCAACGTTTTTGCAGGTTATTTAAGGCCAGAAATATTTTTAGATTGTAAGGATTAGATTGTAAGGGTTTTTAGGGATATTAATGATCTACTGATACACGTTCTACTAATTAAGTCATAGATTGTGGGGAGATATACCTTTCCAAAGAGGATTTGCGCGTAAGTGAATATGATGAACTCGACTGGAATTCGAACTCGGCTCTCCTATTCCGTGCTGTTATCTATTACCCTACCCGCACATCCAAGCGGTCACGCATCTAAGCACAACGTTGCTTAATTTCAGTGATCATGCGAGAACCGGGGTTTCAACGTGATATGTCCGTAAGCCCAACTAGTCTTCTGTACTTTTAGTTTAGTCTGTTAGAGATCTTGAGGTTTAGGCAGCCAGTCTTCCGGAGACAACTAAAGACAACCGCACGATTAATTTCTGAGAGAAGGATGTAGAGGATCATGTGGGTTTGAGTGCTGTTGAATTAGGAACACGTGCTGTTTATTTCCTGCTAGAAGAACATGGCGGACTCAAGTTGAGTCCAACCGAAGATGTAAAGAAAACAAACAAGACCGATATATATATATATATATATATATATATATATATGTCAACAAATATATGTATTAAACAACAAATTTACAAGTGACAAAGACATCAACCTTTGTGTTTGTGTGTGGACGTAAAAAGTTTATATTTTGGTGAATGTTCGTACGTACTACACTATGTGTGTTTCACGGCGTTTTCCCGAGAGAGATCAGATTTTTAAACGTGTCTGCTGAAATGCAAAGTGAAAAAGAGAACGAAGCAAGAAGTCGCCCACTATTTATAGTGTAGGGAGAGCGTCCCCTAGTGAACGATTCGGAAATTAAGGAGGAGCTAACACGGACAAGGAGCTATCATTATTCACATTATATACCCGCAGATTAATATACTCATCTCTGTTGCTATTATCACACGTTTTGACTCTTGTGCCACCTGGACTTCTTCAGGTGCCTAGCGATCCGCGTAATTCACAGGGTATGTGGGAACTGAACGCTTTATTTAATATTTGGTCTCTTTAGGACTATTCACTTATTTGTAGCGCTGTTCTCCCCTGATTCCGCGTCTTTACTATCCGGCCCAGGCACTGAACACATTATTACTATGCCACCAAATCCAAAAGCCAACGCCTTAATCCACTAAGCTATTGTCCCATGTAATATTCCTACGCTAGGCCTACTGAGGAGCCCGTCATAGCTTACCATATGTGATGATTGAAGGAAACAGCACTTATGCTGTTTCTGATTCTCCACTATTCTACACTGTCTGCTACATTTACTTCATTCCACAGGAGTTGGTGGCCACCCTTTTCACCTCCTAGGCCTTGTGCCACATGCAACTCTCGTGGGGGGGGGGCTAGATATCGAATCGAGTCGAGCCGATAGTAGTTCACTCCAAACCAGACTGACAGTCATACTAACACCTTGTACATCTTGTATTATTATTTCGTGTAATAAACCTTCGTTATTTCTACTCTTGTGTTCGTGTTGTTCTTCCTTGGTCCTAACCTGGACCATAACTATAATCATGTTCAAAATATATTTAGTTGAAGCGATAAAATTATGTTCAAAATATTCACATTTCGGCGTTAAATAACCCATATGCCGCTAAATAAAGTCAACCAACCAAAAAGTCCAACATGAAAGAACTCTTTCGCGACATTAAGCAATATAATATCCGACAATTTCTCAAAGAAATCAAAGTGTATTTCCAAATAAAACTTCTACAAAACTACAACATATAACACGCACATCATTGCCTCCTGTAATGATGTCCACACAAACATATATATGCAGAAAAGCTGAGTATCATCTACCATGTATTCAATTGTGAAAGCAGAATAACATGTATCGCATTTTTATTACTTCATAGCTCACAAGAAAACTAAATTTCGGCATTAAATGACCCATGGGCCGTTGATATGCCGTTATACAAACAAATCAAATCACAAAAGCTGAGTATCATCTACCATGTATTCAATTGTGAAAGCAGAATGACATCTATCATATTTTATTACTTCAAAGCTCCCAAGTTAAATTCCCCCATTCAATGACCCATTAGGAGCCGATGAGCCATTAAACAAACACATCAATCAATCAATTGAAGGTTACGCGCATCGACAAAGAAGGCAGGAGTTCAGAACGGCCGAAACGTTGTGATAACTACAACAAAGATGAGGACATTAGTTCGGATGCAAATAATGTAATTAAAGATGCCCTCAGAAACGATCGAAACCGCCAGAGAGACGCTCGTTAATCCCTCCTCCACGGCGAGGTAACGTATGCTAAGCTTAACAGGTAGCCACAAAAGCCGTGCCTCCAATGATTACCGAATACGTGTCTCGAGGTCATCGGTTCGGGAGACTAACCCTCGCACGTGAAATTATTCTGGTACAAGACCAGAGCAGTAGGACCGTGTGGAAATATAAATCGAACTGGTCGGAGCCCGCTTGTTAACCATCACTCCGCAGTCAGTTGAGTGCCATACCCTTGGGCGATTACTCATCTTTCGAGTCATGACTAACTAGACGGTAGATTTTCCTGCAGTAGGCTGGGTATTTATCATTTCACCCACGGGAAACGAATATGGCACAAGGCCGGTTTTATTGTGGGTTTCCCCGAGCCCGTAGGGTCGGCCAAAAAATAGCCTTTGAAGCCGATTTGACGGGTTCAGGCCCTGTCTACCTCCCCGGACGAGACCTTGCCCTTCGGCAAAGCCTCGTCCGGGTTCCTCTCTGCTAACGCAGAGAGTTCGACAGGAGGCGTGCGCAGTCAAAGACCGCGGGACGCCACTGCAGTAGGCTGTCATGTCTTTCTTCGCTAGATTGGTTGCCAACGGAGGCTACCGAACCCAGTTGGTCCTGCTATTGAACGCATATCTGCGGGGTTGGAAGTGGTGGATTCATGCCTTTCCCAAGGGTATTTATGCGTAAGTGAAAGTCACGACGAAAATGGATACTGGGTTTGCTTAAGATCTTAATACTGCATTTCCTCAAATAAATGCGCCGACTCGAATCAATGCCGCACCCTATCAAAGAAGAACTTTTAAAATAAGCGCCCTCCTTCGAATAAGCCCCTCCCCCCCCACTAACGCAATAAAAATGGTGTTTTTAATTTCAAATAAGTGCCCCCCCCCACACACACACACATTTCCAATAGTGCTTAAGATTTGCTTATATCAACTTACAGTGGCGGGACCAATTAAGACTACGCAGATTCATTCATGGTTTGACCATTTAAAGAATAAAAGTGGATATAATAGGTTTTATTGATATCTGGCCCATCAGAGATTTCTTGCATTACCAGTAATTCCACCTTCATTTTGCAATTCTTCGTTCTCCCCAATGAGTGAAAGGTCTGTCGTAACCAAATCTCGATACCACATTGCTATTTTTAATGCAATATGGGCTTTCGAAATTTCTGCGACAATATCGCATATAATAATAATAATAATAATAATAATAATAATAATAATAATAATGCGGGGAAACGGAAGGTGTTATTATAGCAGCACAAAACCAATTTACTCCATCTAATGCCTACAAGACTAAAATCAACATGCATACCTCAGATCCTGCTTATCGCTTATGCCATAAATTTGACGGAACTGTTGACAACAGAACATCAGAGTTCCCGGTCCTCATACATTATTAGACATGACAGGCAACGTTAATATATTCATTGGCATGTCTGTTTGAACTATGGTATTGAAGACCCGGATACATGGTACAAACACCATCCGAATGATTCATGTCTCGAAAACTTTAAACATTTTTATTTTTTTAAGTGATCGTTTTCTCGGTTTTATCTTTCTATTAGGTTAGTGCGAAAATAATGACGTAAGAATGTCGTTTTCTGACGTTAAAAAATACATCAAAAAACGATATTATTACGTCATTATTTTTGCACCAACCTAATAGAAATGTAAAAAACAGAGACAAGAAATTTTATTTTAATTAAAAGCCATGGACTTCTGGTTAGTATTACTATTAGTAAAATAATCAGTGCCCCCGCTGTTTGCCTTAAGGTCCTTGACAAAATCCAGAGACGGATATGCAATGTGATTGTCCCTGATCTCGCATGTCGTCTACAGTCGCTCTCTCACAGACGTGCCGTCGCCTCCCTCTGTCTTTTCTACAAATACTTTCACGTTAACTACTCCGACGAGCTACTTTCGGACTGCGTGAATTTTAAACGTGCAACTAGGCTATCACCTCGGTCCCACCCTTTCACTTTCGAAACTGTTAAATGTAGCCATTTCTTCTACTCCAATAGATTTATGTCTCGCACCTCCCGTCTGTGGAACTCCCTTCCTACTACTTGTTTCCCTGAGAGCTATAATCTCCAACTAGTCAAATGTAATGTCAATCGACATCTCCAGAGGCCTTGATCTATTCCCTGTCTTTCTCTTCATCCTTTCCTCTATCACGCCTCCTAACTCTCACTCCCACTCTCTGTAACCCCTTGCGTGCTAGTGGCACTACCGCCTTGTTTGGGGCGAAATGCTTTAAAAAAAAAGTCTTCAGAAAATTGCAATTTAAAAAGAAAATTACAATTTAAAAAATAAGCGCTATTGAAATTAGCACTTCTGCCGCCGCCCCCCCCCCACACACACACACGCGGTTGAGAAGTCCTCCTTTTTTACTTCTTCAATCCACCCCCCTCTGCATTTCTTTCTGTCGTCTCCTATCCTCCCATGTTCTATTTTACTCTCCTTCCTCTCTTCCTCCCACCCACCGTCTTCCCTATCCTCCTGCTACTACTCTACAAAAAAACACTTCTCCTGCTGCTTCTGCATCGACGCTCTGTCCAACCTCTCTATTTTCTACATCCTCTTTTTCCTTCTCCTTCTACCCAATTTCCTCCTCCTTTTCGGCTTCAGTTTGTCCTCCTTTCTCTGTCTTCCCGTCTTCCTCCATTTTTCTTATTCATTCTACTCCCCATCCTCTTTTCCACTTCCTTTTCTATTCCACAATAACATTTTTTCTTGCTATCCTCCTCCTGCCCTTTCATATCATACTCTTACTTCTCCTTCTGTCTTTTACATTCTTCTCTTCTTCTTTTTACTTTTTCTTCTCCGTGTTTTTTGTTTTGTTTTTTTGTTTGTTTTTTTTTTTTGTATTTTCTTTTTTTGTTCTATTCCATTTAACACACACTTTTTTCTCCTTCTTACTATTTCCAATTTTTTTCGCCATCCATTTCCCTGAAGATGAACTTAAAAACGTGTCCTTCGGAACTGCTAGAGGTATCGACAAGAACAAGCTATATTTGGAGTCAGTCGGCAGAGAAAGAATGGTTTCACAAAGCAAATACTCCAAGAAATCGACACATTAAGCAATAAGTCTACATCCTTATCTTTTCTTTTCAAATCTCTTTTATGTCTTCTCCGGACGCGTACGGCTTCCGTTCACTAACCAGCCGTGTGCCATACACAACAGAAGCCTTTAAACGCCTCGGCGCTATCACTTTGCAAATGCAAAGTAACCATTCCATTACAATTTAATCCAATAAACAAACGCCTTTGGCTAAACAAGGCGCCATCTTTTGGAAATGTCTTTTCGTATTTGCTGGCTCATTAGCAAAGAGGTGGCGTTCGATTTATTTGTTTAGATGTTTAAATATAAGAACGAAAAAATGAATAAGACAAGTAAGAAGAAGAGAAAAACACAATTATCCATCCACTGATATTATCCTTATATAAATTTCTATTTTCTCTAAAGTATATTCTATAAATATTTCACGCATTGTATGGTAATATTTTATAAGTATGTTATTCTCCCTACATTCTGGAATTATCTGTCTATATTTCTGAGATGAGGTATTATGTACACTATTTATATTATTCGGACTATTATCCTCATCTTTGTCGCCATGTTTATCACAACGTTTCGGCCGTTGTACGCTCCGGCCTTCTTCAGGTGGTTGGAATGTCGAACTGAACCCTTTATTTCGCTCACTGAGGTAGACTGTTCTAGTTCCACGTGCGATGTCTAAGGACACATGGCACAGTGGATAAAGGCGTTAGTTAGATCCAGTGACAGGACCCAAAGAGTGTAAATTCATTACCTGGTTAAGGCAGTGGAGAATTTTCAGATGGGAATTAACAGGAGATAACTGACATGCATTAGACATGGCACGTGGAACTAGAACAGTCTACCCCACTGAGCGAAATAAAGGGTTCAGGTCGACATTCCAACCACATGAAGAAGGCCGGAACGTACAACGGCCGAAACGTTGTGATAAACCTGGCGACAAAGATGAGGATAATAGTCCGAATAATGTATATAGTGTATTCTGTAATTATACTCTCATTTTGGTGATTTCCGTGTGGCGTTTAATAAAATAGTCTTTTGATATCAACTTGAAATGCCAAAAATAGAAACAGCCACCTGATAATACCTGAATAAACGTGGCTACGCGACGTGACAATGAATCTTCTAGATACTGAAGTCGTTGTGTATCAATCAGCTAAATAACAAATTTTATATTTGTATTAATCATATATATATATTATGAAATGGACAAAGTCCGACAATTATTTTTAAGACATTTTTATGTTTATACATTCTTTTTATAGGCACAAATATTTAAGTAAATGCTCTGTTTATAATAAACAGTATTAAACAACATTTACCAGCCTGAATGTCCGAGAAATTTTCATAGAAAATATTCGTCCTCCGACAGGATTCGAACCTATATCCTATACGGAACCGTTATATAGCCGGACGTGCCTTTTAACTGATTTGGCCACAGAAGAGGGTTCGGTTAGCAAGGTCGAATTTACTGTATTTAAACTTCAATCCAAAATGAATCTCTCACGTACATTCATATCTGCTCATGACGTATGAAATGTTTATGTTATGGTCCAATATCCTTGTACCACAGTTATGGTCCAATATCCTTGTACCACAGTTATGGTCCAAGGTTAGAACCAAGGAAGAACAACACGAACACAAGAGTAGAATAACAAAGATACATTACAACAGAAATATAGTACAAGAAGTTGAAGGTGTTAGTAATGACAGTCCGTCTGGTTTAGAGTGAACTAATATTGTCTTGACTCGTTACACCATTCATTCGGTATCTAGTCACCCCCCCACGAGGGTTGCATGTGGCACAAGGCCGAGTTTAACGTGGGTTTCCCGAGATCGTAGGCTCGGCCAAAAATATACCCTTTGAACCCGCCTAGACGGGTTCAGGGCCTGTCTACCTCCACGGACGAAACCCTGCCCTTCGGCAAAGCTTCGTCCGGGTTCCTCTCTGCCAAAGCAGACAGTTCAACAGTCATGACCTGGTGCTCGTTACACCATAGTATATATAATGAATGATCATTATACCTCTTGAGAGGCGCAGTATTTATAGTGTCAGGAAGAGTTCCCATAACATATATTAAGACATTTTTATGTTTATACATTCTTTTTATAGGCACAAATATTTAAGTAAATGCTCTGTTTTATAATAAACAGTATTAATAACATTTACCGACCTGAATGGCCGAGAAATTTTCATAGAAAATATTCGTCCGCCGACAAGAATCGAACCTGTAACATATACGGAACCGTCATTTAGCCTGACGTGCCTTCGATTAGCAAGGTCGATTTTATTGCTTTTAAACTTCAATCTTCCGTCATTTGTTTACATTTGGACACGCTTTGAGCAGATATGAATGTACGTGAGAGATTCATAGAAGATTGAAGTTTTCTTTCTTCTCTTCACCCTTGTTATAATTCCCTTTTCTCTTTCTCTCTTATGAAAGACAAAATAACATGAACACAAAAAGGATCTAATACATAATAATTTATCAAAAGCATTAGTGATACGCAGAAATAGGTTCACACTTATTAAAAGAGATAGTAACTTATTTAGACGGAAAGTTCTTGATAATGCAGCTATCGAATTTCGCCAAAATGTTAACCTGCTTTCCATATTTTTTACAACTATCTCTTTTCCTAAATCATTTCCAATGCATCTTAAATTAAAATCATTTCCAATCTATTTTTATACTAAGATCATTGTCAATGCATTTTATATTAAAATCATTTCCAATGCATTTTCATAGGAAAATCATTTCCAGTACATTTTAATGTAAAATCATTTCTAATGCATTTGCATTGTAAAATCATTTCGAATGCTTTTTATATTAAAATCATTTCCAGTTTTTTTTAAATTAAAATCATTTCCAATGCATTTTCACAGTAAAATTATTTCCAATAAATTTTAATTTAAAATCATTTCTAAGGCATTTTCACAGCAAAAGCATTTCCAATGCATTTTATTTTAAAATCATTTCCAATTCTTTTTTAATTAAAATAATTTCTAATGCATTTCATAGTAAAATCATTTATAATGCATTTTATATTAAAATCATTTCCAATGCATTTTCATAGGAAAATTGTTTCCAATACATTTTAAAATGAAATCATTTCCAATGCATTTTCACAGTAAAATCATTTCCAATACATTTTATATTAAAATCATTTCCAACGCATATTAAATTAAAATAATTTCCAATGCAGTTTCATAGAAAAACCATTTCCAATGCATTTTATTTTAAAATCATTTCCAATGCATTTTCATAGTAAAATAATTTATAATGCATTTTATGTTGAGACCATTTCCAGTGCATTTTCATGCGAAAATCATTTCCACGTGCCTAAACTTTTACGGTCTTTCTTCTCTTCCACCTTGTCATAATTCCCTTTTCTCTTTCTCTCCTATCTTCCAACCCTCTCTTTCTTCCTCCTCCACCTTTTTTTTCTCTTTCTTTTTATTGAACCACCATCTCTTCATCCTCACCCCAACTAGAGATTGTGAACGGCACGCATACACAATCAGCTCGCTAAAATTAACCACGACATTCTTTAATGCACCTATTGATAATCTTATAAAATCCAAGATTTTTTTTTTCTTTTTGTTCTTTGCATGTCTCTAATGCATTCATAATGCGTATGTATGTGATCTGTGCAAAAGTTCCCGGCGGGAAAAACAGGTTTTTCAACTACACATCCATATCGTCGGTGACTTTTGCACACACCCAATACAAACATTGGTTTGCCTTCGCGAATTCGCCGCTGAACAGTCAGTAAATCAATTTATCTCGAAAAGGTCGATCGATGAAAGTTCAATAATCAGTTGAACGCATTTAATTGAAGACGTTTCTATTCAGCCACTGCAATGCATTGGGAGATAATCAATAAGGAAAGAAAGAAGCATATGACCTACAATAACTGGTTTTTTAATTGTCTACATTTTCAGTTTGGCCTCATGAGTTTTTCAGTTTTCATGAGTTCGATCCTCATCGCGTGCGCTATACTTGAGACCCTGTGTCAGACTATAAGCCAAGTAGAAAATACAAATTGGTTGATTTTGTTTGGCGGCATATCAAAATCTATAATGCCGAAACCTAAATATTTCCTACGTAATTTTATGCTTTCAACTTCTTCTTTTTCTTCTTCTTCTTCTTTTTCTTCTTCTTCTTTTTCTCCTCCTCCTCCTCCTCCTTCTTCTTCTCCTTCTTCTTCTTTTTCTTCTTCTTCTTCTTTTTCTTCTTCTTCTTCTTCTTTTTCTACGTCTTCTTCTGTTTCTTCAGTTTCTTCCACTTCTTCTTCTTCTTCTTCTTATCCTCTTCCTCCTCTTTCTCCTTCTACTTCTTCTAAGTCGTCTATTGTTTCTTCCGCTTCTTCTTCTTCTTCTTCTTCTTCTTCTTCTTCTTCTAAGTCGTCTTCTGTTTCTTGCACTTCTTTTTCTTCTTCTTCTCAATCTTCTTCTTCTTTTTCTAAGTCTTCTCCTGTTTCTTCCATTTCTTCTTCTTCTTCTTCTTCTTCTTCTTCTTCTAAGTCGTCTATTGTTTCTTCCGCTTCTTCTTCTTCTTCTTCTTCTTCTTCTTCTTCTTCTTCTGTCTCTTTAGTTTCTTACACTTCTTCTTATTCACTATTTTCCCATAGCTGGGACCCAAACAGGTGCTACAACCACGGGTCAGAGTGAACCTGGGATCAGCAGCAATTAAGTAGTGTTTACACGTTACTCAAAACCGACGATATACCGATCTTGCTGCCGGATGTAGTTTATCGTCATAACCAGGGATAGCGTAAGGGATTTCGAACTGAACCGTTTATTTAATCTACTGGAGTAGGTTATTCTCGTTCCGCTGTCCATATCTCGGGATATCTCAATACTGGAAAAGGGGGATAACATTTACTTTACTTAACAAAACCTATTTTCTTGAAAAATTATTTTCAGAGGAAGATTTTATAAATTTCAGGCGAAAGTAGCACAGGCTCTTCGATCAATGGATGCCGCATGTTTCCTTATAAGGAAACTATTATAAATATTGATAAAGACTCTTCTCACAATTTATGTATCTCGATTTCCTGGGAAGGCAGTCCGTCTCAGAGAAAGGAAATTATGATTGCAAACCTCTGCTGCTTTTCGGTCATATCCAATCATTGGAAAGATTTCGGGGGTAAACCCTGTGGATAAAATATGTAGCTGAAGTCCCAGACGCAATCTGATGTTGCATCCAGCCTCGTTCTGACAAAGAAGGAAAATAAAATTGCAACAAACTATGTGATTCTGTTTGTGATTCATGCTTAAATGCACAGAAATTAAAGACGGAAGACAGCAATATGCACACAGTTTTCAAATTGCACTCACATCCCATAATATTCCACTGTATCATAATATTCCATTATCATCATCATCATCATCATCATCTTCTTCTTCTTCTTCTTCTTCTTCTTCTTCTTCTTCTTCTTCTAAGTCATCTTCTTCTTCTTCTTCTTCTTCTAAGTCATCTTCTTCTTCTAAGTCGTCTTCTGTTTCTTCAGTTTCTTACACTTCTTCTTCTTCTTCTTCTTCTAATTTGTCTATTGTTTCTTCCGCTTCTTCTTCTTCTTCATCATCTTCTTCTTCTTCATCTTCTCCTTCTAAGTCATCTTCTGTTTCTTCACTCTCTTACACTTCTTCTTCTTCTTCTTCTTCTTCTTCTTCTTCTTCTTCTAATTTGTCTATTGTTTCTTCCGCTTCTTCTTCTTCTTCATCATCTTCTTCTTCATCATCTTCTCCTTCTAAGTCGTCTTCTGTTTCTTCACTCTCTTACACTTGTTTTCTTCTTCTTCTTCTTCTTCTTCTTCTAATTTGTCTATTGTTTCTTCCTTCTTCTTCTTCTTCATCATCATCTTCTTCTTCATCATCTTCTCCTTCTAAGTCGTCTTCTGTTTCTTCACTCTCTTACTTCTTCTTCTTCTTCTTCTTCTTCTTCTAATTTGTCTATTGTTTCTTCCCTTCTTCTTCTTCTTCTTCATCACCTTCTTCTTCATCATCTTCTCCTTCTAAGTCGTCTTCTGTTTCTTCACTCTCTTACACTTCTTCTTCTTCTTCTTCTTCTAATTTGTCTATTGTTTCTTCCGCTTCTTCTTCTTCTTCATCATCTTCTTCTTCATCATCTTCTCCTTCTAAGTCGTCTTCTGTTTCTTCACTCGTTTACACTTCTTCTTCTTCTTCTTCTTCTTCTTCTTCTAATTTGTCTATTGTTTCTTCCGCTTCTTCTTCTTCTTCATCATCTTCTTCTTCATCATCTTCTCCTTCTAAGTCGTCTTCTGTTTCTTCACTCTCTTACACTTCTTCTTCTTCTTCTTCTTCTTCTTCTTCTTCTTCTTCTAATTTGTCTATTGTTTCTTCCGCTTCTTCTTCTTCTTCATCATCTTCTTCTTCATCATCTTCTCCTTCTAAGTCATCTTCTGTTTCTTCACTCTCTTACACTTCTTCTTCTTCTTCTTCTTCTTCTTCTTCTTCTTCTAATTTGTCTATTGTTTCTTCCGCTTCTTCTCCTTCTTCATCATCTTCTTCATCATCTTCTCCTTCTAAGTCATCTTCTGTTTCTTCACTCTCTTACACTTCTTCTTCTTCTTCTTCTTCTTCTTCTTCTTCTTCTTCTAATTTGTCTATTGTTTCTTCCGCTTCTTCTTCTTCTTCATCATCTTCTTCTTCATCATCTTCTCCTTAAAGTCGTCTTCTGTTTCTTCACTCTCTTACACTTGTTTTCTTCTTCTTCTTCTTCTTCTTCTTCTTCTTCTTCTTCTTCTTCTTCTTCTAATTTGTCTATTGTTTCTTCCGCTTCTTCTTCTTCTTCATCATCTTCTTCTTCATCATCTCCTCCTTCTAAGGCGTCTTCTGTTTCTTCACTCTCTTACACTTCTTCTTCTTCTTCTTCTTCTTCTTCTTCTTCTTCCTCTAATTTGTCTATTGTTTCTTCCGCTTCTTCTTCTTCTTCATCATCTTCTTCTTCATCATCTTCTCCTTCTAAGTCGTCTTCTGTTTCTTCACTCTCTTACACTTCTTCTTCTTCTTCTTCTTCTTCTTCTTCTAATTTGTCTATTGTTTCTTCCGCTTCTTCTTCTTCTTCATCATCTTCTTCTTCATCATCTTCTCCTTCTAAGTCGTCTTCTGTTTCTTCACTCTCTTACACTTCTTCTTCTTCTTCTTCTTCTTCTAATTTGTCTATTGTTTCTTCCGCTTCTTCTTCTTCTTCATCATCTTCTTCTTAATCATCTTCTCCTTCTAAGTCGTCTTCTGTTTCTTCACCTTGTTTCTTCTTCTTCTTCTTCTCTCTTTACACTTGTTTTTCTTTTCTTCTTCTTCTTCTTCTTCTTCTTCTTCTTCTTCTAATTTGTCTATTGTTTCTTCCGCTTCTTCTTCTTCTTCATCATCTTCTTCTTCATCATCTTCTCCTTCTAAGTCGTCTTCTGTTTCTTCACTCTCTTACACTTCTTCTTCTTCTTCTTCTTCTTCTTCTAATTTGCCTATTGTTTCTTCCCTTCTTCTTCTTCTTCATCATCTTCTTCTTCATCATCTTCTCCTTCTAAGTCGTCTTCTGTTTCTTCACTTCTCTTATCATCTTCTTCTTCTTCTTCTTCTTCTTCTTCTTCTTCTTAATTTGTCTATTGTTTCTTCCGCTTCTTCTTCTTCTTCATCATCTTCTTCTTCATCATCTTCTCCTTCTAAGTCGTCTTCTGTTTCTTCACTCTCTTACACTTCTTCTTCTTCTTCTTCTTCTTCTTCTTCTTCTTCTTCTTCTTCTAATTTGTCTATTGTTTTCTTCCTTCTTCTTCTTCTTCTAATCATCTTCTTCTTCATCATCTTCTCCTTCTAAGTCGTCTTCTGTTTCTTCACTCTCTTACACTTCTTCTTCTTCTTCTTCTTCTTCTTCTAATTTGCCTTATTGTTTCTTATTGTTTCTTCCTCTCCTTCTTCTTCTTCTTCTTCTTCTTCTCTATTGTTTCTTCCCTTCTTCTCCTTCTTCTTCTAAGTCGTCTTCTGTTTCTTCACTCTCTTGTTTCTTCACTTGTTTTCTTCTTCTTCTTCTTCTTCTTCTTCTAATTTGTCTATTGTTTCTTCCGCTTCTTCTTCTTCTTCATCATCTTCTTCTTCATCATCTTCTCCTTCTAAGTCGTCTTCTGTTTCTTCACTCTCTTACACTTCTTCTTCTTCTTCTTCTTCTAATTTGTCTATTGTTTCTTCCGCTTCTTCTTCTTCTTCATCATCTTCTTCATCATCTTCTCCTTCTAAGTCGTCTTCTGTTTCTTCACTCTCTTACACTTCTTCTTCTTCTTCTTCTTCTTCTTCTAATTTGTCTATTGTTTCTTCCGCTTCTTCTCCTTCTTCATCATCTTCTTCTTCATCATCTTCTCCTTCTAAGTCATCTTCTGTTTCTTCACTTCTTCTTCTTCTCTTCTTTCTTCTAATTTGTTATTGTTTCTTCTTCTTCTTCTTCTTCTTCTTCTTCTAATTTGTCTATTGTCTTCTCTTCTTCTTCTCTCTGTCTGTTTCTTCTTCTTCTTCTTCTTCTTCTTCTTCTTCTTCTGTTTCTTCACTTCTTCTTCTTCTTTCATCATCTTCTCCTTCTAAGTCTTCTTTCTCTTTTCTTCACTCTCTTATCTTCTGTTCTTGTTTTTCTTCTTCTTCTTCTTCTTCTTCTTCTTCTTCTTCTAATTTGTCTATTGTTTCTTCCGCTTCTTCTTCTTCTTCATCATCTTCTTCTTCATCATCTTCTCCTTCTAAGTCGTCTTCTGTTTCTTCACTCTCTTACACTTGTTTTCTTCTTCTTCTTCTTCTTCTTCTTCTTCTTCTTCTTCTAATTTGTCTATTGTTTCTTCCGCTTCTTCTTCTTCTTCATCATCTTCTTCTTCATCATCTTCTCCTTCTAAGTCGTCTTCTGTTTCTTCACTCTCTTACACTTCTTCTTCTTCTTCTTCTTCTTCTAATTTGTCTATTGTTTCTTCCGCTTCTTCTTCTTCTTCATCATCTTCTTCTTCTTCTCTTCTAGTCGTCTTCTGTTTCTTCACTTCTTCTTCTTCTTCTTCTTCTTCTTCTTCTTCTAATTTGTCTTTGTTTCCCTTCTTCTTCTTCTTCATCATCTTCTTCTTCATCATCTTCTCCTTCTAAGTCGTCTTCTGTTTCTTCACTCTCTTACACTTCTTCTTCTTCTTCTTCTTCTTTCTTCTTGTCTATTGTTTCTTCCCCTTCTTCTTCTTCTTCATCATCTTCTTCTTCATCATCTTCTCCTTCTAAGTCGTCTTCTGTTTCTTCACTCTCTTACACTTCTTCTTCTTCTTCTTCTTCTTCTTCTTCTAATTTGTCTATTGTTTCTTCCGCTTCTTCTTCTTCTTCATCATCTTCTTCTTCATCATCTTCTCCTTCTAAGTCGTCTTCTGTTTCTTCATCTTCTGTTTCTACTTCTTGTTTTCTTCTTCTTCTTCTTCTTCTTCTTCTTCTTCTTCTTCTAATTTGTCTATTGTTTCTTCTTCTTCTTCTTCTTCATCATCTTCTTCTTCATCATCTTCTCCTTCTAAGTCGTCTTCTGTTTCTTCACTCTCTTACACTTCTTCTTCTTCTTCTTCTTCTTCTTCTTCTTCTTCTTCTTCTTCTAATTTGTCTATTGTTTCTTCCGCTTCTTCTTCTTCTTCATCATCTTCTTCTTCATCATCTTCTCCTTCTAAGTCGTCTTCTGTTTTCTTTCACTCTCTTACTTCTTCTTCTTCTTCTTCTTCTTCTTCTTCTAATTTGTCTATTGTTTCTTCCTTCTTCTTCTTCTTCTTCATCATCTTCTTCTTCATCCTTCTCTTCTCCTTCTTCTTCATCTTCTCTTTTCTTCTTCTTCTTCTTCTTCTACTATTGTTTCTTCTTCTTCTTCTTCTTCTAATTTGTCTATTGTTTCTTCCTTCTTCTTCTTCTTCTTCTTCTTCTTCATCTTCTTCTTCATCATCTTCTCCTTCTAAGTCGTCTTCTGTTTCTTCTTCTTACACTTCTTCTTCTTCTTCTTCTTCTTTAACACTTCCCTTCTTCTTCTTCTTCATCATCTTCTTCTTCTTCTTTCCTTCTTCTTCTGTTTCTTCTTCTTAATTTCTTCTTCTTCTTCTTCTTCTTCTAATTTGTCTATTGTTTCTTCCTTCTTCTTCTTCTTCATCTTCTTCTTCATCATCTTCTCCTTCTAAGTCGTCTTCTGTTTCTTCACTCTCTTACACTTCTTCTTCTTCTTCTTCTTCTTCTTCTTCTTCTAATTTGTTCTTGTTTCTTCTGATTTCTTCTTCTTCATTTTCTTCTTCTTCTTCTCTTCATCATCTTCTTCTTCTTCATCTTCTTCTTCTTCTTCTTCTTCTAATTTGTCTATTGTTTCTTCTTCTTTTCTTTCATCTTCTTCTTTACATCTCCTTCTTGTCTTCTGTTTCTTTCTTCTTCTTCTTCTTCTTCTTCTTCTTCTTCTAATTTGTCTATTGTTTCTTCTTCTTCTTCTTCTTCATCATCTTCTTCTTCATCATCTTCTCCTTCTAATTTGTCGTCTTCTCTTTTCTTTCATCTTCTTCTTCTTCATCTTCTCCTTCTTCTGTTTCTTCTTCTTCTTCTTCTTCTTCTTCTTCTTCTTCTTCTAATTTGTCTATTGTTTCTTCCCTTCTTCTTCTTCTTCATCATCTTCTTCTTCTTCATCTTCTCCTTCTAAGTCGTCTTCTGTTTCTTCACTCTCTTACACTTCTTCTTCTTCTTCTTCTTCTTCTTCTAATTTGTCTATTGTTTCTTCCGCTTCTTCTTCTTCTTCATCATCTTCTTCATCATCTTCTCCTTCTAAGTCGTCTTCTGTTTCTTCACTCTCTTACACTTCTTTTCTTCTTCTTCTTCTTCTTCTTCTTTCCTCTTCTTTTGTTTCTTCATTGTACACTTTTCTTCTTCTTCTTCTTCTTCTTCTTCATCATCTTCTTCTTCATCTTCTTCTTTTTCATCTTCTTCTTCTACGTCGTCTTCTGTTTCTTCACTCTCTTGTTTTCTTCTTCTTCTTCTTCTTCTTCTTCTTCTTCTTCTTCTTCTTTCTAATTTTGTCTATTGTTTCTTCCTCTTCTTCTTCTTCTTCTTCATCATCTTCTTCTTCATCATCTTCTCCTTCTAAGTCGTCTTCTGTTTCTTCACTCTCTTACTTCTTCTTCTTCTTCTTCTTCTTCTTCTAATTTGTCTATTGTTTCTTCCGCTTCTTCTTCTTCTTCATCATCTTCTTCTTCATCTCTTCTCCTTCTAAGTCATCTTCTGTTTCTTCACTCTCTTACATTTGTCTATTGTTTCTTCTTCTTCTTCTTCTTCTTCTTCTTCTTTCTTCTAATTTGTTCTATTGTTTTCTTCCTTCTTCTTCTTCTTCTTCATCTTCTTCTTCTTCATCATCTTCTCCTTCTAAGTCGTCTTCTGTTTCTTCTCTTTCTTACACTTCTTCTTCTTCTTCTTCTTCTTCTTCTTCTAATTTGTCTATTGTTTCTTCCGCTTCTTCTTCTTCTTCATCATCTTCTTCTTCATCATCTTCTCCTTCTAAGTCGTCTTCTGTTTCTTCACTCTCTTACACTTCTTCTTCTTCTTCTTCTTCTTCTTCTAATTTGTCTATTGTTTCTTCCGCTTCTTCTTCTTCTTCATCATCTTCTTCTTCATCATCTTCTCCTTCTAAGTCGTCTTCTGTTTCTTCACTCTCTTCTTCTTCTTCTTCTTCTTCTTCTTCTTAATTTGTCTATTGTTTCTTCCTTCTTCTTCTTCTTCATCATCTTCTTCTTCATCATCTTCTCCTTCTAAGTCGTCTTCTGTTTCTTCACTCTCTTACACTTCTTCTTCTTCTTCTTCTTCTTCTTCTTCTTCTTCTAATTTGTCTATTGTTTCTTCCGCTTCTTCTTCTTCTTCATCATCTTCTTCTTCATCATCTCTCCTTCTAAGTCGTCTTCTGTTTCTTCACTCTTCTTACATCTTCTTCTTCTTCTTCTTCTTCTTCTTCTTCTAATTTGTCTATTGTTTCTTCCGCTTCTTCTTCTTCTTCATCTTCTTCTTCATCATCTTTCATCTTCTTTGTTTCCTTCTTTAGTCTTCTTCTTCTTCTTCTTCTTTTCTTCATTGTTTCTCTTCTTCTTCTTCATCTTCTTCTTCTTCTTCTTTCTTCTTCTTCTAATTTGTCTATTGTTTCTTCCGTTATTGTTTCTTCTTCTTCTTCTTCATCATCTTCTTCTTCATCATCTTCTCCTTCTAAGTCGTCTTCTGTTTCTTCACTCTCTTACTTCTTCTTCTTCTTCTTCTTCTTCTTCTTCTAATTTGTCTATTGTTTCTTCCGCTTCTTCTTCTTCTTCATCATCTTCTTCTTCATCATCTTCTCCTTCTAAGTCGTCTTCTGTTTCTTCACTCTCTCTTTGTTTCTTCTTCTTCTTCTTCTTCTTCTTCTTCTAATTTGTCTATTTTTCTTCTTCTTCTTTTCTTCTTCATCATCTTCTTCTTCATGTTTTCTCCTTCTAAGTCGTCTTCTGTTTCTTTCATCTTCTCCTCTCTTCTCTTCTTCTTCTTCTTCTTCTCTTCTTCTAGTTTCTATTGTTTCTATTGTTTCTTCTTCTTCTTCTTCTTCTTTCTTCTTCTTCTTCTTCTTCTTTCTTCTAATTCGTCTTCTGTTTCTTCATCATCTTCTGTTTCATTCTCTCTTCTTCTTCTTCTTCTTCTTAACTTCTTCTTCTTCTTCTTCTTCTTCTAATTTGTCTATTGTTTCTTCCCTTCTTCTTCTTCTTCATCTTCTTCTTCTTCATCTTCTCCTTCTAAGTCGTCTTCTGTTTCTTCACTTCTTCTTCTTCTTCTTCTTTTCCTTTCTTCTTTCTTCTTTCTTCTTCTTCTTCTTCTTCTTCTTCTTCTTCTCTTCTTCCTAATTTGTCTATTGTTTCTTCCCTTTTCTTCTTCTTCTTCTTCTTCTTCATCATCTTCTTCTTCTTCATCATCTTCTCCTTCTAAGTCGTCTTCTCTTTTCTTTCACTCTTACACTTCTTTCTTCTTCTTCTTCTTCTTCTTCTTCTTCTTCTTCTAATTTGTCTATTGTTTCTTTCTTCTTCTTCTTCTTCTTCATCATCTTCTTCTTCATCATCTTCTCCTTCTAAGTCGTCTTCTGTTTTTTTCACTCTCTTACTTCTTCTTCTTCTTCTTCTTCTTCTTCTTCTTCTAATTTGTCTATTGTTTCTTCCCTTCTTCTTCTTCTTCATCATCTTCTTCTTCATCATCTTCTCCTTCTAAGTCGTCTTCTGTTTCTTTTCTTACTCTTTTCTTCTTCTTCTTCTTCTTCCTTCTATTGTTTCTTCTTCTTCTTCTTCTTCTTCTTCTTCTTCTTCTTCTAATTTGTCTATTGTTTCTTCTATTGTTTCTTCCTTCTTCTTCTTCTTCATCATCTTCTTCTTCATCATCTTCTCCTTCTAAGTCGTCTTCTGTTTCTTCACTCTCTTACACTTCTTCTTCTTCTTTCTTCTTCTAATTTGTCTATTACTCTTTTTTTCTTCCCTTCTTCTTTCTTCTTCTTCTTCATCATCTTCTTCTTCATCATCTTCTTCCTTCTACTTCTTCTTGTTTTCTTCTGTTTCTTCTTCTCTTTTCTTCTTCTTCTTCTTCTTCTTCTTCTTCTTCTTCTTCCTAATTTGTCTATTCTTTTCTTCTTCTTCTTCTTCTTCTTCTTCATCATCTTCTTCTTCATCATCTTCTCCTTCTCGTCGTCTTCCTGTTCTTCTTCTTCTCTTTAAGTCGTCTTGTTTTCTTTTCTTCTTCTTTTTCTTTTCTTCTTCTTCTTCTTCTTCTTCTTTTCTTCTTTTCTTATTGTTTCTTCTTCTTCTTCTTCTTCATCTTCTTCTTCTTCTTCATCATCTTCTCTTCTTCTTCAGTCGTCTTCTCCTTTTTCTTCTTTCTTCTTTCTTCTTCTTCTTCTTCTTCTTCTTCTAATTTGTCTATTGTTTTTCTTTTCTTCTTCTTCTTCTTCATCATCTTCTTCTTCTTCATCATCTTCTCCTTCTAAGTCGTCTTCTGTTTCTTCACTCTCTTCTTCTTCTTCTTCTTCTTCTTCTTCTTCTTCTAATTTGTCTATTGTTTCTTCTTCTTCTTCTTCTTCATCATCTTCTTCTTCATCATCTTCTCCTTCTAAGTCGTCTTCTGTTTCTTCACTCTCTTACACTTCTTCTTCTTCTTCTTCTTCTTCTTCTTCTTCTAATTTGTCTATTTTTTCTTCTTCTTCTTCTTCTTCATCATCTTCTTCTTCATCATCTTCTCCTTCTAAGTCGTCTTCTGTTTCTTCACTCTCTTACACTTCTTCTTCTTCTTCTTCTTCTTCTAATTTGTCTATTGTTTCTTCCGCTTCTTCTTCTTCTTCATCATCTTCTTCTTCATCATCTTCTCCTTCTAAGTCGTCTTCTGTTTCTTCACTCTCTTACACTTCTTCTTCTTCTTCTTCTTCTTCTTCTTCTTCTAATTTGTCTATTGTTTCTTCCGCTTCTTCTTCTTCTTCATCATCTTCTTCTTCATCATCTTCTCCTTCTAAGTCGTCTTCTGTTTCTTCACTCTCTTACACTTCTTCTTCTTCTTCTTCTTCTTCTTCTTCTAATTTGTCTATTGTTTCTTCCGCTTCTTCTTCTTCTTCATCATCTTCTTCTTCATCATCTTCTCCTTCTAAGTCGTCTTCTGTTTCTTCACTCTCTTACACTTGTTTTCTTCTTCTTCTTCTTCTTCTTCTTCTAATTTGTCTATTGTTTCTTCCGCTTCTTCTTCTTCTTCATCATCTTCTTCTTCATCATCTTCTCCTTCTAAGTCGTCTTCTGTTTCTTCACTCTCTTACACTTCTTCTTCTTCTTCTTCTTCTTCTTCTAATTTGTCTATTGTTGAAAGATCATCTTTCTTCTTCTTCTTCATCATCTTCTTCTTCATCATCTTCTCCTTCTAAGTCGTCTTCGTTTTCTTCTTCTCTCATTTCTTCTTCTTCTTCTTCTTCTTCTTCTAATTGGTCTATTGTTTCTTTCCGCTTCTTCTTGTTTTCTTCATCATCTTCTTCTTCATCATCTTCTCCTTTCTAAGTCGTCTTCTGTTTCTTCACTCTCTTCTTCTTCTTCTTCTTCTTCTTCTTCTTCTTCTAATTTGTCTATTGTTTTTCCATTTTTTCCTTCCTTCTTCTTCTTCATCATCTTCTTTTCTTCATCATCTTCTCCTTCTAAGTCGTCTTCTGTTTCTTATTCTCTCTCTTACTTCTTCTTCTTCTTCTTCTTCTTCTTCTTCTTCTTAATTTCTTCTATTGTTTTTTCTTCCTTCTTCTTCTTCTTCATCTTCTTCTTCTTCATCATCTTCTCCTTCTAAGTCGTCTTCTGTTTCTGTTTCTACCTTCTTCTTCTTCTTCTTCTTCTTCTTCTTCTTCTTCTTCTTCTTCTTCTTAATTTGTCTATTCATTTTCTCCTTAAGTCGTCTTCTTCTTCTTCATCATCTTCTTCTTCTTCATCTTCTTCCTTCTAAGTCGTCTTCTCTTTTCTTCTTCTTCATCTTCTTCTTTCTTCTTCTTCTGTTTCTTCTTCTTTTTCTTCTTCTTCTTCTATAATTTGTCTATTGTTTCTTCCCTTCTTCTTCTTCTTCATCATCTTCTTCTTCATCATCTTCTCCTTCGTCGTCGTCTTCTGTTTCTTCACTCTCTTACACTTCTTCTTCTTCTTCTTCTTCTTCTTCTAATTTGTCTATTGTTTCTTCCCTTCTTCTTCTTCTTCATCATCTTCTTCTTCATCATCTTCTCCTTCTAAGTCGTCTTCTGTTTCTTCACTCTCTTACACTTTCTTTTCTTCTTCTTCTTCTTCTTCTTCTTCTTCTTCTAATTTGTCTATTGTTTTTCTTCCCTTCTTCTTCTTCATCATCTTCTTCTTCATCATCTTCTCCTTCTAAGTCGTCTTCTGTTTCTTCACTCTCTTACACTTCTTCTTCTTCTTCTTCTTCTTCTTCTAATTTGTCTATTGTTTTTTCCGCTTCTTCTTCTTCTTCATCATCTTCTTCTTCATCATCTTCTCCTTCTAAGTCGTCTTCTGTTTCTTCATTTTTTTACTTCTTCTTCTTCTTCTTCTTCTTCTCCTCTTCTTCTAATTTGTCTATTGTTTCTTCCGCTTCTTCTTCTTCTTCATCATCTTTCTTCATCATCTTCTCCTTCACGTCGTCTTCTGTTTCTTCACTCTTACACTTCTTCTTCTTCTTCTTCTTCTTCTTCTTCTAATTTGTCTATTGTTTCTTCCTTTCTTCTTCTTCTTCATCATCTTCTTCTTCATCATCTTCTCCTTCTAAGTCGTCTTCTGTTTCTTCACTCTTCTTACACTTCTTCTTCTTCTTCTTCTTCTTCTTCTTCTGATTTGTCTATTGTTTCTTCGCTTCTTCTTCTTCTTCTTCATCATCTTCTTCTTCATCATCTTCTCCTTCTAAGTCGTCTTCTGTTTCTTCACTTTCTTTGTTTTCTTCTTCTTCTTCATCTTCTTTTTTCTTCTTCTTCTTCTTCTTCTTCTAATTTGTTCATTGTTTCTTCCGCTTCTTCTTATCTTCATCATCTTCTTCTTCATCATCTTCTCCTTCTAAGTCGTCTTCTGTTTCTTCAGTCTCTTTTACTTCTTCTTCTTCTTCTTCTTCTTAGATCCTCTTCTTCTAATTTGTCTAAATTTCTTCCACTTCTTCTTCTTCTTCATCATCTTCTTCTTCATCATCTTCTCCTTCTACGTCGTCTTCTGTTTCTTCAAACACTTCTTCTTCTTCTCCTTCTTCTTCTTCTTCTTCTTCTTCTAATTTGTCTATTGTTTCTTCCTTCTTCTTCTTCTTCATCATCTTCTTCTTCATCATCTTCTCCTAAGTCGTCTTCTGTTTCTTCACTCTCTTTTACTTCTTCTTCTTCTTCTTCTTCTTCTTCTTCTTCTAATTTGTCTATTGTTTTCTTCTTCTTCTTCTTTCTTCTTCATCATCTTCTTCTTCTTCTTCTTTTTCTAAGTCATCTTCTGTTTCTTCACTCTCTTACACTTCTTCTTCTTCTTCTTCTTCTTCTTCTTCTTCTTCGTCTTCTTCTAAGTCGTCTTCTGTTTCTTCAGTTTCTTCCACATATGCATCTTAACCTACTTCCATTTTTTTCTACTTTTTCTTCCTCTTCTAATTCTACTTCATCTATTTCTTTTTCTTTTTCTTCCACATTCTTATCTTTTCTTCTACTTTTCTTCTTTTTTCTTCTTCTTCATCTTCTCCTTCTAAGTCGTCTCCTGTTTCTTCACTCTCTTACACTTGTTTTCTTCTTCTTTTTCTTCTTTTTCTTCTTCTTCTTCTTCTTCTAATTTGTCTATTGTTTCTTCCGTTTCTTCTTCTTCTTCATCATCTTCTTCTTCATCATCTTCTCCTTCAAGTCGTCTTCTGTTTCTTCACTCTCTTACACTTCTTCTTCTTCTTCTTCTTCTTCTTCTTCTAATTTGTCTATTGTTTCTTCCCTTCTTCTTCTTCTTCATCATCTTCTTCTTTCTTCATCTTCTCCTTCTAAGTCATCTTCTGTTTCTTCACTCTCTTTACACTTCTTCTTCTTCTTCTTCTTCTAATTTGTCTATTGTTTCTTCCGCTTTTTCTTCTTCTTCATCATCTTCTTCTTCATCATCTTCTCCTTCTAAGTCGTCTCCTGTTTCTTCACTCTCTTACACTTGTTTTCTTCTTCTTTTTCTTCTTCTTCTTCTTCTTCTAATTTGTCTATTGTTTCTTCCGCTTCTTCTTCTTCTTCATCATCTTCTTCTTCATCATCTTCTCCTTCTAAGTCGTCTTCTGTTTCTTCACTCTCTTACACTTCTTCTTCTTCTTCTTCTTCTTCTTCTAATTTGTCTATTGTTTCTTCCGCTTCTTCTTCTTCTTCATCATCTTCTTCTTCATCATCTTCTCCTTCTAAGTCGTCTTCTGTTTCTTCATTCTCTTACACTTCTTCTTCTTCTTCTTCTTCTTCTTCTTCTTCTTCTTCTTCTAATTTGTCTATTGTTTCTTCCGCTTCTTCTTCTTCTTCATCATCTTCTTCTTCATCATCTTCTCCTTCTAAGTCGTCTTCTGTTTCTTCACTCTCTTACATATTTCTTCTTCTTCTTCTTCTTCTTCTTCTTCTTCTTCTTCTTCTAATTTGTCTATTGTTTCTTCCGCTTTTTTTTTCTTCTTCATCATCTTCTTCTTCATCTTTCCTTCTAAGTCATCTTCTGTTTCTTCACTCTTACACTTCTTCTTCTTCTTCTTCTTCTTCTTCTTCTTCTTCTTCTTCTTCTTCTAAGTCGTCTTCTGTTTCTTCAGTTTCTTCCACATATGCATCTTAACCTACTTCCATTTTTTTCTACTTTTTCTTCCTCTTCTAATTCTACTTCATCTATTTCTTTTTCTTTTTCTTCCACATTCTTATCTTTTCTTCTACTTTTCTTCTTTTTTCTTCTTCTTCTTCTTCTTCTTCTACTACTACTACTACTTCTATTTATATTCTTCTATTTCTTTTTCTTCCTCTTCCTTTACCTCTACTTCTTTCTCTACTTCTACTTCTTCTACTTCTATTTCTTCAACTACTTTTTCGTCTTCTTATTTTTCTCTTTCTTCTTCTACTTTTCTTTCTTCTTCTTTTCTTTTTACTTCTTTTTCTTCTAATCGTTCTCCGTCCAGGGTAAGACGATGAACTACATCCGTATCCCGGGTAAGACAATAAACTACGTCCAGCAGCAAGGCCCCTGATCAAGAGCTTTTGAGAAGCGTGGAACTACCTCTTAATTGCTGGTGTTCCCAGGTCCAACCTGACCCGAGGTGGTAGCACCTGTTAGGGTCCCTGCTATGGGCAAATAGTTAACACCCAAACGTGTGTAAAAATTGGTTATAATACCAGAAATACTTTGTAATAAAAAAAAATATTACCAGTAATAATTTTTGAAGGACAAATTATTATCAGCAATACGTTAAAACAATACCAGCAATACAAACAGCTATACATTCTTTGAAAAAATATGACCGGCTATAGATTTTTTTCAAGGAATAATATTTCCAGAAATAGATTTTTGAAGAAAAACATTACCAGCAATAAAAATTTTCTTGACATTAAATAACCCTTTGAGGTTGATATGCCGTAAATCAAACCAAATCAAACAAATTTTTCTCTTTCCTCTTCGAATCTTTCTTCTTCTAGCTTTGCTACTTCTTTTTTTTTTTTTTCATTCTTCTACTTCTACATCTACTTCTGTGTTTACAACAACTTCAGCCTTCTACTGCTTCTTCTTTCTCCTCCTCTTCTTCTTCTTCTTCTTCTTCTTCTTCTTCTTCTTCTTCTTCTTTTCCTTCTTCTTCTTTCTGGGCGTGGTCTATCATGAATCTTGTCCTTTCTAGCTCTTAGTACGATTTGTCTTTTTATTATCTCTCTTAATCCCCATTCTGCCAACCATTTACATAAAACCGCTACGTTTGTTTATTCGCCGCTTTCCTCTTTCCCTCTTGCTTTCAATCTGTCGTGTGAGTGTCAAATTCTCAAAGCCTCCACTCTTCATTACGTTGCCCAGCATTTTCAACTTTTTTTTTTTTTTTTTTTTTAGTATAACTGTCCTTTTTGTTCCCTTTTTTTTAAAAACTTCCTCATTGCTCACATGCTCCGTCCATGGTATTCTCAGCTTTCTTATGCTTGTCTCTTTCTGATTCTAAGTATAAGTGTCCTTTTTGTTTCCATTTTCCTTAAAACTTCCTCATTCCTCACGTGCTCCGTCCATGGTATTCTCAGCCTTCTTCTGTAGAACCACATCTCTGATGCTTGTCTCTTTCTGATCCTAAGTATAAGTGTCCTTTTTGTTACCATTTTCCTTTAAAACTTCCTCATTGCTCACATGCTCCATCCATGGTATTCTCAGCCTTCTTCTGTAGAACCACATCTCTGATGCTTCTCTTTCTGATTCTAAGTATAAGTGTCCTTTTTGTTTCGATTTTCCTTAAAACTTCCTCATTGCTTACATGCTCCGTCCATGGTATTCTCAGCCTTCTTCTGTAGAACCACATCTCTAATGCTTGTCTCTTTCTGATTCTAAGTATAAGTGTCCTTTTTGTTTCGATTTTCCTTAAAACTTCCTCATTGCTTACATGCTCCGTCCATGGTATTCTCAGCCTTCTTCTGTAGAACCACATCTCTAATGCTTGTCTCTTTATGATCCTAAGTATAAGTGTCCTTTTTGTTTCCATTTTCCTAAAAACTTCCTCATTGCTCACATGCTCCGTCCATAGTATTCTCTGCCTTCTTCTGTAGAACCACATCTGTGATGCTTGTCTCTTACTGATTCTAAGTATAAGTGTCATATTTGTTTCCATTTTTCTTAAAACTTCCTCGTTTCTCACATGCTCCGTCCATGCTATTCTCACCCTTCTTCTACAGAACCACATCTCTGATGCTTGTCTCTTTCTCATTCTAAGTATATGTGTCCTTTTTGCTTCATTTTCATTGTTATTCATATGTTCGGTCCATGACATTCTCAGCATTGTTCTGCAGAACAATATTTCCGTTCCCTGAAGTCGCTTCTTCATCTGTGAAAAACTGTCCAGTATTTATTGCCAGACTGTTGCTATTACATTACAGTTCAACACTATTTTTTTATTCTTTTGCTTCCAATGATATTTTCCTGTTTCTTAATACTTTTCTTAGCTTCTTGAAAGGCAACTTTTGCTCTTTCCAATGAGCAATCAAATTTCGATATCACTTTTCCGTTTTCCTCTATTTAAACACTTCCCAGATATTTGAACTTCTGGCAATGCACAATATAATTTTTTACCCATACTATCCTTGTTTAATGTTCTGCGACAACGCTTTTTTTTTTAACTTTTTTCTTGGTTTGTTTTTTGTTTTTTTGTTTTTTGTTTTTTTCGTTTTCTTCCTTTTTCGTGCCGACGTTCCCGCCTACCAAAGAACAATAATTAACTTGCCTTTCACCTTTCAATAACGACTAAAATTAATGATGACAGTAAGCATCAAGTATTAAGAGCTACTGGGGCTTAAACATGGCGTGCTTTAGGCGCCAAACCGAACGTTTGTGGAGTTTTTGAATGAGTCAGACGCGTGACACTGAAATAAATTTATTTAATTTATATAGCAAACACTAACAATATGAAATTGTAAAATACATTCAGGAGATGGCGTCGGGATGTGGCGTTTTATTTTCAAATTCAGAACAGGATGGCGTCGAAATTCTGACAGAAACTAAGAATAAAATTATTGATTATTGATTGTGAACTCAAGTGCCGAAGAATAATCTTGCCTCTGATCTTGCTAAAAATCGTCACGGAATCTCTTTAAGCCTACCTTTACCAGGAGAGAGAAGGCAACGAGAAAGCATCAAATTATTTGCGTTGCAATATTTATTCGACGTAAAAACTGTATTTCTGTGACGACGGCGGATGAGCTGGTGGGCTGCATCCACTCAAACAGGGGGCGACTGGTCGCCATTTTATATTTTTAGTTTCTCACATGCGCGTTGTCTGTTTTTTTTTTTTTATTTTGTCAACTGCAGAGTATAGTAGGGTCAGTTGGGCTTCGACTGTGAGAAAACGATCACAATAACGCGATTTCACTCCGCAAGAAATTTACAAACGGCATGATGTACTGCTTGGCATTCGCGCCGGAAGCTCCAATACGAACATTTCAGAGTTTTTGGGTGTCAATCTGAGGACAGTGTAGAGGATTTGGAAAGTGTTGGATGAATGTAATGGTGATAACGAATGCACTGCAGCTCGGTAAACTCACTCTGATCGTTCGGATAAAAAAATAACTCCTGAATTTTTTAGTGAAGGCCTCAAACTCAACACAGAAGCATACATCAAGTGCCTTGAACAAATTTACTCTTTAGTATTTCAAAATATTTTCGCATAATTTTGGTAAATATAGGATTTCTATAAAGTCTCTTTACAATTTAAAAAATATATTACTATATATTATTATTAGGTAATTGATGTGGCACCAGAATTAGATGACATTCAAACCATTTCCCAGAAAAATGGGTGCACCACCACATTGTAGACTTCATGTTCGTGGTTCCTTAAATCAAACATTTCTCGTTGTTGGTGATGCGGTCCTCCAAACTCATGCAAAGGATGTTTCGTTTGCTGGAACCGTTCTAAACATTCGATGTCTCGAAGATACAAAGTCCATGCCTCGCAAGCGTACAGAAGAGTGGAGAGGGTCATGGCTCAGAAGGCCATGATTTTGGTATTTATGGTGAGGCCTTGATTGAAGTAGAAAAGCAACCAACCAATCAAACACACATAAAACAATCAACGAAAGCGGACTGCAGTCGAGATTTGAAAGTTTGAAACTCAGGGGACATAGTAAAATCTAATTCAGTCTTAAATAATTGCTGATTTTATTTATAAACTTTATTCATACAAAAATGAAAACAGAAGAATTGCCATTACATTTTACTCAAATACACAAGATGTCCATGAAGTCTATTTACAATTTAAAAAATATCTTATAAATGCAATTGATATGGCACCACAACTAGATGACATTTGACCAACCATGACTTTCTAGCAAGATGGTGCACCACCATATTGGAGACTGTATGTTCTTGGTTTCCTAAATCAAACATTTCTAGACAGGTGAATTGGAAGGAATGGCCCAATTTCTTGGCCACCTCGTTCTCCAGATATCACTCACCTAAACTTCTTTCTATGGCGTTATGTTAAAGATATCGTGTATCGATGAGATACGTATCGAAAGATACAGGATATCACTGATCTAACGCAAAAAAGATAACTGATGCCATTGCCACCAGTAATGATGCAAGAAATCGAATACCGTCTTGATGTGCTTCGTGCAACTAATGGTGCCTATATAGGGGTGTATTAAATTAGTTTAAAAAAAAACTTCAATATCTACTCCTCATTTTGTCAAAATTTCCACATATTTGTCTGTACATTTGCTGTTGTAATAGATTTTTAAATTGTAAAGAGACTTCATTGACACCCTGTATAGCTGGTAAGACGAGATGGCGGTGTTATTTTCATTTTTACGTCATTTAGACGACAATTTATCCATCGCACCCCGTGTGTCTGTTAAAATGAGATGCCGCTGTTATTTTCATTTTTTGCGTCATTTCGACGACATTTTATCCATCGCATCCGGGAATATCTGTTAAAAAAAGGTGTCGGTGTTATTTTCAGTTTTGCATCATTTCGACGACAATTTATCCATCGCACCCAGTATATCCACACAAGAAAGAACACTCGCGCTCTGGTTTTTATAAAGTTCAAAGACAGTTTCATTGAAAGCTTTTTTTTTTTTTTTATTTTTCTTTGTTGCACAAACTTAGTATAGAACCTTACCACATAACAAATAGGAAAATAATGGACCAATCAAATCGTTCTATTTTGAGTTCTAAGCCCTGAGCCTCTTCAAATAAATGTAAACACGGGTCGGCAATGTAAAATTTAATAGACAAGCTCGCTTTCATCAGGATACTTTTTCATCTACCCGCGACTTCAGAGGACCCGTCTTCAATCGTCTAACCCACTTCCACCGACAAACTTACACCCAAGGTCAAAGCTGAACGTTCAACGGATTCTCTCCCTCTGGTTTTGCAACCTCATTTCTCTCCCTGCTTCCCTCCCCCATCTCTCTCTCTTTCTCTCTCTCTCTCTCACTCTCTCACTTTCGTTCTTTCTCTGTAAATATTCTCTTTCTTTCTCGCTCTCTCTTCCCCTCGCTTTCTGTAAATCCCCTCCCACTCATATGTACAGACAATCTATTTAAATTCAGACATCTAAAATGAACATTTACTTTACACAAACGTTGTCAATTAATTTTAGATTATACCAGCTTAATTTATTTATTTTTTTGCTGGTGGGTACTTAATGCAAGGCTCGAGAGCCACTCAAGGTAAAAGTTTACTAAGAAGGTGTGTAATAGGGATGTAATAGTAGGAAATAGAATGTAAGGATTATAGAGGATAGATGAGGACATGACTTGAAGAGGTTCGGCTTGTAGCGTTTGGGGTACGCTACAATCGAGGCAAGAGTCTATTTTACAAAGTAATGGTTGTTGGTCAAATGTTGCCTGAATAGAACTTCGTCTCTATAATAGAGATAATACAGAGGGTTGTTCGAATCTGTCGATGTGAAGGTCTGAAATGGTGAAATTATTTAATGGCGCTCGTCCACAAATTTGTGATGGAAATAGAGATAGAGTTGGTTCATGACATTGCGTCTGTGGGAAAGTGATTGTAGGGTGGAATATATATCATTCCATCACCGACAAGACTGCGTAAACGACTCTGAATTCCATCAAAGCTGGAAAGAGAAGGTTGGTCAGTTCCTGTCCGCCATGTTTGGTTTAATCTGTCTCTTGTAAAGATAAAGCTGCGGAAGAAAGAAACTTTCTGAGGTGGCACAAGAAATCGACCATTTCACGTGTGTGGATAGCGGTTATAACAAATTTAGCGTAGGAAATAATGAAACTGAACTCAGAAGAGGCTGCAGGGGAGACAGTTTCGATCAACACCGCAAATTGTTACATGCCCGAAACATTAACCTGAAAACTCGAGTCATGTTCTTAAATAACTTACTCAGATCGTGACTTTTATATGGATGTCATACATGACGTCATACCCGTTTAGAAATATTTAAACTGTTAGCGGTATACAAGCGCCTTCTCAGATCAATGATTAAAAATGGCTTCGAACGAATGAGACATGTAGATGTTAGCGAGGACCACACTTCTTCGAACATTGTGGACTAGCGCTACAAAATCACAAAGAACTGTACCATATAACCTGGTCACATAGAGCCATTCATATGGATGTCATGCATAACGCCAAACCCGTTTAGAAATATTTAAACTGTTAGCTGTATACAGCCGCTTTCTCAGATCACTCATTAAAAATGATTTTAAATGAATGTAGGTCTTAGAGTGGACCATCCTTCTTCCAATCTTGTGGACTGGCGCTACAAAGTCATAAACAAAGAACTGTACCAAATATCAGAAACTATATCACTTGATGCCTTTCAACAACAGCAACAACTAAAATGGATAGCACATGTAACTGGACGAGAAAATAATGCCATAATCAAAATAATGGCGTAACACACTAATTAAAATAAAAGTCTAGGGAAGAAACTACTGTCAATAGTGGAAAGAGCGATAACAGCTACTGGACTTGAAAAACCTGTTTTTATGAAAAATTGTTTTAAGAGAAAGATTTTATAAATTTAAACCGACAGTGGAACTGGATGCTCGTTCAATGATTGTCGAGTGTTTCCTTATGAGGAAACGTCTAATATTACGATTACCATTGTCGGCATTTTGCAGTTCTCATCTATTTTTTGAAAATAATAGAAAAATACTAGAATTTTCAAGGATTTTCTATCCTAGCTATGGCTCATAAGATTCGAAAAAATCTTCGCCAAGACCCACACATTTCATTCCCTCAAAGTCATTTTTAAACATTGATCTGAAGAAGCCGTTGTATACAGCTGAGAGTTATACGATCATCGTGTATTTAAATTGTAATTATAAAAAATTGCAATTATACACATTAAAGTTAGCTCCATTAGATAAAACATGAAAATAAATAATAGCTTTAACAGTTAATTTTTAAATTAATTATAACGCAGCGAGTTCATAGGTGTTTATAATTGTAACAGAGAGCGATTCATGCGCATTTACAAAAGAATTCACAACTATCAATTACATTAAGTTTTTGTCTTGGCAATTCAATCCTGAAGATGATCCTGGATGAGATTGAAACTACTTGGTAAAATAAAAGAAATGAAAAAAACTACGACCTCTTCCTTAATGAATTTAATATCAACATTAAGAAGTTGATCTGAAAATTCGAGGGGATTAAAATAAAAAAAAATAGATATATGTCCTGATTATTCAACCACACATGCTTGAATACATATATATATATATATGTGTGTGTGTGTGTGTGTGTGTGTGTGTGTTTCAGTGTTTCAAACGTTATTTTTAATGGATACCGTGTTTGAAAACACCCTCCGTTTTCTTTTTGTTTTTTTTTTTAATTTTGCGTCTACCGGACTACGAATTCAAAAAAATTTAATAATGATAACGTGCTCTCCAGCATGGTTAGAATCTGTGCCACTGTTTGTAGGAGAAACAAAGAGGGATGCACGTTCGAATCCTGTCGGAGAGAACATTGCCTTTATTAAGTTTTCTCGAGTACGCAATCCGACAGACATAACACACGCTGTTTAAAAAAAAAAAAAAAAAAAAACGAGGCCTCTATTTCAAACACGGGTGTCTCCTTCAAATAAATTTTGAAGTTTCTCGGACGCATAATGACGAAAGAGGGTAAGGAGAATTTGACACTGACATGATATATTGAAAGTAAGAGGGAGAGAGAAAAGCATAGACGAAGAAGAACTTTTGCGCAAGCGTCGAGGGAGAACGCGCGTCTTGCAAACAGTGAAAAAAAATGAATGTTTTGGAATGAAACAAACGTCTTCTTTTTTTTTTTTTTTTTTTTTTTTTCTCTATCCTAAATTTCTATCTTTCACACTTTTTCAAATGTCATTTTACACCAGCGTCGTTTTTGCTGGAGGATATGAACTTTAAATACAGTGTAACCCGGATATAAGAGACCCGGATATAAGAGAAACCCGGATATAAGAGATTCTCTCTGTTCCCAAATTAGAGCCTGTGTTAATGTATATATAATAGACCAAACCCGGATATAAAGAAACCCGGATATAAGAGATTTTCTCTGTTCCCAAATTAGAGCCTGTATATATAATAGACCAAACCCGGATATATATAAGAGAGATTTTCTCTGGTCCCAAAAAACCTGTGTTAATGTATATATAATAGACCAAACCTGGATATAAGAAACCCGGATATAGAGAGATTTTCTCTGTTCCCAAATTAGAGCCTGTGTTAATGTATATATAATAGACCAAACCCGGATATAAGAGAAACCCGGATATAAGAGAGATTTTCTCTGGTCCCAAATTAGAGCCTGTGTTAATGTATAGAAAAAACCCGGATATAAGAGGAACCCGGATATAAGAGACGTCTTCTCCGGTCCCGACACCTCTCTTATATCCGGGTTACACTGTACCTCAAAACGCCAATTTCAAACGGCAACTTAAATATCATTCTTTTTAAACTCGTTGTCGGTGTTTTTCAACTTCTTTTTCTATGCACCGTGTCCCATCAGGACATAGGCGATCATGGCTCTCCACAAGTTCTTGCCTCTTGTAGCTTTTAATTCCTTTTTGTTATTTCTCTTAAGCCCTGTTTCGTCATCCATTTACTCAAGCACACTAAGTATGTAATGCGATGTTTTCCTCTGTCCCCTCTTGCTCTCTATCTGTCCTGTGAGTATCAGATTTTTCAAACCCTCTCTCCTCGTAATTGCGCCTCGGAAACCTCAACTCTTTCTTCCTGGTGTTATGTATAAGTGTCCTTTTTGTTTCTATTTTCTCTCAGATCTATATCTATCCTCCTGTAGAACCATATTTCTGTTGCTTCAAGTCTCTTCATCTGGGAGTAGATTTGTCCAGCATTCACTGCCATAGAGGAGGACTGATATTAAGCAATAGTTCAGCACTCTTTTCGTTGTTTCTAACTGTTATGGTCCAATGTTAGGACCATAGAAGAATGGCACGAAACACAACAGTAGAAATAACAAAAGAATATATTACACAAGAAATGATACAAGAAGTGAAAGTGTTAATAAGACTGTCCGACTGGTTTGGCGTGACCGCTATCAGCTCGACTCGATTCATTACCGTCCCAATATCAAATCCGTTCTAATACCAAATCCTTTCGTCTCTCTTGGGAGGCATATTATGTACAGCGTTCGGGAGAGTTCATTCTGTCGGTCTAGGTAGACACCATGACATTAACGAAATTTTTCTGTCTCTTGACCCTTTGCTTATCTCAATGCGCTTTCAGATTTCAGTGTTGCACTTTCCGTCCTTTGTTAAAGCACTTGTTTGATTTTGTTATCTCCAATTTGTAATTTGCATGTTGGACTGTCCCTTTTGCTAACAGCCATGCATTCTGTCTTCTTGCAATTGATGTTCAGTCCTTTCTTATCGCTTTCCTTCCTTATCTTGCGTAAGATTCCACCCTACAAAGACGTAACTTATTCATCATTCTCTTGATAGTTATTGAATGGACATTGAAGATGGAAGCCAGTATATGAATGTTGGTATCATTACTGAAGACCCGAATGATCTTTTTCCTCTCACCATTGCTCAGTTGGCAAGACATAGTGGGACTGACACAAAATGATTTTAACCTGTTCTCTTTCTAATTGAATAACTCAAAAGATTTATCAGTGATTCTTACGACAAATGGTGTCACGATAGCTAAACGTCTTTCCTGAAATACTGGAAAAAAGAAACTCACTTAGTTTAGTATTTTTTAAATAATAAATATTTTGTGGGTTGAACGATTAGGCTAATAGCACGATTTGTATAATTTTACAGTTACACCTGGTATATATATATATATATATATATATATATATATATATATATATATATATATATATATATATAATCCACAAACAGACTGTTTCACTGTATCACAACTAGTGTGGCTAGACATTCGATTGTTTCAAGGCGGGATCGAAAATCGACATATATATATATATATATATATATATATATATATATATAATATTAGTGGAAAATATACATACATATGCAAAATATATAAATACCCATACATGTATATTTTTTGAATAAAAATTCCAAGAGGATAGAATCCAGGTAGAACTCAATGTCCAGGACAGAGTAAGGATATAATATATATATTCCCTCCCTCTTATTCTGATCTTCAACTTTAGACCGTCTATGGTGTGTGTATGTCACCACGAAATGTACCTTTATGCATTAGACATCCGACAACATTCATATTTCTCTTACTTAAACCCCTTCCACTCACCTCTCCTAAAATTCTCTCTGTTAAGGTTTAATCTCCCACCTTCTTTTAGTATGTTACCCCTCATACTTACACTCTCTCTAAATTCTGTTTTTATTTCCGGAGTTGTTTTCTTTTTGAATTTGTAGGTCTGATGAATTGGATCGTATTTACAATTCCAATGGAATAAATTATGGCCATGGAATATTAGTGTTTAAGACTTAGATATATATATATATATATATATATATATATATATATATATATATATATATATGCCGGACTCTCGCGTCGTTTACGGACGTATGAGGGTCAAACTACTCAGTTCCTAGGAACCGACAGTCAGACACCTGCACATATGATTTGGTTATAATGGTGAAGGCTTTGTGCAGAACCAACCACACTTTTTGAAGAGCCGAATAAAAAGACCTGGAAGTATCTGGTTAGTTTCATCTTAGTCCCAGTGATATGACGCTTGCGTTCTATCGTAACGGTCCGGTTTCGATTCTCGGTAGTGGATGCGCACTATTGATGAGTCTCAAAAACTACGAAACAGCCGTCCACTGCATTCTGTTGAGAACTCTTCTTCAAGACTCGATGAATTATTATATGAAATTATTTAAATCTCCAAAATTTCTGTATCTATCTATATTTCTGAGATAAGGTATTATGTACATTATTTCGGACTATTGTCCTCATTTTTGTCGCCATATTTTACAACGTTTCGGCCGTTGTACGCTCCGGCCTTCTTCAGGTGGTTGGAATGTCGAACTGAACCTTTTATTTCGCTCGTTGGGATAGACTGTTCTACTTCCACGTGCCATGTCAAAAGATGTCAGTTATCAGTTATCTCCTGTTATTTCCCCTCTTCAAGTTCTCCACTGCCTTAAAATTTAAGGACACATGACACAATGGATAAAGGCGTTGGTTAGATCCAGTGACAGGACCCAAAGAGTGTGAGTTCAATACTCGGTTAAGGCAGTTGAGCCTTATTTGTTTAATTTAGATTATGTTACATTATCTGCGTTGTATATTGTACATATATTTTCATGGTGGTATTTTAAAAGGTATTTATTACGTATCGTAGTAAGATTTTGTTTGCGTGTCTGCATTTTATGATGAGTTCTGTCGTTCACTTTCTGAGCGACTGTTCGGTTCAACTCTCTGTCTACGGACGGAGAGGAACCCGAAGGAGGCTACGCCGAAGGGCGGAGTCTCCTTCGGGGAGGTAAAACCAGCCCTGAACCCGTTTATACTGGTTCAAATGGGATATTTTTTGGCCGAGCCTAATGGCTCGGAAATGCCCACGTTAAAAAAGCCTTGTGCCACATGACGCCCTCGTGGGGGGACGACTAAATATAGTTCTGGTCGTTTATTTAGTAATTTGTGTTGATTTGGAAAGGTAATTATAGCTATTTTCTCCTCCAGGCAGAGTTTACAGTTTTTGGAGTCAGTGTTGTAAGCTGATTCTGTTTTCTTTCATTTCCATAATATTTTCGTGTTATTTGGTTTTTAGTTTTAATTTCCCATATAAGTTTAGAAAGTATTGTACTGTTCGCATATTTATTATTTGTAAAGGATAGTTTCTCTGTGTCCAGTTTCCTTCATTTACTCCTATGTATATTGTGGCATTATTGCTGGTGAGCGATTGGAACATTTTCCTTTGTTATCTGGTGATTTTATAGTGGTTTGGTTTTTTTGTATTGTCTTGCAAGTAATCACCATTTAAAGGACATTCGTTCTTTGCCCTACGGTTTACAGGTGGGTTTAATTTTTGTCGTTGGTTTGTTGGTATTTTTTCTGTTGTGCTTTTTTATTATTCGTCTCATGTTCTTGGTACAACTGTAGCTGATTTTTATTGTATTGCTGTTGAATATCTTGCGGATAGTGCTTGATGGCGGGATTGTGTGTGTATCAGTTTAATGAATGTTTGTCCTACGTTTTTACGTTTTTGTTGCAGGGTGAGTTGATCCAAGTGATGTTTCTTTTCCCGCTGGCATTTTTTGTAATGTGTAATGTATATGTGAGTTTATTCAACCATCTGCCAAACAAAGACGATTGCGACTCGAGGTAACGTCGTTAGGAAGATTGTTTTATCTTGGCATTATAACTGGAGAGAACCTGTTTTGATATTCATTTGAGACGTGAAACTGACAGGTATCATGCAGTGTGGATTACTACCCGGTGCGACGTACCTCCCACATACACCTGCCAGAAATACTTCCCTCATAATGGTAAGACTTTAGCTAAATTAAGATAACATTGCCAATAATACCATACCATTATGTGGGGGCAATTCTGGTAGGTATATGTATTTCTGCTGCACAGTAAGCCTCCGGGTTACGACATTCCCAATCTACGACGATTCGTGGTTACGACGCAATCTACATTATTCTTTTGTTTCACTTATGCGGTTTGCCTCATACATAAGGCGGTGTGGGTCAGTTCCTTGTTGTAAGCCGGATTGTATTGTTGTGCATTCGCTCTCTTTCGTTTGTGTTGTGTTTTTGGAAACTTATTGTCCTTCGTTATGGCTCCCAAGCATAGTGCAACCTCTTTTGATGATGGAGCTTCGAAGAAAAGCAGACATTATCATAGAAGTGAAATGAGACATTGTTAAATGTTCTGAAAAGGGAGAAACATCGACGAACATTGGCCGATCGTTTTGGCTTAAGTCATTCGACTGTCTTTTAAAACATGCACATATGTTATATACATATTGAGTTTCCCTGTAAGGAATAGTGACATTTTCTTGTTAAACTAAAAGTTGGTGAATTGCCAGTAAAACAAACTCATGTTTGTTTTTCGTTCTTTTCCAGATTTACTGATGCTTCCGAATACTGGAAGAGAGACAAAATCTTACGCTTCGTCATTTCATCTACAGACAGTCATCACTGGCAATAAATATACAAGCAGCTTAAAATAATTTCATTTCTTGAATGTATTATTTTGCTTTCATTTCATTATATGTGTTGCAATCTAAGGAAGGTTAGAATAATCCAACGTAGGTTGATAATGAACAATAATACTTAGGACAAGAACAACACATATAAGATTCGCCATCGGCGCGTAGAAGTAGTAGTCCACTGCTAGAAGTGAGTCAAGTGAATTGCGCAATGAATCTCCAACTGCAGGATATCTACCAACCGCCCTATGCGGTGAGATGCGGCACAAAGCCGAATTTAATGTGGGGTATCCGAACCAGTAGGCTCGGCCAAAAATTCTCCGTAGACCCGGTATAAAACGGGGTCGGGTAGCTGTTTCTTGAGACGAGACACTGCTCTTCGACATATCCTCGTCTGGTGATCCTCTCTGTCCGGAGGCAGAGAGTTTGACCAACACAGCTGGAGACGAATCTCCAACTGCAGGATATCTACCAATCACCCTACGCGGTCAGATGTGCCCATTCTCATATATATATATATATATATATATATATATATATATATATATATATATATATATATAGTTTCAGTTTCATTCAAGACAACTGACAATTAAACATTTTTATTCAATTTTTCTTGATTTCTTTTCTGCAGATGGCGTGTGTAAATCTTTTCCAAATGTTCACTATATTCGAGCGCTTTCGGCTATTCTATGATTTTTTTTTTCTAACTGAATGTGTAGATTTTTCTTTATATATATGGGATTATAGAAATGCTTTTTTATTTTTTATTTTCAAAACATAGTAAGCACATTTAGGCCGTGTTCATAGTTGACTAGCAGCATGGCCCGGCGTTGCCCGTGCTTGATTCAAAAATCGTACGACTCATACAGCAATCGCTATCACTTGACTTAAAATATTTTTGCCCTTCCTTGCCTTTAAAGGAGTGCCCTTTGCCGTGCTCATGTTGCTACATGCCTTACTTTTTGCCTATCTCACACTGCGAATTTTTTCTAAGCTCTATACTAAACATTAAATCTGTTACGAAAAAAGAACTAAACAAAATGAACACAAAACGATCAGCTTTAAAAAAGGACTCGTAACTGGAAAAACTGAATGAAAAAAGAATGTTAACAACAAATACTTTTTCACACCCAAACCCAGTTCTGTGGAATCAGAATCAACGTTGAGTTTAAGCAAGCGAATGAGCCAATTGGGGTAAAGTGCCATGCAGATTTAAATTTTTCCCACTTGTGACGAATGCAGCTATTGATTTTTTTTTTTTTTGCATGCTAGCATGCTAGTTAACATTCGTGTCAGTCAGCTGTTGGCTCTTACGCTGGCCAATAGAATCTTCCTGCCTATTCGTGTCAGCTAGCTATACGCTCTCACTCTAGCCAGTAGAAAATGGCCGCAAACTACATGAAAACTGCCGTAGAAACATGAAAAAATCGATTATTTCCACTATCGATGAGAGTTGGGAAATGCAAAGTCGGTCTTGGCCTTTCCGATAACTTGGAGCATGTGCATGTAAATTTTGGTGCAAATCCGTCGAAAATTGCGGCCGTGCATTCGTTCTTTCTTATTATCAAGAAAAATTGAATAAAATACTTAATCGCAGTGTCTTGTCAGTCGTCTTTATAAGCTAAGAAACAAACATTTTACTTGTATT
>CAHIKZ030001247.1:872500-910000 GCA_903632075.3 Acanthosepion pharaonis
AGAAAGAACAAATACTTCTAAAGAATACGTAAAAATAATTTTTATTAGGTTGGTGCAAAAATAATGACATAATGATGTCGTTTTTTGACGTTAAAAAATACGTCCAAAAACGACATTATTACGTCATTATTTTTGCACCAACCTAATAAATAACAAAAATTAACGTATTGTTTAGAGTTAGAGATATACATATCTCTCAGAATATTTCTTCGTATCTTAAATGGATACTCTTAACCGGAAGTATGTTGCCACTCGTAATGTGACAGTTCCCCGAGACATGTATGAATACCACAGACGCCCAACATCTCACCTATATTTTTAACTTTTCTGATTTTGCCTTGACCTTTTTTTTTTTCATTACTTTAAACATATTGTTTTCCATTTTCAAATGTAAATCATTTTCATCAAAAAGTTACCTAACATTGCCTGATGACGAGATAAAAAACATTTAAATCTCGAAACATAGAAATCTCCCTGTCGCAATATAAAATATTTTTAATAAAAAACATCATATATATATATATATATATATATATATATATATATATATATATATATATATATATATATATATATATATATATATATATATATATATATATATATATATATATATATATATATATATATGCATTTATATATATATATATATGCGGAAGTAACGTGTGTGACGATAGGTAGAATTAATATGGTGATTTCCTCGCCTCTTTTTAGATAGGGAAGCCCTGGTAGCCAACAGAAAACACACAGGGCAGAGTAGGCTGAATACTTTCAACCGTAATTAAATCAAGTCTAGCAGCGGAAAACAACTGGTGAAAAATATTCAAAATTGACATGAGATCATCGGATCCTCACACAGATTCCTTGGCGTTCTTTCCATGGAACACTGCGGCTTCCCAGTATTTATCACCGCTTTCAATAATATATGACAGGTTGTACGTATTACGTTACCTGGTATCAGCAACAGAAGGTAATTAACTAACCCGAACTACTAGGTGGTGTCGAGTTTTTGCCTTCCTCATTAGCATTTAGATCAAATTGAAACTATTCCTTGATAGTTGGGCGTATATCAAAAGCTACGTGGTATTGGGGGTAATATGACTGTGGTTATTTTCTAAATATGACAGACTGTATTCGGTTTGGTTTGGTTTGTTTTGTTTTCTCAAAGGGTTATTGTTATGGTCCGGTTCCTTGTACCACGGTGATAGTCCAAGGTAGAACCAATAAAGAAGAACTCGAATACGGATATGGAATAACACAGATATATTACAAACAGGAATATATACAGAGAAGTAGAAAGTGTTAGTACGAACAATCAGGTTTAGTAGGGAGAACAATGTAGTCTCGACCAGTATCACTATTCCAGTGTCTTGTAGTAATTGTCTGAACGCGACTCTGTTTCGGACTGCCTCTGACTCTACTCTTGACTGAACTTGAACTACTGACTCAACGGACGATTTTCAGTCACCCCTCAGGAGGGCGTCATGTGGCACAAGGCCTTTTCAACTTGGGATCTCCGAGGCCGTGGGCTCGGCCAAAAAAAAATGCCCATTGAACCCGTATAAACGGGTTCAGGGTCGGTTTAAATCCCCGAAAGAGAATCCGCCCTTCGGTGTAGCCTCCTTCGGGTTCCTCCCCGCACGAAGGCAGAGAGTTCAACCGATCAGCCATTCGACTGACTGCTCGACTGACGATATTCAGTCACCCCCCCACGAGGGTGTCACGTGGCGCAAGGATTTTTTTAACGAGGGCATTCCGAGCCCGTGGGCTCAGCCAAAAATATGCCCATTGAACCCGTATAAACGGGTTCTGGGCCGGTCTACCTCCCCGAAGGAGACCCGCCCTTCGGCGTAGCCTCCTTCGGGTTCCGCCCCGCCCGAAGGCAGAGACTTCAACCGATCAGCTAGTCGACTGACTGGCCGACTGACGATATTCAGTCACCGCCCCCACCCACGAGGGTGTCATGTGGCACAAGGCCTTTTTAACGTGGGCTCGGCCAAAAATATGCCCATTGAAGCCGTATAAACAGGTTCAGGGCCGGTCTACCTCCCCGAAGGTGACTCCGCCCTTCGGCGTAGCCTCCTTCGGGTTCCTTCCGTACGTAGGAAGAGAGTTCAACCGAACAGTCGCTCAGAAAATACTGAGTCGACTGACGATATTCTGTCACCCCCCCACGAGGGTGTCATGTGGCACAAGGCCTTTTTAACGTGGGCTTTCCGAGCCCGTGGGCTCTGCCAAAAATATGCCCATTGAACCCATATAAACGGGTTCAGGTCCGGTCTACCCCAACGAAGGAGACTCCGCCCTTCGGCGTAGCCTCCTTCGGGTTCATTCCGACCGTAGGGAGAGAGTTCAACCGAACAGTCGCTCAGAAAGTACTGAGTCGACTGACGATATTCAGTCAACGAGTGTGTCATTTGGCACTAGGCCTTTTTAACGTGGGCATTCCGAGCCCGTGGTCTCTGCCCAAAATATGCCCATTGAACCCGTATAAACGGGTTCAGTGCCGGTCTACCTCCCCGAAGAAGACTGCGCCCTTCGGTGTAGCCTCCTTCGGGTTCCTCCCGTCCCTAGGAAGAGAGTTTAACCGAACAGTCGCTCAGAAAGTACTGAGACGACTGACGATATTCAGTCACCGCCCCCACCCACGAGGGTGTCATGTGGCACAAGACCTTTTTAACGTGGCATTCCGAGCCCGTGGTCTCTGCCAAAAATATGCCCATTGAGCCAGTATAAACGGATTCAGGGTCGGTCTACCACCCCGGAGGAGACTCCGCCCTTCGGCGTAGCCTCCTTCGGGTTCCTCCCATCCGTAGGAAGAGAGTTCAACCGAACAGTCGCTCAGAAAGTACTGATTCGACTGACGATATTCAGTCAACGAGTGTGTCATTTGGCACTAGGCCTTTTTAACGTGGGCATTCCGAGCCCGTGGGCTCTGCCAAAAATATGCCCCTTGAACCCGTATAAACGGGTTCAGGGCCTGTCTACCTCCCCGAAACAATGAAATATTATGTATTAAAAGTAACTTATTTTTCATTACATTCTAGACAAATCGGTGCAGTCGGGGTTCATACGACGTTTGCGAGTCCCGCTCTTTGTAGCACATGGTACCAGCAGCAGAAGTTAAATCTCCAACCTTAACTATTGGCTAGTGTGACCGTGTAAAGGTCTCCTGCTCTTCTTTGTCGCCTACCAGTTTCTTGAAAATAATTGCAGACTAAATGCTTCCCTCCATGCCTAAAGTCGTACACAATGTTAGGACCATCTTTCAACCGGACAATACACTCAATTACATGAATTGTACGGGAGTGGTTCCAGAAACGTGAAGAATCCTACACCGTGTAGCCCTGGTCCCCAAATCGAACAGGCGTGGGATATGTAGAACCAATAGATTGTCTTTGCTGAGTATTAAAGCGAGGCGTGCACTATTAAAAACCTCTTAAGGATCATATTTGCCGCAGAAAAAGCATTTCGACGTAGTGTTATAGCAAGTTTGCCTCGTTGGCTCAGTTACGACAGAATCGTGAGTTAGATCCTCACTGGGTGTTCCAAGCTTTCTGCCTTGTGTCACAAGTAATCTACACTTACTAAATCGCTATATATGTATACAGGGTGTATCAAAAATACTTTTACAAACTTTGGGAGCAGGTTCCTCACACCAAAACAAGGACAAGAGTCCATATAAACATATGTCCGCAAATCCTTCGCTTTTGAGTTAAGTTTAAAGAAAGTTTATGGTAGATGGCGCTTTGTTGCCATGTAGACTAGGTTACATTTGTCATTCGTGTACATTCGTGGCTAGGCTGTATTTAACGTTTAATGTGTGTAGTGGTGTGTTAACTGAGAAGTGTTCCGTTTAACAATGGCAGGATATTCATATCGTGATTTTTACATATGGCCACGAGAATGGTAATGGACGCATGGCTGCACGGCTGTATCAGATTGCGTTTCCAGACCGATTCATCCAACCATTGCTGCTGTTTATCGTCGCGTTGCTGAGACAGGATCCTTGACATCACAAACTCTGGATTGAGGAAGACCGAAATCCGCTTGTATGCCAAACCACGAAGAACACATTCTACAGGTTATCGGGGACGATCCATGTATCAACACACGCCAAGTGGCCCTAGCATGTCGTACATCTCATAGTACCACATGGAAGGTACTTCAAGAGCAGCTCCTGTATCCGTATCACTTGCAATGTCTTTTGCCCTCTGATCACTCACTACGGGAGAACTTTTACCGATGGTTTATTGCACAAACTATCGATCCACTGTTTGCCTCTTCAGTCTTGTTTATCTACGAGACAACATTAGAAAGAGCTGGAATAACAAATTTACACAACAAACAGTGGAGAGATCGGAATCCTTATGATACAATACAGGCTAGACATCAGCATCAGTTTACGAATAATGTGTGGGCTGGAATTCTAGGTGACTGTCTGGTAGGTCCATATGTTCCCCCAGTACGTCTTACAGGAGCTGTCTACAGGGACTTTATTTCGAACACACTTCCAAACCTGCTAGGGGATGTACCCCTGCGAAGACGCATGTGATTCATGCATGATGGGACTCAAGCACATTTTAATCCCATTGTTCGCGATGCACTGGCTGACATCATCCATGAAAGATGGATAGGTAAGGGACGACTGGTTCCATGGCTTGCATGTTCCTCCAGCCTCGATTCTTTGTATTTTTATCTGTGAGGCCACCTAAAACAATTGGTTTATGCAGCAGACATTAATAATGCACAGACGCTTCATCAACGTGTCATAGGGGCCGGCGAAACCATTCGACACCGTGTGGAACTATTTGAAAGGGTGCGCCAGTCCATATGTTCCCCCACGGGTACATGCAAATGTAAAGTCAAGCAGGGGACATTTGGAACATTTGTTATGAGTTAGTGTGTTGAGGTACAGCAATGGCCTTTTGGGCATATGTTTATATGGATATTTTACTTTGTTTTGGTGCTCCCAATATTTGTAAAAGTATTTTAAATACTATAAATATATATATATATATTTGCATTATATATATATAGTGATTTTTTAAGCGTAGCTTAGATGTGGCACAAGGCCGAAAGTAGGGGGCACCCAGTGAGGATCGAATTCACTACTGAGTCGTAATTGTTCTTGACAAACTTGCTAACTATTACACCGCCTCGAGGTACCCAATATATATATATATATATATCATTGAATACGACATGCAGTTAAAAATATTCCATCCTTGAAAATGGCTAAATGTATAGCCGAAAGCGCTCGAAAAAAAAGAACATTCGGACAGTTTTTATAGAATTTATCATCTGAAAAGAAAAAAATATTAGATCACATGAGAAATTGTATAAAAAACTAAATCAAAGCACCCTGTCTGTTGTACTCAATGAACTTTGCATGAAAGAAGGATTGCTGCATATATATATATATATATATATATATATATATATATTATACTAATAGTAATACTCTGTTAGTAAAAAAAAATTTGGATAGCACAATTTGAAGTATATCAAAACAGATTGGTGCCCGAGGGAAAAAATTGAAGAAAAGAAAGAAAGAACTAGAAACAAGGCGAAACAAATCGTCCAGTGCCTTAAGTTTTTAGTCCAAAGAAAAAAACCAAGCAATTAATAGAGCTAAAACAAAGTGCTCAATACGCTAAGTAGAGCTGGGATAAATAAAATAAATCCTAAAGAGCCAGGAACAACCTACCTATATATAGTCGGCATCCGATTGCATCTGAACATCGGGGTTTTCTCATTATTTGCTTTCTCCCCTCTGGTGACGGTAGTAAAGATGGCTGTGAAGGCTCAGCCTACTCCTATGTGCATAAATGCATATAATTGTGTATGTGGGTAGAAATAATCGTTAACAAACAACACTATACAATAGCTACAAGTAACCGCATTCGCGTGAAGAACTATTTCAACAGACTATCGCTAACCATAATGCACCACTGCATCATTGATCAGCATATATAAATAGTCGAACTAACACAAAACACACGTGCCCTAAAGATTGTGTTCAAGTATGAAACAGACTGTCTCCACTTGGTGTTAACTTCAGTGCCCAGTTTATACACACACACACACACACACACACACATATATATATATATATATATATATATGGTGATGGACTCTCCTATCGTGAACGATAAATGAGGGTCAGCATTGGATGGTGCCTTTCATTTTACACATGCATGCTAGCAGGGACTATTGTGGAAAAAATCAGATAAGGGAAAGACATATTTCATTTGTGCTTTCTTAAGTATCATACTAGTCACACTGACAGATGAAATTTGTTAAAGCAGGATTTTGATGGTGTCTCTGCTTCAGAGCTTGATGAAGCCGATCACGGTGCTTCAGTCTACTGGCTTCAAGACCCTTTAACTTAATGAAACATGTCTTACGCCACTCCTTTCGGTTTGGTATATATGTATATTATTTTTAACTGAATATTATGGATTTTTTATGTATATATCTAGAATTATTACAATGACCGCTTTCGACTATACTTTTAGGCATTATCAGGATGATTTTATTTTTATTTTTAACTATTAAAAGCAAAAGTAAAATCATCTTCGATAATGGCTAAAAGTATAGCTGAATGCGCTCATTCTATATATATATATATATATATATATATATATATATATATATATATATATATATATATAAGTGATAGAAATTAGGAGGATTTGAGATAATTATAATTAAGTAATACATCGAATCTAGAAGAAACCTCAACAGAATGCAGAAAGCACTGGACGGCCGTTTCGTCCTATATTTGGGACTCATCACTTAAATATCCTTGCTTGAACAGGCTTCTAATGCTCATGATGGAGCGGCTTGGTGATAGTAGTCGTGGCTCGTGGGGGGCACAGTCCTATGGGTGAGTTCCACCACGGAATATGTGATCGAGCGGCGCTATATTGAGTCTGATTCTCTACCTCTTCGTCACCGAGGCCCGTTGGTACAGTTGGTATGTGTTTGCCTGATAACCTAACTTCGGGTTTCAATTCTCGGTAGTGGATGCACAATGCTGATGAGTCCCAAAACGGCCGTCCAGTGCTTTCTGCATTCTGTTGAGGTTTCTTCTAGACTCGATGAATTACTTAATTATATATATATATATATATATATATATATATATATATATATATGAAGAAAAAATATATACGGAAAAAAACAAACAAAAATCCTTATATACAATTATGCTGTTTTAATGTTAATATGTCAACGTCGGACGTTTCGGTCTAATAAACCATCTTCAGGACATATTCATAAATTATAACATTATCAATACAACATGACAAAGACGATGTACATAAGAACAAGACTTATCCAAACAAATAACTGAAAGTTTTTCCGTATATATTTTTCTTCATACTATCGGATCTATATCCATATATTTGCTTACACACACACACATATATATATATATATATATATATATATATATATATTATACAGCATGAGTAGAAAGAAACCCTCTATCTTAAATTAATTAATAATTTTATTAATTATTGGTCGATTTTCAGATTTTTAAGAAACCGACTCTCTTAGCTACTGGTAATACCTCTAGCTGCAAAAAGCCAGCTCATTGATGCTTGCTGGAATAGCCACACCGTTATATTTACATACGCTCTATTCTGATATAGATTACTGATTTTATTTTACATTTGGCCTTGCGCTAGGTTTATAGACTCACCATTATCAATCGCAGAGAATTAGCCGCGGGCCGCAAAAGCAATATTTTACAGCAAAAGCAATATTTTACAGTAAATTACTGAGAAAATGATACAAATGCAATAACTAATGCATTCTAAAGTAGGTATGTGAAGCTTTAGCAGACGCTGACTGTTTTCGTTCATTTTTTTTTTTTTTTTTTGTTTTTTTTACTAAGAAATATTTCAATTTAATTTGTGATAATTTTGCCATCTTAGCTTTGTTCGCTTAATTACTGGACACTTTTTAGATATTTCAGCCTTTACATTTTTAAAAGATTTATTATGCGTATCTCAACATTGTTAAGACGTGACTTCTTTTCGATTACGTTATCAAACTGATGAACACAATAAAACTAACTAGTTTCTAAAAGACCCTTTGCGGCCCAACATTATTGTAGAATTTTTGCCCTTGTTTAACACAAAACTTTAGACCAAGGTATGACGATAAACTACATCCGGCAGTAAGGCCTCTGATGAGAAAATTGGACGTTTTCTGGAGCGTTGAACCACCTCTTAATTGATGTTGTTCCCAAACCCACTCTGATCTGGTGTGATAGCACCTCTTGGGGTTCTGGCTATGGGTAAATAGCGAACTACCAAAACACTATAAAAGTATAAAAATTGGTTGTTATAGTAAAAATACCAGCAATATATTTTTATATAAAAAATTACCAATAATATATATTTATAGTAAAATTACCGACAACACCTATTTATAGTTAAATTACTAACAAGACATATCTATAGTAAAGTTACTAACAATTCATAATTAAAGTAAAATTACCAATATACTTATTTATTACTATAATAAATAATATATATAATATATAAATTACTATAAAATATAAATATAAAAATATAAAATACTATATATATATAAAATATAAATATAAAATAATATATATAACATATAAATTACTATAAAAATAATATAATATACTATAAATAAATATAAATTACTAACAATACCTATTTGTAGAAAAATGACTCGCAATACATTTAATAGTAAAATTATCAACAATACAGTTTATAACAAAATGACCAACAATGTATTTTATTTTATCCGTAGTTGAAGCCATAAAATTGTGCTCCAAATATTTAAATTCCGGTGAGCCATAAATGCTGATATGCCGCTAAACAAAAGCCAGCCGACCAGCCAACACAAAACTTTATTTGCATAACAAGCTTCCAAATTGTCTCCGAGTCCCGATTTGATTCTACAAACTTGTCAGCTGTCACAAGTTGTGTTTAGTAAGGTGTGTTCAAAGAGCTTTTACAACCGTCTCCTTCTAACAGGAGCGATAAACGTTGGCAGGTCAGCTTATTACATGTACAGTAATGACATACTAAAATTGCAATAATCTAGGACAGATATAACTGCCTCTCCTAAAATGGTCTGAAGACTTCTGGAATGCACCTCATATGTCAACATTATTAAGAAGCAATTTCATTTCCACATCACAGGATCCGGCACCAATTATGTTCAATAAAACTTATTTCTTGTAAACCCCCTTCACGGGGCACATTATTACGTAATTTCTGTTTAAATTTATAGGATGAGAAGTTATCATTATTTACATGCAGATTATTGTACCTATTTTTGTTGTTATTGTTATCACAACATTTCGGGTGCTGTACCCCCCCCCCCGGTCATCAACAGGTGCTTGTCATTCCGGGTAACCTAAAACGAATTCCTAACTGAACGCTTTATTTAACTCACGGGGTTGGATTACTCTCGTTCCACTGCTCAAGTCTCGCGATATCTCGTTATATTTATACTATTTACATGCAGACTATTGTCCTCATCTTTGTGATTGTTATCACAACTTTTCGGCTGTTGTATCCCTCCGGCCTTCATCAAGTGCGTGTCGTCTGGGTAACTTACAGGGAATTCTTACGACAATAGCGTTGGTTCGTGAATCTGGTAACATAGTAATTGCGAGTTCAATTCCTGGGCCGGGCAGTGTGTACTTGGACTCAAAGGAAACTAGGGGGTAAATAACTGTACAGAAATAGACGAGATCTTCCTCGACATGGTCAATGGACCGAGAACAATCTATCCCGTAGATTAAATAAAAGGTTCAGTTCGAAAATCCTCGTAGGTTTCATGGTTCGATATAGACCTGAGGAAGGTCGAAACGTTGTAATCAGAACAAAGATGAGGACAATAATCCACATGTAATTTTTTTAATCATTTCACCCCAAGTAAGGCGACAATGACACTAGAACGCAGGGTTGGGGTACAGGGAGGGAAAGTGAAAGTGAAAGAGAATAAGAAGACTGAGAATGGGGAGGATTGAGGAAAGAACAAAAAGAAACAGGGTTTAAGAATGCAGAAGATGGCGATTGACGTTGCATTGAAATTTTTTAACATTGTAGTTATCAGGGAAGCAAGAAAACGGAAGGGAGCTCCACAGGTGGGACGCGCGGGACAAGAAACTGTTGGAGTAGAAGTGGTGGTTACATAATACGTATTACTACCAATACCAGAAATTCTGGCATTTAATCGGCTTCAAATAAAATACAGACCTCTAGAATGTTATATATATATTTTATAGTTAATTTAATTAAATTTCTAGCATTGATTTTTTTTATATAAGCAGTATACTTTAAAAACTGACTCTACACAATCTTCTTACCCTTCTTTTCCCTTCACAAGACTTTACACCGCAGTGATTCAAGTTCGTAAATATTGCATGACTATATCTAGAAAGGATTTTTTTTAAATCATTTCACCCCAAGCATGGTGATAATGCCACTAAGACGCAATTTTTTACTGCGAGTGAAAATGAAAGTGACTGAGGAGACGAAGAATGAGAAAGATTCAAGTAAGGGCGGAAATAGAACAGGGTTCAAGGAGACATCTCTATCTCTAAAAGGCAGGATGTGTGCGCGCGCGTGTGTGTGTGTGTGTGTAACGAATGCATGGCCGCAATTTTCGACGGATTTGCACCAAAATTTACATGCACATGCTCCAAGTTAGCGGAAAGGCCAAGATCGACTTTGCATTTCACAACTTCCATCGATAGTTGAAATAATCGATTTTTTCATGCTTCTACGGCAGTTTTCATGTAGTTTGCGGCCATTTTCTACTAGCCAGAGTGAGAGCCTATAGCTGGCTGCCACGAATAGGCATTAAGATTCTATTGGTCAGCGTGAGAGCTAACAGCTGACTGACACGAATGTTAACTAGCATGCTAGCATGCAAAAAAATCGATAGCTGCATTCGTCAGTGGGAAAAATTTAAATTTGCGTGGCACTTTACTCCAATTGGCTGATTCGCTTGCTTAAACTCAACGTTGATTCTGATTCCGCAGAACTGGGTTGGGTGTGAAAAAGTATTTGTTGTTAACATTCTTTTTTCATTCGGTTTTTCCAGTTACGAGTCCTTTTTTAAAGCTGATTGTTTTGTGTTCATTTTGTTTAGTTCTTTTTTCGTAACAGATTTAATGTTTAGTATAGAGCTTAGAAAAAATTCTCAGTGTGCGATAGGCAAGAAGTAAGGCATGTAGCAACATCAGCACGGCAAAGAGCACTCCTTTAAAGGCAAGGAAGGGCAAAAATATTTTAAGTCAAGTGATAGCGATTGCTGTATGAGTCGTACGATTTTAGAATCAAGCACGGGCAACGCCGGGCCATGCTGCTAGTAAGATATAAGTTGCTTTTTAATTTTTGAAGATTGCAGTTATCAGGGAAGCAAGAAATCTGATGTGGGTTCCACGGGTGAGAGGTTCGAGAAAAGAAACTTTTAGAGTAGAAATGGCGATTGCATTTAGCTAGTTCAACAGTAAGACGGTGATACCTAGTTGCCAATCTAGTAGAACGCTCAAATTCATGTAATCGGGACAGTAGGGGAAAATGGACAATTGCCATGAAAATATTTTATAGAAAAGATAGAGGGTAGCCACGGTGAGAAATTGACTAAAGACGAGACTGAAAATTCCATGGACGGAGCGAGTAAGCAACAATGAAATCTTTAAAAAATGGCAACAGAGAGAACTGTAAAAATACGATTTCTCACACATCTTTAAGAGACAGATTCCTATTTACAACATTCCGAGTATTGTCCTCATCTTTGTTGCCATATTTATTACAATGTTTCCGCCGTTGTACGCTCCGGCCTTCTTCAGGTGGTTGGAATGTCGAACTGAACCCTTTATCTCGCTCACTAGAGTAGACTGTTCTAGTTCCACGTGCCATGTCTAATGGATGTCAGTTATCAGTTATCTCCTGTTAATTCCCCTCCCCAAGTTCTATACTGCCTTAACCAGGTATTGAACTCACATTCTTTGGGTCCTGTCACCGGATCTAACCAACGCTTTAATCCACTGTGCCATGTATCCTCAAGGACATATTAGATATGGCACATGGGACTAAAACAGTCTTAGCGAAATAAAGGGTTCAGTTCGACATTCCAACCACCTGAAGGAGGTCGGGGCGTACAACGGCCGAAACGTTGTAATAAATATGGCAACAAAGATGAGGACAATAGTTCGAATAATGTAAATAGTGTACATAATACCTCATCTCAGAAATATAGACAGTTACAGATAGATTCCTATTCCTTTGAGTCAACTTTAGTACTAAAAGCTTTCAGGAAATTCGTCTCTAGTCGATCTTTGAGTCAACTCAGTCAGTGTTTTGGGGATTTATGTCGTCAGCTGCCTTTGAATTGGCAAACATAAAATGTTTTTTAGATAATCATAAAGAAGATTTTAGATAATCATAAAAGTAGGCCTTTGAAGAAGCTGATCACCCAAAAAGCCATATGGGTGATCAGGATTAGGTACTGCCGCAGGGTTGGAATCCCCGGGACTGAACAACTTCTCCCATCTAAAAAGACCTCTTTAGTGCAATGAGGAAGGTACTGCCGCAGGGTTGGAATCCTCGAGGCTGAGGGATTAGACAACTTCACCCTCACGGGGCATAGTGTGAGCAAGAGAGATAGTGGAAGGAAGTGAGTCACTTATTTTAAGGGGTCGTGTAAATGGACTGCGAAACCGGCGGCAAAGTGAGAAAAACCGCTAAGAGACACCCGGGATAGAAAGTTGTAAAGATGCATGACTGCATATGTCCTAAGGGATGCAACACATAGAAGAAGAAGAAGAAGAAGAAGAAGAAGAAAAAGAAGAAGAACGAGATGATGAAAGAAAAGGATAATTTAGAAAGAGAAGAAGAAAAAGAAGAACGAAATGATGGAAGAAAAAAGCTAATCTAGAAGAAGAATACCGCCCGGTCCACACTCCTCCCCCTTCTCTTGGACATTAGAGGCTTACGCCTTGTTTCTTGTTTAGGAAGGGGTTTCCGGTACACACACACTCTCTCTCTCTCTCTCTCTCTCTCTCTCTCTCTCTCTCTCTCTCTCTCTCACTGGCCTCTGTATCTCCAGTTGGCTTGATCTATCCACTACTCTTCTCCTCATACTTTCTTCTATTACTCCTATCTGATCTTGCTCTTAATTTTTTGTAACCCCTTGCGTCCTAGTGGCTTTCCGCCTTGCTTGGGGCGAAACGCTTAAAAAAAAAAGAAGAACGAGATGATGAAAGAAAAATGCTACTTTAGAATGAGAAGAAGAAGAAGAAGAAGAAGAAGAAGAAGAAGAAGAAGAAGAAGAAGAAAAGGAAGAACGAGACGATGAAAGAAAATGATAATTTAGAAAGAGAAGAAGAAGAAGAAGAAGAAAAGGAAGAACGAGACGATGAAAGAAAATGATAATTTAGAAAGAGAAGAAGAAGAAGAAGAAGAAGAAGAAGAAGAAGAAGAAGAAGAAGAAGGAAATGAAGATATCTAGAAAAGCCGTCATGTCATTCTGTTTGTTTTGTATTTCTTAGCAGCTGGTAATTAATCGAACGGTAAAAAAAAAAAAGTCAGCGTTCAGAGATGCCTGATCGAATAACCATGTGCTCGTCTCTTGTCTTTTGATTAAAATATAACTTTTGTCCGAACTGGAGATATAAGCAGACGCCATACGTCCTACCCACAACCCTATCCACGAGCACAGAGCGAACACGTTTTAATGACAAGTCAATAAGACAACAGATGACGCCTCTTCGAGGGAAAAAAAAGTGACGTGTCGATAAAAACCAAACTGAAGAAAGGAGACCATCTAGATGACAGAAATGCTGAATAAAGCTACAGTACTAAGGCTGGTTAAAGATCGTATTTTATACAAGAATTCGTTTTTTACGGCTTATCAACACTTGTCAGGTTATTTAAAGCCAGAAAATATTTTTAGATTGTACGAATTTATTTATTTATTTTTTTAGATAATGTATGTATGTATAGCTGGCCACTTGTATTCAAGGATACCTGTCGACTAGGGCGCCTAGCCAATCCCTATTGCAGAAGCTTGCTCAGGCACATTTGTGTTTATTTTGAGCCCACCTGTGGTTTATATTGCAACTATGCTGAGCAGACCTTAGTTACAGTTTGTTATCTAGCGTGATCAACAAATCCAGCACGCTCAAACCCTCGGCCACGGTGACTTGTGACCGTGTTAGTACAGCTATTGAGCGCGTAAATCCCTTCTTTGGGGGATTTCGCATGACTTATCATCTCTCAGTTGCGTCTCTGTCTTTGGACAGAGTGCGCTCAGGGGCTTCTCTGTCAAAGAGGGGAAACTGAGAAAATAATACTGAGAGGTGCCCAGCCCTGAGGAACAGCTGCCCGAGGCCGCGCCCTCCCATTGCACAAGAGGGGAGGGATCGGTGCTCGCACCGAGGCCAGTGCAACCGACGGTTGCGGGGGCTGTGGGGAATTTTTGTCCCTTGCCCTTGTATACACGCTCGGGTCCCCACTTTAAAACGACCTTGTGTCACATCTCGTTCTGGTGGGAAAACGAGTAAACACCGTGTTAGTAGAGCTATCGACGGCACCCAAGGGTTCCGTCTACCCTATTTCACTCAATTGATATGGTTTTCAGGCACTTTCTTCCAGTCCGATAACATCATCCTTCCTGACAAATCGACCACGGTGAGATTCGAAGCTGGGTCTCATGGTCAGAATGCCACGTGCCCACGATTTAGATAATAATGGTTTAACATCTGTCTATATTTCCAAGATGAGGTATTGTAACTATTTACACTATTTACATTGTTTGGGTTCATCTTTACTGCCACATTCATGACGTTTCGGCCGTCGTACGCTCCGGTTCTCTTCAGGTGATATCTGTGGCAATTTCGAATCGAAGCCTTTATTTACTCCACGGAGGTAGATTGTACTAATTCCACATGCCCCAAACTTGGAGAGTTGAGCTATCAAGGGAAATTAACTAAAAAGTGAAATATCCAAAAGTCTTGGCACATAGAATTTGAACAACATACCGCCGTAGAATAAATAAAGTGTTCAGTTCAAAATTCCAATAAATATCACCTGACGAATGTCGGGGCGTACAACGGCCGAAACCTCGTGAATGCGGCAATAAATATGAAGGCAACAGTCCGAACAATGTAAATAGTGTAAATAATAAAGATTCAGTGATACAAGTGTTACTAATTAACCTATAGCTGGGGGGGGAGATGAGATGGATTCATACATTTTCCAAGTGAATATAACGAACACAACTGGAATTGGAATACGGCTCTACGATTAACAATTTCAAGCCATGATCCATTACACCACCGGCACATCCGAGGTTACAGCACTTTATATTCCCCAGCGGTCACCCATCGAGATACTGACCAGATTCGGCGTTGCTCAACTCCCAGATGGTACGACTTTTATACAACAAGAGATGGCGGAGTTTGATGCTCGGATAAACCATAGGACAGATTTGAATGAAAATGAAAAGATAGACAACTCGACCTCGTTAGGGAGCTGATAAAGTTGAGTGTGATAGTCGTGCCAGGTATATTTAACAAAGCCCACCACCACAACCATCACCACCAAGGCTAAATGTGACACAGGGCCGTTTTAACGGGTGGAGCGCCATACGTATACTTATGCATATAGGCCAAGGATAAAAACTGATTTTAACCCAGCCTCTGCGACCACTGCCATATTGCCGCGGGGTTGGAATCCCCGGGGCTGAGCAACTTCTCCTATCTAAAAAGATATCTTTAGTGCAAGGAGGAAGGGACTGCAGCAGTGTTGGAATCCCCGGGGCTGAACAACTTCTCCCATCTAAAAAGACCTCTTTAGTGCAATGAGGAAGGTACTGCCGCAGGGTTGGAATCCCCGGGGCTGAGCAACTTCTCCTATCTAAAAAGATATCTTTAGTGCAATGAGGAAGGGACTGCCGCAGGGTTGGAATCCCCGGGGCTGAACAACTTCTCCCATCTAAAAAGATATCTTTAGTGCAATGAGGAAGGTACTACCGCAGGGTTGGAATCCCCGGGGCTGAGCAACTTCTCCTATCTAAAAAGACCTCTTTAGTGCAATGAGGAAGGTACTGCCGCTGGGTCGGAATCCCCGGGGCTGAGCAACTTCTCCTATCTAAAAAGACCTCTTTAGTGCAATGAGGAAGGTACTGCCGCAGGGTTGGAATCCTCGGGGCTGAGCAAATTCTCCCATCTAAAAAGACCTCTTTAGTTCAATGAGGAAGGTACTGCCGCAGGGTTGGAATCCTCGAGGCCGATCAACTTCTCTCATCTAAAATAAAGAGAATAATAGCTCCACTTACTGCACAGGGCCGTTAACCACGTCTCAATAAACTCTTATTGGCTGTGCCAGTCGCTATCAGAGCACTTGGGAAGGTCTCGAAGCACCGAGAAAAGAAGTCTGGTGGAACTCGAAGCCAGAGCGGAGGTTTTAGACCATCCTAAAAACAGCTCTAATACAAGCAGACGACACCTGCAATGTAGATTTGACTTGCTGTCGCTTATTTCCTGGTGTAAGCCATAACTTTTTGTAAAACCGAACACTTGAAAAATAATAATAATAATAATAATAATAATAATAATAATAATGAGTACCTTTATTCCAAAGTCGTTGTCACGGTTGTTATATATTTCCGTCACTTTTGCTTCTGACCTTTTATACGAGTCAAACATTTGTAGCATTTCTGCTACGAAACAAAAAAAAACCCTTTGCAAAGGTTACCTTACCTTTTTTCTAGTGATTATTTTTTTTCGAATTATTAATTTTTTTTCTGCGAGTTGGTTATTGATTCTTCGTTCCCGCTTTCCCAAGCTTTGCATATGTCACTGACTTTTGTTACAATTCACAAATACAATTGTTAACGTGCTATTGACTTATATTGTCTATACTTATTACCAATTGTTTTGTTATCGTTTTTATCTTTTTTTAATTCTTTCATAATTTTATGTTGTCTTTGCTTTTGGCGGATCTTCTTCAGTCTTCTTTATTTATTTTATATGCTTATTATGGAATAAGTCATTCACTAAATCTACAATACAATAAAAATTATCGTCCCACCCAAAAAAAAACTTTTGGAGTGACAAATGTGAAGAAGTCGCAACGTGACAACAAAACCCGAATGTCTTCCTGTTGTAGAGTAGCTATCACCCCTTCAGCACTCTACCAGATGGACTGGCTCATAGTCTTAAATAGTCTTCGATTAAGGACTTTAACAGTTGATTAATAAGTTGATATTAAACTGATTAATAATCAGATTGATCTTACTTCGTTTGGCTATACAGCATTTGACCCTCCTCTATTCCTTGTAAGTTGTCTTGTTAATTGTTTGTAACTTATTGTTCTTTTTTTTTGTATGTATCCGTTAGCATCAGATACTGGTGCTGAATAAATATATTAAGCACTCATTCTTCTCTGTCTATCATTCACTTCGATGATACAACACTTCCAGAAACTCTCGATTCGTACTCTGGAGATTTTCTAAGGCCGTAGGATACAAGATGGTTATTAACCCTGATCTCTCCACTGAGACAGAATGTGACACAAGGTCAGATTTAAAGTGAGGAACCCGAGTGCATACACCCGGGCCAAGGACAAGAATTATCCGGAGGATAAAACATGTGATATTATTAACTTGATTTGTTTTTTTACAGATTATCAAACAAGACAATTTATTAAAGCCAGAACATATTTTTAGATTGTCAGAATATATATTTTTTGAGATAATAATTATTTACTGATACAAGTCTTACTAATTAACCCATAGCTTTCCCCAATTTCATTTGGAATGTTACTATCCGATTAACAATTCCGATCTATTATCTGTTACACCACCCTCACACCCAAGTTTACAGCACCTGTCATTGCCAAGCCATAGCCTATCTAGGTACTGACCAGCTTCGACGTTGCTTAACTCCTAGAAACTAAGCAAAGTATTAATATATAGGAAAGTATCATTAGTAACGAAAAAAACACTGAATTGCTATATAACAGGCTTACGTTGATATATCAACAGATATCACGTTGAAACACCAAAGTTAAGGAACATCGAAATTGGACAGTATCAAGATGGGTGACGGGCTTGGGTATACCAAGTGTTGTAAGCTTAGATGTGTGGGTTGTGTAATGGATAATGGCTCAAAATTGCCAATCGAGTTCCAATTCCAGTTGGGTTCGTTATATTCGCTTATACACGAATACTCCTCATCAATCAATTCCTTCTCCCCCAGCTATGGGTTAATTAGTAAGACATGTATCACTAAAACATTATTATCTCCAAAAGCATTTTTATGATCCAAAATTATTTTTGGATTTAAATAATCTGCAAAGAGTTGATAAGCCGTAAATAACGAATCAATCAATCAAACGATATAATACATTATCCCCCCCCTGTATATTTTAGACAATATCCTCAGGGATAAAAAAGTACATTCAGACTGTAAAAGAGAACTCGTAGAACTATTAGGCAAAGTAATAAAAGAAAGCATGAAGAAAGGACTAACTATTAACTGTAAGAAGGCAAAATGGATGTGAGTTAGCAAAACGGAAAGTTTCAGATGTGAGCTGCACACTGGGGACGTCAGAATCAATCAGGAGCAAAAACTTTAACTGTGTAGCGCAGTAAAAAAAGACGGAGAGTGATAAATCCAAAAGCGCACAGGAATAATGAAAATGCCTTCCGGAAAGTAAGCAAAGTATTAAGAGATAGAAAAATGTCGTTAGTAGCTTCCATATCGTATTTATTTTCAGTGGGGAGGGGGGGTTCTAAGGGGATCCTCATAGCCTGGCGTATGTCAGTCAGTCAGTTATGTGCCATGCGTGATACACGCTTAGGCGATCATGTATCTTTCGATACATGACTGACAAGGCAATTTTTTTCCCGCAGTAGGTTGCCATTTCTTTCTGCGGTAGACCAGTTGTCATACCCGGTCTGTCCTGCTATTTACCCATAGCTTGAGGGGAGAAGAAGAGGATTCATACCTTTTCTAAGTGTATTAGCACGTAAGTGAACGTAAGGGATTCGACTGGAATTCGAACTCTAACCACTTCAAGTCTAGCGTCAGCCGTTGTCAATCCTATATATCATCATAATCTAAAATTCTTACGTCCGTAAAGCCACCCCATTTGGTAACCCTCTACCTTGAATAACGTTTGGGGTTTGCATTTTGCGAACAGTTATGTAAAACAATACTGATTCATTGCAGTGATGCTGATAGGTATTTAATGTAGCGAATCCCTGGGAAACGCAGATGGTAATTTGGGTGGGTCCCTGCCAAATTCAATTCAGGCTATTATCAAAACAGAAAAGAATGGCATTCGAGTTCGTTTGAAATAGAACAAGGATTCATTGACTGACTGATTTGTTTTTTACGGCTTATCAACCTTTTGCAGGTTACTTAAAGCCAGGACATATTTTTAGACTGTCAGAATATTTTTTTAGATAAAAATGATTCACTGATACAAGTTCTATTAATTATCCTATCCCTTCCGCAAGGTCACGTGAATATAATTGAACCCGACTGGAATTGGAACTCAGCTCTCCGATTCCCAATTCTGGACCGATATCCATTACACCATCCGCACATCCAATCTTACAGCGGCTGGTATTCTCTAAACGGTCATTCATCTAGGTAATAGCCAGGCTCGACATTGCTTAACTTCATTAACAAGTGTTTCAACGGGATATAGACATTCACAGGATGTACAGAAGGCAAGAAGTGAGTGGGTGGGGAACAGTGGGTAACTTGTTTAACAAGTTTGTGTGATTTATTGTGATAGAACAATGACGAAGTGGGCGGTAAAGCGTCTAAAGATATTCAAAGCAACATAAGACAGGATGTTGTGGAGAGCAATGATCAATCATTTAACGAGTTTGTGTCACTGGGTGACGGGACAAGGACAGAGCGTGATGGTAAAGTGTCTGAAGTTATTTAGAGCAAGGAAGTTGTGGAGCGACGTGATCAATCATTTTACGAGTTTGTGCGAATGGATGTGTCGAACAGTACAGAGTCAAATTATAAAGGGTTAAAACTCAAGTTGTTCTAAATTGTGGAGGTCCATTAACGGCCGAAACTTGAAATGACTTGTCACAGATTAGAAAATGACAAATTGTTTATGTAAATGAGTCACCCTCCCCATCATCATCATTATCATTATCATCGTCAATCCCAAGACCTGGCGTGGTCTTTGGGTCGGTGTGCATCCTGTTCGGCTGACCAGTTCCCTTCCCATATTTTTTTTTTTTAATCGATCCCAAGACAAGGCAATAAAGCCACTAAAACGCAAGGAGTTACAGGGTGTGGGGAAATTAGGAACAGAAACATTACTGATAAGCAGAAAGAGAAAAGAGTAATCAGGAGTAAAGTGGAGAGCGACTGACATTGCATTTAAATTTTTGCAGATTAAAATTGGAAAGCACGGAGTCGAAAAGGAATTCCTCAAGTTAAAAATGCAAGAAAAGAAATTGTTAGCATAAAACTTAGGGCTGAACTGTATATTGATGAAATTTCGATGCCAGTCTGGTATTGCTCTTAAATTCATAAAGGTAGATACCAAATCGAAGAGCAGTATTTATTCGTATAACAATAACAAAAAAAAAAATGTGTCACAAGGCCAAAATGAGGAATAGGGAAAAATGGTCTTCTGTCTTAACATTAAACTTAGCTAACCACAATCACTGATCCACTGGTACCAAAACGAAAATCTCCTCCGAAAAATTACAATAAACATATTTATAAAAGACAAAGACACACAGATGTAACCTTACGCCGACGGGTGACTGAAGTCGAGCCGTCAGATCAGGACCGATAATACGGCTTATTCTTCTTATGAAGGAGCTCAAGGTAAATAGCAGGATTCACTGGACAATATGTGGCAGCAATATTCTAAGCATGGACGAACGGTAGACTTATCTGGGTTGAAAGTCGCAGAAAGATATTCATTCACGTGCCGCTTGTCTTCGGCTCCCGAGGAGGATTTATGAAACAAATACGTCAAGACTGTCATTCATTCTAATGGTTAATCTAATGCATATAGTGACATGGCAAAAATATATGCGGAAACAAAGCAGGGACCCAAATCTCCACAGTGAAGTTAATGTCCAAACAGATATAGAGAAAATAAGTAATTCAAGTCATAGTGTGCACATCTCTCTCTTCGTTAGTTCGCACGACCGTTTCGCCCTGCCGATAACTCAAAAATAATGAACTATTCCGTTTTGATACCGTGGTGAGACAAAAGACTGATCAGGGACACTACTTGGTTTCAGTGAAAGAAAGAAAGGAAAAAGAAACAAACAAACAATTCTTTAACATCTCCTGCCAATACCTCATAAATAATGGACTATTTCGTCTTGATCGCGTGAGAAAACACATGACTTCTCAAAGACGCTACATGGTTTCAGTGAAAGAAAGAAAAGAAACAAACAAAAAAGTGTTTAACATCTCCTGCCAATACCTCAGAAATAATGGACTATTCCGTTTTGATAGCGTGGTGAGACAAAAGACTTATAAGGGACGCTACTTGGTTTCAGTGAAAGAAAGAAAGGAAACAGAAAGAAAGAAACAAGCGTTTAACATCTGCCAATACCTCATAAATAATGGACTAAACAAAAGACTTATCAAAGACGCTACTTGGTTTCAGTGAGAAAATGAAAGAAAGAAGGGAAATAGAAATGAAATGGGAAAAGTTATCAATTTCAAATCTTTTCATTTGTACCCACTTCTTGAAATAATGATCAGCATTCATATCTATAATTGTTATTGCAATATTTTGTTAAAGTTGTTATGCTCAAATATTTAATGATACGATAGGGGGTTTCTACGGGCATTTTATTGTCGTAGAACTTGCCATGCGCTTTATTCAATTATTAACTGAAAAATTAAGATTCATCCGAAATTTCAAATAGGAAAACCGTGAAATTTTCTCGGGCTAAAACTAGTCATTAATAAAATCGTTTTCGTCTATCATACATCGACTTTATGAATTTAAGCGCAGAACTAGATTGCCTGCTAGGTCTCATTGTTTTACAATTGAAATGGCTAGATGTAACCGCAAGTTCTATGCTTACATTTTCTTCCCTCCGCACTTCTCGCTTATGGAACTCTTTTCCAGTCTCTTGCTTTCCAGTCAACATTGATCTCCAAAAATATAAATGCAATGTCAATCGTTATATTGTTTCTTCTCACTCCCAGTTCTTTTAATGTTCTTTCTCTTTAATAATGTTTTATGTTTCTTATATTCTCTCACACTCAGTACACCCCCCCCCTTGCGTCTTAGTGGCTTTATTGCCTTCTTCGGGGTAAAATGATTTAAAAAAATGACAATGAATAAGGGACAATTTCCTCACAGCTGCCACGTACTCTCCCTGTACTTTTTCTATAAATATTTTAATGATAATTGTTCTGATGAGCATTCCTCTTTAGAGCTTCGACTTTCGGAAGCGCAGTACTAGATTGCCAGTGAGGTCTCATCATTTTACAGTTGAAATACCTAGATGTAACTAGATGTCTGTCTTCTTACTCCCTGATCTTTTATTGTTCTCTCTCTTTAATGTTTTCTGTCTCGTATTCTATCACATTCAGTAACCCTTTGCGTCTTAGTGACTTTACTGCCTTGATTAGGGTGAAATGATTAAAACAAAAGTGTTACTTAAGGAATGGTGGACAATGTTTAATGTGAAATTTGGTCAGATTACATCATGACCGGTTTTTATGTTTATCTATGCCATTTGTAACTTCTCATTATATTTTTCTGGGAACATCTATGAAGGGGAGGGAAGGCTGGCTTTGTGCGCATGTGTAATCACATCAACGTAAACATCACTTTAGTCTGATGAAGTCCTATAGGAAGAAACTCGTAACATGAAAAAAAGTCGTGGTTTTGTTAAAATTTTTCTTGATATATAAAAATGTAGATATTGTTTTCCCGTTATTCTGAGTATTTCTTATTGTGTCTTTATCATTAAATAAAGCAACCAAAAAATCCTTCACAATCAGGAAACTGATCGATAGAATTTGAAGGCAATCATCAGAAACGCTGTCGTTGATTTTAAGCAAAAAAATAAAAAACGTTTATAATTGTTTTGTTTTTCTTTTTTGTTTTGTTTTTGTTGTTTTAAATGTCATGATTTTTTTTTTGTTCCCTCCTCAGGTTGTCAAGTCAGGAAAGTTTTGTGTGACATTTGTAAAGCAATTCAAGCGAATACATAGATTTGTTTACGAACTGAATTCAAGTATTTTTAAAAGTCAACCAAGAAAAATATAATCTTTTATATAAAGAAGTTTTTATGTCTGTCTGTCTGTGTGTATGTATGTATGTATGTATGTATGTATGTGTGCGCGCGTGAGCGCTTGCGTCAGTAATATCAAAAGATATATTGTACTGGAATTTGACGCGCGCAGGTTTTATGTTCCCCGGAGTGCGTTAAGCAGAAACAAAATGGCGCTAAATTGTTACCGACAAAAATAAGCGCCGTGAAAATCTGACAAATAAATAGTTATCACAAATAAATAGTTATCACATCTGCAGTCGTAATTACCTGCCCTTTATTTTAACTTGCTATGAGCATCTTTTTGCACGGCGATCAGATTGTTATCTTATTCTATAAACCGCGTCCCTTCAAGACACGGGCGATCGTGGTTAGCCTGCATGTCTCGCAAGATCAGTTACGACTGAGTAGTGAGTTCGATCCTTACTTTCGGCCCTGTGCCATGCCTAAGTTCTGCTTAGTTAATCGATATTGTACGAACACCGACACCATTCAAGTGTACGTTATAGGAATAAGATCGAATCAAACTATAAGCAAGATAACTATCAAATCATATAACACACAGGATAATACAGCCTATATTGTGCCGCGTCATCGTCAGGAAATAAGCCGTAAGTTCTATGCTAACAGTTTCTTCTCTCATACTTCTCGCTTGTGAAGCTCCCTTCCGGCTCCATGCGTTCCACCCAGTTTTAATCTGCAAAAATTTAAATGCAATGTCAATCGCTATCTGCTGTCCACCTGATTGCTCTTTTCTCTTTCCGTTCATTATTAATGTTTCTGTTCCTAATTCTTCCACGTCCTGTAACTCCTTGTGTTTTACTGGCATTACTACCTTGCTTCCGATTTAAAAAGAAACCAAAAAGCATCGCAGCAGTGATAGCCAAACTGAGCAAGGGATTATGGAACGTTACTCACTTAATACAAATTTGATCAACATAAAAAATAAACTCATTTGATACTGAACCTAATATAAATTTGGTACAACATAAAAAATAAGCTCGCTTCATCCTGAACTTAAGAAAAATTTGATTCAACATAAAAAAAATAAGCTCACTTGAAACTGAACCTAAAACAATTTTGATCAACATAAAAAATAATCACACTTGATACTGAATATGATGCAAATTTGATCCAACATAAAAAATGAGCTCACTTGATACAGAATCTCATGCAAGTTTGATCAACATAAAAAATGAGCTCACTTGATACTGAACTTAATACAAGTTTGATCAACATAAAAAATGAGCTCGCTTGATACTGAACCTAATGCAAGTTTGATCAACATAAAAATAAGCTCACTTGATACTGAACCTAATACAAATTTTATCAACATAAAAAATGAGCTCACTTGATACTGAACCTAATGCAAGTTTGATTCAACATAAAAAATAATCACACTTGATACTGAACTTAATGCAAGTTTGATCCAACATAAAAAATAATCACACTTGATACTGAATATAATGCAAGTTTGATCCAACATAAAAAATGAGCTCACTTGATACCGAACATAATGCAGGTTTGATCAACAAAAAAATAAGCTCACTTGATACTGAACCTAATAGAAATTTGATCAACATAAAAAATAAGCTCGCTTGATACTGAACCTAATGCAAGTTTGATCCAATATAAAAAAAAATAAGCTCACTTGATACTGGACACCGATTCGCGAGGTTAAGTCCGAAGTGTTCACTTATCAAAGCTGCATCGAAATTGTTCAAGATCTTCGAGAAAATTCTTTATTGCAAACTGAGTGGCACACGCAGTTTATTTTTGCAATTTTCGGTGTTTCTTATGTATTTTTGCAAGATCTGGATGTCTTAGACTTTTCTCTTGATCTCTCAAATCAGCCTTGTGATCCCATTTATAAAGACTCAAATTCGCAACTTGCCTATCAATTTCAGGCATTGAAATTCAAGAGAATTTATACAAACGCTGGATTTTTGTTTACATCTGCGCAGAAGGAAACGACTTTCGTCCTAATTGCGCAAATAGACGTTTCTATCATTCAGATAATAACCCTTTAGATTTCAATAGCTGTTTATTTTATATATCAATAAACCATGGAGTTGCTACAAACACAGAGACACGGTGCATATATGTTGAAATATTTTCGCAAAGAAATGCTGTAGTTTCGACTTTTGCATCAGTATAAGAAATCGAACTTGGCATTGGTTGATGAAGCATTTCTCTTTTTAACACGTGATGATTTGTGGATAAAATAAGTGCAAAGACATCAGAGTGAGTTGACGGCGGTGTAAAAAGAAAGAAAGGAGTTTGAAGAGAAAGGACGTGAAAGAGTGAACAGTGATTAGAGAGGAGGGAGTGTGTGAAAAGTTGAAAATGATCACGGTGCCGCTAACAATGGGGGTGATGAAAGAGAAAAACTAATGAGAGAGAAAGAGAGAGAGAGAGTTACAACAACAAAAAAAGCGCTAAGAAAAAAAAAGACAGATGTGGAGGAAAATGTGGGGGTGCATAAAACTAAAATATACATATAAAATATGGGACACGGTGGAATTGGAGGAGGAGGAGGAGGAGGAGGAGTATAAGCAGGAAACAAAGAGGTGGAAGAAAGGAAGTAACAGGTAAGGGAATGGGTGAAAAATGATAGGGTTGAATGAGCAAGAGTCACGTTGGGTGTTCGGGGATAGGGATGAGAGATGAGAGACGAGGGGGTATTTAGTACAATCCAATCAAGCGTAATTTCTATATGAAAAAAAAAATAGACATACCTGTAAAAGAAAAAAAGAAAAAAAAAATACGCCTACCATTTTTTCCTTTCGCTTCTTTCATTAAAAACGCCGGTTCTCGTTCGATCACCGAACGTAAGCAGCGTCAAACCCGATTGATTGATTGATTCGTTCTCTACGGTTTATCGACCCTTTGCAGCTTTAGCCAGAAAATAGTTTTAGATTGTCAGAATTTTTTTTCTTTTAGATAATAATGTTTAGTGATGCAAGTCTTACTAATTAACCCATAGCTGAAGGGAGAAGAGGTGGATTCATAACTTTCCAAAGAGTAAGTGAACATAATAAAAACAACGGGTATTGGAACTCGGCTTTCCGCTTAACAATTCTGATTACAATCCATTATACTATCGTCACATCCAAGTTTAATGCACCTGGTATTCCCAAGCGGTCACCCATCTAGCTACTGACCAGGCTCGACGTTGCTTAACATCGCTGATTGTACGGCAACTGGTGTTTATATCACTATGTAGCCATAAACCTAGCGCCTAGTCCGAATGTAAATAATGATAACACCTCATCCCAGAAATTCGGACAGAAGGCGATCAGGTGAGAATAACAACAAAGATGAGGACATTAGTCCGAATGTAAATACAATGTAACCCGGATATAAGAGAGTTGTCGGGACCGGAGAAGAAGTCTCTTATATCCGGGTTTCTCTTATATCTGGGTTTGGTCTATTTTGTTTAGGTAAGTATGGGAACACTTTGGGACCAGAGAAAATCTCTCTTATATCCGGGTTTCTCTTATATCCGGGTCTCTTATATCCGGGTTACACTGTAATGATAACACCTCATCCCAGAAATTCGGACAGAAGGCGATCAGGTGAGAATAACAACAAAGATGAGGACATTAGTCCGAATGTGAATACAGTGTAACCCGGATATAAGAGAGTTGTCGGGACCGGAGAAGAAGTCTCTTATATCCGGGTTTCTCTTATATCTGGGTTTGGTCTATTTTGTTTAGGTAAGTATGGGAACACTTTGGGACCAGAGAAAATCTCTCTTATATCCGGGTTTCTCTTATATCCGGGTTACACTGTAATGATAACTCCTCATCCCAGAAATTCGGACAGAAGGCGATCAGGTGAGAATAACAACAAAGATGAGGACATTAGTTCGAATGTAAATAATGATCACTCCTCATCCCAGAAATTCAGACAGGAACAATAAGGAAATTTAGAAATATTAATTAATATGATTTTATCACCGATTTTTTTTATATCAAACGCTGAGTCTGATTTTCTAAATCATGGAAACGCTTTTCTCAGAAGAAATATTGAAATCGGTTTAGTTAAGACAACTTTCTTTGGATTATTTCAATTTTTCTCTTCGTTTTGCATTCGGATAATCATAGTCCAGAAACTCGAGGAAATACTGTAATTACTTATGTAAAGAAAAGAGACGGTGTGTGTGAATGTGTGCCTGTGGCTGTGGGGGTGACAGAGAGAGAGAGAGAGAGACGGTGTGTCTCTGTCTGTCCACACTTTACAGGATTAACTGAACTGAAATCTGACACACGTGTATATTAGACAAATAACAGAACCGCACTAAATTATGCACAAAAATAGGCTCTTATGACTTATATCTGATGAATAAATTGTTATCATTGCTAGAACAATCGAGAGTACTTGTCCTTTATTTTAACTTACTATGACTATTTTTGCACGGTAACCTGATTGTCATACATATCGTAATATTTTAGAAAGTTTTTTTTTTTTATTAACCCCCCAGTTTTTTTAAACGATATTTTTTATGGATACTCGTATCTGAATAGACGCTCTGTTTATTTATTTAAAAAAATATTTTTTCGTCTGCCGGCCTGAATATTGAAAAAATCTTATTAAAGCAAAATTTGCTATCTCCGGCAGAATTTGAACCTGCGTCCTTCTGGGTAGAGGCAGCTACCATTAAGCCCGGCACAGTTCAGTTTACGTTTGGATACGAAACTGTGCCGATATGAAAAACTTCAAGGTCTATGACGAGAGAAATTTCGCTTAAAGTCAGAAACATATGGCCCCGCCTGACCGACTGCTCTTCGTGGCCAAGTTGGTTAAAGCGTTAAAAATTATCTAACACGGCACAGTGAACCAACTTTCCTAACAGCAGACTTAACAATTGATTCAATATAACATTTCCACTTCATATCAGCGGAAAGCGTAATCCCAAGAAGATGCAATGAATCACTCCCCTGGAGTGCTGATAAAAGGCAAAAAAAAAGAAAAAGTTTCACTAAGTCGAGAGCAGTTTCGTTTTGGCGCTGTTAAAATTAACACGCCATTTCTTGCCCCAGTTAACAACAGCGTAAAACGTTAGCTCAAGGAATCACTCCAGCCGCCAAATTAATAAGGGACACCCGTTGAAGATCGAACTCACTTAAGTCTTCTTTTCTTCTATGTGCCGTGTCCTTTCAGAACGTGGGCGATCATGGCTCTCCACAATTTCCACTTCTTTCTAGCTCTTCGTAAAGTTTGTCTTTTTGTTATATCTTCTAATCCCTGCCCTGCCAAATATTTACACAAGCTCTCTGGGTAGGTTATGCGCTGTTTGTCTTTGTCCTCGTGCGTGTCAAATTCTCCAAGCCTTCTTTCTTCATTATGTGCTCTATAAACTTGCAACTATCTTTTTTCCCATTGTCATTTATCTCGTGTCATTTATAATTGCCTAAATCTTACTTCGTCTGTGTCCAAATATTCAGTCTAAAGAAGGATGCTGACAATACCATAGACTCGCTTGTTAACCATTTCTCTACAGCTAGGTGACTTTTTTTTTCAAAGAGCGCATCAAATATGTGGGTACCTTAATTACTGTCGACGAACTGAATTCAGATTCTATTTTGCCTTTACTTTCGCACCTTGGAAAAGGCATTGACCTCTTCTTCTTACCTTCTCCAATAATCAGTTAAATATCAAAGTATACTATGCCCTCTAGCCTTGGTTGGCAGCCTGTCTAGGAAAAGGATAGCCTGAATTCAAAACCGACTTACTACTTAAACCTCAGAAGCAGTAACTAGTATGATTTTACCGTGTCTCTACACTTCACTGGGGGAGTTTACATGTGGTATATATATATATATATATATATATGTGTGTGTGTGTGTGTGTGTGTGTAAAAGACAATAGGAAAACTGTAATATTAGCCGACGCGTTTCGTCCAATGTAGACTTTTTCAAAGCAAAACGAAATTAATTTATTAAACAATGGAACTAATAATAACAAAACAAAATGCCCTTAGCAACTAAAAAAATTTAGAGAACGCTTTTATATTCATACTGTTAACTGAAAATTGCGTCAAGTACTGTCACATGTGAAGATATTGTTTTTTTTTTTTTTTTTGTTGTGTTGACGGATTCAACCATTTTCTTTTATTTATTTTTCTATTATTTGCGTCGGCTAATATTACAGTTTTTCCTATTGTCTTTTACATTTATAAATATTGTCTTTCTCTACAGGTTAACTCTGAGAAGTTTTTCATATGCATATATATATATATATATATATATATATATATATATATAAACACACACAAGTCAACACTCAGAGGCGACAGGCTGTTTCGTGTTGGACGCATACGCCAGCATGAAATAGCCTGTCGCCTCTGAGTGTTGACTTCAGTGTTCACTCACTTTTTTATATTTACATTTACATACGCTCTATCTCTTATATTGAGCACTTTATCCCATAAATATAGCACACCATAAAACTATATTTCTTCATATATATATATATATATATATATATATAATATGAAAATATATAGAAAATAGGAAGGAACTGGTTAGGTAAATAATCCAAAGTCCCTTAGTATTTTAGTTATTATTTTTAAAAAATAGTGCTCGATACAAAAGTAGAGCATAAATATAATTATTTATTTAAAAATATGATTCCAAATTGCGACATAAGAAGTCCCATGTTTCAAAACAAGAGCCGAAAATTTCAATATAATTATTTAAATTAAATTGAGTTAAAATAAGCTCTGTTCCATCTTCAAGGTTCAAAAAAATTTCGCTTGAAGATGGAACAGAGCTAGATTTGGAATCATATTTTTAAATAAATAATTATATTTATGCTCTACTTTTGTATCGAGCACTATTTTTAAAAATAATAACTAAAATACTAAGGGACTTTGGATTATTTACCTAACCAGTTCCTTCCTATTTTCTATATATTTTCACATATTATATATATATATATATATATATATATATATATATATATATATATATATATATTCAAACGTGTTTCATTGAATAATGTAGACATATTTTTATTTATTTATATACTGATCCTTTCCACTTCTCTAAACAATTTTTGTTTATTATTCCCGTGGTGTAGTATGTTGGTGTTTTTTGAAGTTTGGCAGAAATGCGTTTTTCGATATGCAATAGAACTTGTATCCTACTTGTATCTATATGATTCAATGAAACATATTTGAATGAAGATATGCTAAGTGATTAGAACGATTGCATTCTGACATTAATGTTATTGGTATGGAGGGGAGCGACCCCAGTGTGCGGCAATTTTGGAAAGTGCCTGGAAACTATACCACGGGTTAGCCAAAAGCATTGTGAGCGAAATAGGGCAGACGGAAACATTGGGGCCGTCGATAGCTGTGTCAGCAAGATGACACAAGTCATCGTGGCCGAGGGCTTGAGCGTGCTAGCCTTGTTCAAATTGTTGATCACTCTAGATAACACGCTCTTTCCCAGAAACTGTAACTAAGGTCTGCTCAGTATAGTTGCAGTATAAACCACAGGTGGGCCCTGTGGATGTTGAGCAAACACAAATGCGTCTGAACAAGCGTCTGCAATAGGGATCGTTAACCACCCTAGTCGAGGGGCATCCTCTAATACGAGTAGCCATCTATATATATATATATATATATATATATATATATATTATATTTTAGTTCAGATGGTGAAAGATCATATAGATGGAAAGTGAACTCACTACAGTAGTAAAGCCAGCAGATCAACAGTTTGTTAACCATTGGTGGGTAAAGCCATCAAAAGGAAATCCGCCAGTATATAAATGCCCTCAGATATGGGTTAAATAATATGGTAGACTGAGCTCTCTAGTGTTTGGTGGCAACGAGTCTAGGAGAAAGAGAAAAATCTGAATTGAAGACATTGGAGATGGCAACAGGAAACCAACGCACTACCCTTCCCACAGCTAATGAGAAAAGGAATGTGTGGAGAGCCATGAATGAACAAAAAGAAAAGTGGCATATCCACTAATGATGGAGCTCACTACAACTGTAATGGCCAAGTAGATGTACTTGCTAACCACTGGTCCATAGCGAGTCGCCAACATATTTACTAGTCTTTGTCTGGTACAAGGCCAAAAGTGTTAGGGTGCCCAATAAGAACAGAACTCACTACAATAGGAGTTTTATTCATACTTTTTCTAATCTTTTTTACTTTCTTTACGATCTTTCGTTCTCTTTATTTTATGTTTTTATTCTCTTTCTTTCCCTTTTCTCTCTTATTTTTTGCCTTTCTTTTCTTTTTTGTCGTACTTTCTGTCTTTCTCTCTCTCTCTCTCTCTCTTTCTTTCTTTTTCCTTATCTTTGTCTTTCATCCTTTTTGTCTTTTTTACTTTCTTTGTTTCCTTCTCTATTTTCTATCTTTCTTTCTTTCTTTCTCTTTTTATGTTTGATTTTTTCCGTCTTTTTCTGGCTTTTCTTTCTTTCTGGCCTTTTCCCGCGTTACTTTCAGCGTTTTATTCTTTCTTTTATTTACCCTTTATTCATTCATTTCTTTTATATCTTCCTTTCAACCTTTTTTCTCTGGCTTCCTTCTTGTCCACCTTCCTTCCTTCTTTCTTTCTTTCTTTTCTTTCTTTCTTTCTTTCTTTCTTTCTTTCTACCAAACTTCCGGTTTTCTCTCTTTCTTTCATTTATATCTTTCTTCCTTTCCATCCATTTTCTAACTTACATTGTTTCTTTCTTTCCTTTTTTTTCTACCTTTCTGTCTCTCTTTTGACAGTTCTTCCTTTTACCTCTATTTTCACTCACTTTGCTTTTTTTTCTTCTCTTTGGAGATCGATTAAACTGTCTAGATGTATTACTAGATGTTCATCGATCCAAAATTCTTCAGATCTTTCTCAATCGGTTTCTATTATCTACTATAACCCATTCAAATTTATCTCATTTTGTTCATATTTATCTATCAGAGATTATCTATCTATCTATCTATCTATCTCAGTGAATTATTCTCTATCTATCTATCTATTTACTTATCTATCTGCCTGTCTGTCTGATTGGTTCGTATCTATCGATTTATTGAATGCTGTTCATATCTATCTATCCATCTCATATTGTTCATATGTATATATCTCTATCTGTCCATGCATGTTCATGTTAGTGTATATATGGTGGACTCTCCTATCGTGAACAATAAATGAGGGTCAGCATTGGATGGTGCCTTTAATTTTACACTTATGCATACTAGCAGGGGTTATTGTGGAGAAAATCAGGTAAGGGAAAGACATATTTCATTTGTGCTTTCTTAAGTGTGATACTAGCCCAGTTTTGTTGCGGGCGACAAAGCCACACTGACAGATGAAATTTGTTAAAGCAGGATTTTGATGGCGTCTCTGCTTCAGAGCTTGACAAAGCTGATCACGGTGCTTCAGTCTACTGTCTTCAAAACTCTTTAACTTAATGAAACCTGTCTTACGCCACTCCTTTCGGTTTGATGCTTGGGATACCCAGGTTTTCAGATCAAAGTTGAGATGTTTCAATTTGTCTTTGTAGCGTAAGAGTGGATGTCCAACTGAACGCTTGGAGTTTAGTAGTTGTCTATACACCACCTTTTTTTGAAAGCCTAGGTTCATCATTCCATGACAAGCCCACTTAAGTTGTATCTTTGTTAGAATAGTTTGAATGCCTGTGAGGTTGCTACATTTCTTCAGTATTACACTATTCTTGACCCTGCCATCCCATTTTATATCACATACGGCACGAACACTGCGCACGGGAAAGGCATAAAGTTGATTTATATGCTTGCGGTATAGGATCCAATGGTCCGGTGAACGAAATAAAGGGTTCGAATCGAAATTCAAGTACTAACAAATAAGGATACAAATCAACAGTCAACTTTCCATGCTACCAAAAACAAAGGTTCGCTAAGTAACTTTAGAAGTATTAGAAAGATCTATAACATTTAGTGGACTCCAGAAATATATTTCTCTTACTTTCATTATTCGGACTGTTATCCTCATCTTCATTGCCTAATTCACACTAAAGAGAAGGGTTGAGAGAACGACTGATCTGTATATGTCGATCTTTACTCTGAGAGACACGTCTTTGGTGTTCCATAACCTCTGTTTAAGCTTACCAAATGGTGTGCTGACTTTGGCTATTGTTCATCGGATTTCTCTGTCCATTTTTCCATCAGAAGAAATTGGTGAGCCAAGATATGTGAACACTGCAACAGATTTTAATGCCGTGCCATCAATGAATGCTGAAGGATTTGTGAGTGTGTATATATATATATATATATATATATATATATATACTCACAAATCTTTCCGTATTCATTGGTGGTACGGCATTATGGTGTATATATATATATATATATATATATATGATACTGTTCATATCTATCTATCTGGTTGATGCTGTTCATATCTATCTATCGATGTATCTGATACTGTTCATATGTATTTATCCTTATTTATCTATCAATCTATCTATGTGATTTTTTCCATGTATATATACATACATATATATATATATATATATATATATATATATATATATATACATACATATATATATATATATATATATATATATATATATATATATATATACATCTGATACTGTTCATATATATATCTGAAACTTCTCATCTATTTCTCACTCTCTCTCTCTCTCTCTCTCTCTATATATATATATATATATATATATATATATATATATATATATAAGATTAATACAAATAAATTTAGTCAGATGATTGATGTTACATTCACCATCTCAGCTCTGGAGTTTCGTAGACAAACCGGTTTTGTAATTGTTCAGTCCACTCGTCCTGAAGTTTCATCAATTATAAGAAGACACACGCTATTTGAAGACTTCCAGCAGCAGTAACAACAAAAATGGGTTACACATCTAAGAGATAAAATCTAGGAGATAAAATAAGGATATAAATCAACAGTAAACTTTCCATGCTACCAAAAACAAAGGTTCGCTAAGAAGCTTTAAAAAGTATTAGAAAGATCTATAACATTTAGTGGACTCCAGAAGTATAATTTTTCTTACTTTCATTATTCGTTCTGTTATCCTCATCCTCATTGCCTTATTCACAAGGTTTCGGCCGTTGAGCGTACCGGCCTTCTTCAGGTGATCGAAATTTCGATTCGTTCACCGGACATAAGGCACAGTTGAATGAAGGCATTAGTTAGATCTAGTGACCAGACCCCAAAAAGTTGTGAGTTCGATATCAGTGGTAAACCAAAAAAGTTGGAGAGTTGATTTAAAGGGAAATAACTGAGACATCCGGTATTAGAACAATCTACCCCGCTGGACGAAATAATGGGTTCGGTTCGAAATTCCAATCATCTGAAGAAGGCTGGAGCGTACAACGGCCGAAACGTTCTGAATATGGCAATGAAAATGAGGATTTCAGAGATATAGACAAATATAATTTTCCTGAAAAACGGTTTAAGAAAAGATTGTATAAATGGTATCCGACGGTAACACTAATATTCGTCCAGTGGATGTTGAATATTTGCCGTATGGTAGCGGTTAATTTTGCCATTTTCATTAACCTCCTAAAGCACATAGAGAGATACAAATTAAAAAGGGGTACATTTGGTACAAAGTAGCTATAAACCCGACAATACCCTGGTATCAAATGGAACATTACTAGAGAAAAACAGATATTAGAGACTTTTTAATGTCTGCTGTTAATATTAAATTTGCTTTGACAATCTTCCATAGAAACACAAAAACATTAACGTTGTAAATATTTATCTGTAATATTAAAGCAAATTTGTTGGACAGAAATTCTACTGGACAAACATATCCCATAATTCTACGTCTCCACATCAAAATTTAAAAGCAGTTTTTTTTTCTTTTTTTTTTTTTAGTGGAACGTCCTGTGCAGAAAAAGAAAAATAAATGAATTAATAATGACAATTTCAACTCACTATCAATAATTTTTTTTTTTTATGAGTAAAGAAACTTAAATAATTTTTCCAATTTTTCCTATCTGCCTACCAATTCGGCTATCTACCACTGTCTGTTGCATCTTTATTTTCTTAATCTACTTATACCAATCTGCATAAATCTATATCGGTGCTTGTTTGTTGGTATCTATTTATCTTTGTTTATTTTCCCTTATTTAATCTACACATATCTCTCTCTATCTCTCTCTCTCTCTCTCTCTCTATATATATATATATATATATATATATACTTTTTAGTTTATTCAAATCTATCGGTATGTTCATCTCTCTCTCTCTCTCTCTTTCTCTCTCTCTCTCTCTCTCTCTGTGTGTGTGTGTGTAAAATGAGAACGAATAGAGTACAATTCCAACGTAATATTTAATTTAAAAGAGGGCCCAATACAAAGTAGAACAATATTATTTATTTTAGGGTATTACTTCGAAAAATGTCGAAATGGCTACACAATTGCAGTCGTTTTTCGATGCGTATCGAAACACAACTGCAATTGTGTAGCAATTTTGACATGTTTTCGGTGTAATATCCTAATATATATATATAGTAATGATACAATATAGTAATCCGTATGGAATTTCCAGGAGGATATACATCCAGGGAGATTTCTATGTAAAAAAAAAGAGCAATATTATTATTAATTAAAGAATATCAAACGCCTAAAATCCCATAGGTAATAATTTTTTATTTCATGAGAGCTCTAAAAACAGCAGCTGTCAATCGTCAAGACCTACAAACAGATCACAAATGAAATGGGAAAAAAAGATTCCGGGTTAAATACAAGAGATATTGCTATTTTCTTTATAGAATAGGAAAAGTGTTCACCTATTTTGATCTATTCTGACTTCAATATAACATTTGAGGATGGTGGAAGGGCTTAAAGTGTCTGTTAGTTCATCATGAATCTGAAACATTCCCGTCCCTTTCTGTCAACGGGCCAAATTTTCAATTCTGACATATTCCATTCATCAACTTATTTGTAAATAATATTAAAAGAGAACATTTTTAAAGATTTCGAAATTAGCGAAAAAACTTTCCTAAGCTTTTTATATAATTAACCAAGAAATTTTAATTAAAATGTCTAAAAACTTTGAATTAAATGATTATTAATTATATTCAAAGAAACATATAGTATGTAGAGTATCTTAGGTGTATTTATTAAGATTTAGAATGTACTTTAACCTAAGGTAAAATTAGTTAAACTGGATGAGGAGGTCACAACGGTAAGAGGGATCATCATTTCAACTTGGAGCTAAATACATTCATATTTTTCAAAGTAGAGTCCAATAGTGTTATAAAAACCTCAGAGAAATCCAGTAAGAAATCTTTAATCATTTCTAAGATACATGGGTTCAAAGGTTAATCTAATATTTGGACAATTTTGCTGTTACACGATTTGGACAATTTTGCTGTTACATCCGGTATATCGATCTATCTATCTATACTTTTAAGTTTGTTCAGATCTGTCGGTCGGTTCATATCTATCTATCGATTTTAGTCTGTTCTTATCTATCTCAGTCTGTTCTTATCTATCTATTTATCTATCTCTTTATTTATTTATTTATATATATATATATATATATATATATATATATATATATATATATATATATATATGTGCTACATCCCAAACGAATCTACGTTTTCTCTCGAGACCACTTTATAGATGATGAGTGGGTGTCTCTTGCAAAACACTAGTTGACGGAGAAAAGTTACTGTGTATGATTAAGTTAGTTGTGTTAAATTTAGTAAATTATATAATAAGTTTTGCCGTAATTCCCCATGTATTATACGCATTTTTTCTAAAAATAATAATCAAAATCAAAGGTGCGTATTTTGCACAGGTACAAAAACATCTTTAAAAAATTGTTGTAAAATAAAATAAGAATTATCATAAAACTAAATTAGAATAATGTTACTCTATGTTTAAAACTAATTTTTTTTTAAATAAGAGTAGGAAATGCTGGCTGTAATGAAATTGGAGAGGTACAATTTATAGGGTTTGATTACCAAACAAGGGGTGCGTATTATGCGTGAGTAGAAGCATTTTCCCACACTTTCAGCACAGGTATGGATGAAGGCGTATTATACATGGGGAATTAAGGTAGTTTTTACTAGGATCAGTTTAAATGTCATGTATGTCACCCAACCCGTTGACAAATTTTAAACTGCCCACTAAAATCAACCACTTTCTCAGGTCAATGATTATATAAGGCTCCCGCCAATTGAACCCTGTAGGTGTTAAC